>VXBQ01001416.1:27415-126526 GCA_013400175.1 Phainopepla nitens
CTGGGCGCGGGGCTCCGCTCCGAGCAAGCCTCTCCCCGGGGCCGCTTTCCAGGGCTGGGGGACAGGGCCCCTGCCCTTCGTGACTTGTGTTCAGGAGCGGCGATTAACACAGGCGTCAGACCTCGTATTTACTGCCCAAAGAATTAAAAAAACAGGGTTTATAGTCAATGAGGTTGGAAAGGACCTCGCAGATCATCGTGTCCAACCTATGACCGAACAGCATCTGGTAACTTACACCACGCCAGCGAGTGCCACCTGCAGTCTTTCCCTAAACACCGCCAGGCACAGTGACTCCGCCACCTCCCTGAGCAGCCCCTTCCCGCCGAATGGCAACTGGGCTGCCTGCCGCCCCCAGGCCACACCTGTGAACCTGCCTGGAGTTCTTCGATAGAACTTCTTTGGGGTCAGTCCCGTGTATGAGCCAGCAGCCTTCATGGATTGTTCTGCTCATCAAAGCAGGGCAGTTGCTGCAAGTTCGGGAGTTAAAGGGTTCCTCATTTCACTCTGTAGCACCTTCCCACAGCTGCCATTGTCACTTCAGCAGGCTCAGCTAAAGCTGTAAAAAAGCTTTCTTGACCTGACACTATTTTCTCAGGCAATGGGTACTACATGCTTGGCAAATAATAAATTTCACATGATTTTAGGCCCATAAAATAATCTTAGGCCCAAAATCCCAGCTCAGTACCTAGTGGCACTGTGAACTTTTTGACAGAGTCCCATAGATGTCAGTTCAAAAGCTGAATTGCATCACTGCAGAAATTTAGTCTTGCTCTTCATAAGGCTAATTCACATTTTCAAGTGGTTTATTATGGCTGATTTTTTTTCCCACTTCTAACTGGTAAAAAAAAAATAGTGCACTTTTACAGCATTTTCTGAACACTTGCATTTAAAATGATCTTTTATCCCAGTTTGGAATCACACAGCTGTGAAAAATCTCAAAGGTGGAAAATGAATGACATAATAGGAGTTAAATCAGAAAATCATCCTTGAGCCTGTCCAGGGTCAGCTTCCAGGGATTTGCACCTGAAGAGCAGAAAAACTGTACCACAGCATCATAATCTTCCTGTGTGGAAGAGCTTAATTGGTGAAAGAGCTTATTTTAGGATTTTTTTTTTTTTAATGCCTGATCCACGCTAAATGCATTTATTTATTTATTTATTTAAAACTCTTGGCACTAAGTGTTTAAGTTTGGAGACTTGCTCTTCAAATAGAATCCACACAGGAAGCAGGTCGCAACAATGTCAGTGCACATTTTTATTACAGGGAAGACAGAGGGCAATGACTGACAACAGCTTCATACAAGCATTAGCAGATCCAGTAAATCAGCTGAGGATCAAAGGTTGCACAGAGAGACCCCAGTAAAGGTGACAGAGGTTACAGATGAGGCACAGCACCACGGCCCCTGCGTCAGTGAGAACAGTCCAGCTGGGGCTTCCCTCATTTCCACTACACTCAGACTCCATAAGGCCTTATAACAACATCACATGCTTTTAAGAAGGATATTCCACTCCTCTGAAAGATTATTAAATCTGCTACAAAAAATACTACTATGTGACGCAAGCTCAAGATCAATGGTTTAAGTAAGAAAAATGAGACTGGTTAAAACACGGTATTTTAAAAAACATTGTACTTTTTCTTATTTAAAAAAAGGAAAAACAGGTTTTAAGATACTGAAAGGTTCAAGAGTACAAAAATATTTACCTTTTAGAAATACCCAAGCCTACAATCACATAAGTCTCAAAATAACAATCTTCATAAAAATATGGCCACCTATATTTAACTCAAGCCCTCAAACCTGTCCTATGCTGATAAGAATAGCTTTCTTAAAAAATTTAGTTACATCTAAACAGTACTTCTTTAGATTAACTCTGTAAAAGTAAAAACAAGATTAAATACTGCTGTTATTAGAGAAATTGATTGAGAAGGGATGAGAAGATCAAGAGTCACAGGACACTGGTTCCCACATGCCATGTTACATTTATGGCAAAAGCATAACTGCAGGAAATTAAAAATAGTATTTCCACTCCCAAAAGCAGCTTGAGTTAATTGCACAAGTTCTTTGCATTTGTTATAAAGCTTAATATTTGTGATTGAACTTCAGGAAGAGTCTCATTCTTGTGCCAAGAGCCAGCACACGACAACTTAGCCTGAAATCATGCATTAGAGATGAGACATTGTGCTTTTGCTGGCCCTTATAGAAGGCAAATCAGGACTAATTGTTATTTATAGAGGATAAAAATCAGTCTACCAGGTCTGATAGACTTTAAGTGACCAAGAAGTGCACATACAGCAAATAAATACAAAAAAAAAAGAGGAATTACACTCTTCAAACAGTGTAGTGTTCATAAAACAGTAGTAGCACAACTTTGAGCTCTACATTTGTCTTCATCCAATCTAGTTTTGCTGAACTTAAAAACAAACAAACAAACAAAAAACCAAACATACATAATCTGTAGGATTTGAAAAACAAAGCACTCGTTTTGTTGGTGTTCGGGTTTCTTTTAAAAAAACCGTGTGGTCCCAAATTAGTCCTTTTGAATTTTTAACAGCTGCAGGTGAACATATCCGGTACAAAAAATCAGATTTTTGTGAGCATCAAATCACCTTTTAAGTTTGTAAATTCTACAAAAATTTTGTGAAAGCTTTTGAAACTGCAGTGAGTGTTCTCTGAAGGTGCAGAACAAAGTGGTATATATTCAAGGGAGAAATGAAATACTTTGGGATAAAGAAAAAACAACATCCCAAGAGATCTAGAAAACTGCTTATGCCCATATACCACGAAAAACCTGAAAGCTAAAACTGCATGGCATGTTAGGACAGGATCATGGACTTGCTACAGCTCACTTTCCTGTTTAAGGTGGTTGTGACCCACCAGACAGTCAGTAAATTAGAGTCCTTACTCAGTGCTCAAGATTTCCCCCTTTCCCCAGTGACACTGAAGAGTCACAAAGCTGAGGGTTTTGGGTGGGCTCAGGCTTTATGAAAAAGCAGCAGCTTTTAGAGGAACAGGGGGATACCTAAAGCCACCCTGGTGTTATGTTTAAAACCCATGTCCTTACAGGGAAGTCTTTATCTGCTCTGCTACAAATGAATTCTGGCTCTACTTAGTCCATGGGCTTTGGTCACAGATTTCAAAGGAGGCCAGGATCTTTCTTTCAGGTTTTGAAAGGCAGACACCCAGATCCCCTTCCTCCAGTCAACACACAAAGTGAGAAAAAACACCAGCACTATGTTTGCCCCCTTTTTTTTTTTTTTTTTTTGTCCCTTTCAGCAGCTTTCATCAAGTACCCGACTGCCTGGAGTCACTGCTGTGTTATTTCTAAGGCTCACTTCCAGCACAGACAGGCCCCCATTTCTCAATGGGGACAGTGTCTGCCGACAGACCCCAGGAAACAGGACGCTGAATTACAGAGTAATAGTCCTACAGGCAGACAGCATCTGGTCAGTATACTATGTGATCTGGGGACAGCAGCACAAGGGAATAACAACTATGGTGCAGTAGCTGTTGGGTTTTGTTCATTTTCCTGTGGCAGAAAATGTATTTTAGATGATTTTGTTCTTCTTTCAGCCCCTCTGAGAGGTGCTCTTTCTTCACAAACGTGTCATCAGATTTTTAGGACTCTCCTTGGAACTCCTAATGCCAGTGGTTTGTTGCCCATTTCTGAAACTGAAAGCAAGAAAAAGACTGAGAACGTTTTCCAGGGTGTCATCAGACACTTCCCTCTCCTATAAGCACCACAACAATGATCATGTTACACTGCTAATATAAACGTCAGATGAAATATAATGCTCTGTACAGTGTGCCTTGCTGGACGGCAGCAGCAGTGCAGCAATCAACACTTGGAACTTGAACGTCATTCAGCAACTATAATTCAGTTACTTCAGGATGTTGATGCAAGGTGCCTCCGAGAGGAATCTGGTTTGACTCTAGGATTTCTAGCTACAGTTTGTCAAGTGCAAAGTTGAAAAGCCACAGGGGTGAGACACGTAAGAAGTCCCTAATTGTGCTAAAAAGCAATGTCCTTTTTCAAGGAAGCTGGCCTAGGAATTTTTCTTATTCTGAAAGCATAATGACAGCTCCTTATACTGACCAGGAATTAGATATGGGGAATTCTAGATTTTCAAGGTATTGTTGCTTACAGAGGCAAATTCTGTTCCAATACTAGTTCTCACTGAACTGAGAACTAGTAGCCACCATAGATGAATGGTGGCTATGCAGCTGCTCTTTGGTTAATTCAGTTTCCCTCTGCTGCTCTGAGAATTTTTCTCACACTGTAGTGGATGTGCATAGATTTGAGCAGAAATGTTTGCTCGGGGTACCCTAAATAGCAATGTTGGTAGGACAAGAGAACTGTCATTGCTTACAGTTAAATCTTATAAACCAGAGGAAAAACTGTCCTGGCCTGTCTCTGGCTGCCCAGAAAGAGGCTGGAATGTTGAAATCCTGCATTTAATTTAGAATAGTACCTAAAGAACTTACACTGGAAGATTGAAGGGTCTCATAATGCATATAATACTATTAAATAAATAGTTTAAAGAAATAGTTTAAATAAAGTGTTAAGGAGAGTTAATGATATAATAAGATGGAAAGTGTCTGGAGATCTGATCTCAAGGTGCTATGAGTGTCAGCCTTGATTTGCCAGCACACATCAGCTCTCAGTTCAGACATTCTGGAGAAATTGTTATGATGTCATTGTCTGTCAAATTAACAACCCAAAAGAAAACAATCTGAAGGGCAGACTTGAAAAGCTTTGAAGTTTTGCAGTGGACCTGAAGAAACATGTTTCTTGATTGTGAAAAGGGACTGTGTTCTGAGTTCCTGTGAAGCATGGGGTGAATGAAAGCTGCCTTACCATTTCACCTTCAGCATCTGCTCAAAGCTCTCGGGCAGTGGCTTGCCATAGCTCTCTGGGAGAAACAGGGTAAGGATCCCAATCAGCACAGTCAGACTTCCCATCAGGATATAGGGTAGGAATCTGTCATAGGCACCTGGCAGAACACAGAATATTCCAACAGTACTTAATGTCCACAACTTACAAACACACAGGTAAAGTTTATATTCCAGACAATGCTGAAATGCAGAATTAATTTGGAATAATTAGCTGAAAGATTCATCAATATCAAAGGTGAATCCAAAGCCGAATTACATCTATTACCTGACAGCAGTCAAAGAGACTTTTCAATTTTAAAGCTTCAACATGTGCTCTTGGATGGCCACACCTACTATAATTTCATGCCAGCCCCCACATTTGTGTAGCAGATAAAAGTTTGGGAAGTTTGTTTGTTTGGGGTTTTTTGGTTGGTTTGTTGTTTTTTTATATTTTCAGCTGGGATAATCAACATCTTTGCAAGGCAATAGCTCTGCTGGAGCCTTCAGTACCACACTGTCATCAAGAACCAAATCCTCTGTTAAACAATACAATATGAGGGAATAAAATTGCTTGTAAGCAATGAAGCACTCATCACTGCCTGAAATCATGTATCCTGCTGGGCTGATGCAAAAGAAGGGAAGAGACTAAGTCAGCTGAACAGGTCAGTTGCAGACTAACATAATGGGGAAATGCTTTAATGCCTTGCTTACTGCAAAGGGAGAGAACACCAGGCTTCCTGAGACAAACATGAGGCTCTGACCTTAGTCTACTCAGAAAATTATTTTGGACTTGAAGGCAGCAGCTTGTGCCAGCAGCCTCAAGCTGGCACACAACCGTTTAGTCAGGATGCAAGATCCTGAAGTCACAACAGCACAGCAATGAAAAGGTCTTTCAGAAAAGGAATTAGCTAGAAGTTAAAGTACTGAAGCTCGAGAAAGTACCAAACTGGACTTGACAGCTTTATTTTATAGCTGGGATAGAGCAATATGCTTTATAATGTATGGAATAAACTCAGATTAAAGAGAGGATCTCCGGGTATGTCTCACAGAGCTGAAGTTTGTGATCTGATCTCCTCTGTGTTTTTGAGCTGGATCAACTGCAAGGTCCTAATTTAGCTGCAGCAAACAGCAGCAGCTGACAAGTTTCTCCTAAAACCTCTTTAAGTTTAAGAAACTATTTTGATGTTCGGAAAAAGATTTCTTAAAGACTGAGCCCATGGATACCTGGGGGAAAAAAACCTCACAAACTCACAAAAACAATCAGTAAAAATGTTATTCTGTCTACATTTCTCTCTTAGTGCTGCAATGGGGACTGAAGACCTTAAGGAGAGTCACAGTCCTGCTGACCCTTTAACTTTACATTTGCACTGTACAAGTATGAAACTAAGACTAGGTATTTTCATCATTTTTGGTACAGTGTGTTCCAGTTACACTGGAATGCAGACTGAACAGTAGGTATTCACAGATAGTTTCACCCTTAGTCCTCTAATCTCTATCACTTTTTCCTGTTTGCAACATGAGGAACATTTTTCTGTATTAAACAAAAAAACAAACCAAACAAAAAAGTATTTGTCAGTTAATATATGCACAGCACTCAGAATGTGATGGCATTGAGTATCAAAAAAAGCTTATGAGGAAATCAATAATTCTGCTTACAGAAATATTGAGCAATAAGAAAAAGCAAAATGAATGAATGTTGAGGTGACTGGCTTAGAAAAAAAATTTTTTAAAAAATCACTTCATGTAAAAATACACTTTCATGCTACTTAACCTGTATGTTTTCCATGTATTACTTTAGAGAGCACAAACCCTGGGAATGTTTGGATTCCCACCTGGTTTACCTAATGGCATACTTACCTTGGGATGCATAGGGACAGTGCCATGCAATGAATTTCCTACTGCTACATTTCCTTACTTGCAAGACCACTTCTTGTCACACTCTCCTGGGAAACTAACTGGCATCCCGAGGTGTGATGGTCATTTCAGCCACTCCGCTTGCAGTTTATAAACATCATCACTGTACTGGACCAGCTCTAACCCACTTGAGTGATACACAAATGGTCCCTAAAGGAATGAAGTGCCTGATCCTTCTGTGAAGCCCAGGGAGCTCCACTTAATTTCTACCATTTGTGACAGTGAACTCAAACGCAAGCTGAGAGAAGGAACTGAAAAGACGAGTGAAGGGACTTAAAGCTGAGCCTGCACTGCAGAAGCTCAGACTCTGGGCAGTTTTGTGGTGCAAGGCATGGAAAACAATATCTCACCCAGGTAAACAAAGTAAGGAGCAATGATGCTGCCCAGCCTGGAGGCCGTGGAAGTCGCTCCCACTGCCATGTTCCGCACGAGTGTTGGGTACAGCTCCACATTGTAGACATAAAGCATTGAAAACGCAGCTGTGATGCCAAACTTCCCAAGCATCACCAGTCCAACAGACAGGATATAAAGTTCTGGAGGAGAAAAAATAAAATCAAGGTAAATAAACAACACCCTGTGCTTATTACTTGTATTAGTTCTAAATCCAAAAGATTGTATTGCTGTTTTTTTCCAAAAGGTCGTGAGTTTGGCACTTTAGGTTTTTTAATTATACAAAGTATTAATCACATCCCTAGATGACTCCAAACTCCCTACTAAGCATAATGTAGATGCTCAGGCTATTTTGTATTTTTCAGATTTTGGTTGTCTTCAAGTAAAACAGCATTCTTGAAATGGAAAAAACTCTGGATTACACAGCAATAAACTACAAGCTTGAATTCGCCCCTTTTTCACAAAATCCTGTGGAGATTTACACACAGTGAAATCTGGATGCAGGTTTTTGTATCCTGGAAGCACAACCAGATAAATCACAGTACACTTTCGGCTTTCATTTTAGAAGCTGCTTCCCCCTGAACTATATAAAGCTCAGTAATTTGACACAATAAATGAGAGTCGAGTGTGAATCAGTATATACAAATGCAAAAAAACCCCTAAAACTAAGGCTGCAAGGATCAGCATAAGCTTGACCTCAAATTCTAAATTTCATCCTGGTTTCCAGTAATTTTGCAGAACTGTTACACAGTACCATAACATATTTTGAATGTTTCATATACTTAATTCACATATTTAATTTTGTACCTGCAGGAACCAGCTGAATGAAGAGGACAACACTTCCCCCTAAAAAAAAGGTGCCAGATAAGGAGTAGCGCCGTGGGAGGTAGCGGAGGAGAAGCCAGGCGATCACATAAGCTGGAACTTCAATAACAGCTGAGAGGAAACAGTTCACATAGGCATTTCCATGCCAGTCTGGAGTGCTGAGGGACAGGCCAAAGTAACCAACTGACGTGAAAAACCTGAGAAAAGCAAGAAAACCAAATTATTCCAGAAACAGCAGTCTCTGAATGCCTCCAATGTTGCCTCAGATGTTGTTACAAAAATAGGATATCACAAAGCACCACCACAGGCATTGTGGCTTAAAAAAGTCTCAGTGGCAATCCCCTCTTTCTAATTCTGTGATCCCATTCAGTGATCATATCCACAGCAGCTTGAAGACACCTCAGATTTTTCTGTCCTTTCTGTATGCATTACACCAAGTAAAAAACCTTGTGGAAGTTGTTCACAAAGGCTTTTCACAGCAATGGACTCAAGGACACAATGAAATTCTTGCAAGCTTCCCAAGCCAACTACATTCCTACTTACAGCTAGTGTCAGAATCTCCCACCCTCAACAGTTCCATTATATCCTATTTAATCTTCACAGAGAGCTGGATGTTCAGGTTTCAGATCTCAGGAGTGCCTTACCAAATATGCTAGCCAGTTCCTTTCTGCTGGGGGGAATATAGACAGAAAAGAGTTTTGGTTTGTCAATATGGCACTATTGGGTCCTCATTCCTCGTGGTTGCCCAGGCAGGGACCAGGATCTCACTGAGATAGGTGCAGTACAAAAACAGAACAAAAATGCTGCCATGTTTCTGGCTCCTATGTTACTGAGTTGCTGCCTTTGCTTCAAGAAGAACGTTTCTCTTCAAATAGAGATTACAGAGATGAGTGCATTAAAAAAAAAAAAAAAAGCAACATACTTCAAAATACAGAAGTTGTTACATATAGTTTTTTAACTATTTTACATCTGAGTCAAGGCTACTGTCTCCATATTCTTGTGTATTAATGCAGTGTGGGTGTGAGGACACTGAGGGCCATGTACCAGCCAAGGACCACTGGAGCTGGGCTCCGAGGCTCAGGCTTATTATCTAAACCTGTGGCATGTGTCCTCAAATCAGAAACTGTTCTATTGCCTGGGTACTTTAGGAATACACATTTCCTTACCACAAAAGTAATGACATAATAGTAATAGTTGCAATGTTTCGGGTTCGAAATAGGTCCAGAAGGATAGCCTTCTGCTGCTGCTGAGGCTTCGAATCCTGCATCTGAAGGAAAAAGGAAAACAAAACCAAAAAAATTCCCACACACCTAAGAGCATAACAACCTCTGCTACCCAAAGTCCGGGCAGTTATGGAGTTATGACTATCAGGGGACAACTGCTCAGCCCTTGGACTTCTGCACCAGGGAGCGCAGTCCTTAGGTGGAGCTTGTCTCTGCACCCAGCTGTACTCACAGGAGTTTCCACTGCACCACGATGACTAATTAGAAAGGAGTATCAGCTGGCCAGACAGATGAGTTAACGTTTCCTTCAGGATCTCACACAGTACTTCCAGAAGTAACCTCATTACCAAAGGCATTTTTCAGTCCATTCTGTGCACTGTCCATTCAGCTCTCTTAAACCTTCATAAGAGATGTGAAATGAAAGTAGGAAATGACCCAGTTTTGCTGCCTGCCAGCACCCTGACAGGGAGAGGAATGGATGAGAAAGTTTGGTGAGGTGGCCAGGGTACATCATAGGAGCATCCACCACATCAGGCTGGAGATGGAGGGTCTAGTTTGAGGCTTGAGGCAGGAATCTTCTGGGTGGCATTAGGGTGCCCTTCTGGCTGCACACTTTGCCATTGCTAGGGCAAAGCCAGAACCTGTGGCCAGGCTTCCCCCAGGCCCAAAGAACAAACCACCCTGCTTCTCCCTAGAGGACTATCCAGGAGATACCCTTTCCTAGGAATAGATGATGGTTTCCAAGGACTGTCTTCGTATTAACGTTTGAAAAATACTTCCAACATGAGACTTAGCATGCACACATCATCCTCAGGCTTTTTTGGACAAACACATGGCACACAAAATTTCCATGAAGCAGGTGAGTGTCTCCTTGTTTTAAGAAAATATGCAGGAATGATAAAATACTGCAATTCCAAAAAAGTCATCCCCAGTTTGAAAGACATCTGAGGCCTGGCTGTGAAGTAAGGGAAGTGCTTTTCCATAGTTGGTGTAGAGTGAGTTTCCCATAATTGGAACACACACTTCAATTTACACTTAAACTTCCACTTGGGAAAGAGATCTTCAGCCAAAATATGTGACAGCCAAGTGATGGATGCTGCCCAGGGGAGGGGTAACTCGCAGTATCTTTGTCCTGCAGACACTGCAGAGGAGCACAGGGTGCTTTGCTTTCTGCTCTGTCAGACACAAAACGCAGGTGGCAGTATAGGGCAGCAGAGGAAGATCCCACCTACAGACACACCTACCTACAGGTCACTGCTGACAAGGCTGGAAGAGTCTTTGCACAAGAAAAATGTGCCTCTTTGTGAGGAGCTCCAGTGACAGCAGAGCCACTAGAGGGGGAGATGAGCACAGGAACCATCCATCCCGCAGTGCCTGTGCTGCTCCCTGACTTGCTGGGCTGCCAGGAATTGCACCAGACTTTCTTCTTTTAACCAATAGATATGAAATACAGAAAAAACCACAATTTTGAAGAAGAGCTTGACGTTCTTCACTGTCTTCACTCGCATCGTGGCTGTCAAGTCCCCTTGTAGCAGTGAGGTGCTTTGGCTGGTTTGTGCAACCTGAATGCAGCCCCAGCTCATATGAGTGCTTATTTAGGGTCCCCCACACAACCCCCCTGCAAAGGGCTGTTGCTAAACTGCAAACCCCTAATAATGCACCAAACTGAAATGAGCACAAACACATTTTCCTAGGGTCTTTGCAGTGCCCAAAAGATGAAGCAATCTGGGTCACTCTTGCTTTGAAAACCACAATAAACCACTGCTGAGGAAGAGGATTTTACGGTGAAAAGCATACAAACAAAACCTCCCTCTGGGTTTCACTTTGATCTCGCTAACCCAGCACTTACCGCAGGCCAACAGCCAGTGCCAGCCCAAGAGCTGCTGGTGCAAACCAGTTCTTTGCTGGCATTTCCCAACAAATCAACCAGCCAAATGGGGAAGTGCCAGCAAGGTAAAGTACCAGGATGTATGGAACATACCTCTGCAATATCAAAAAGCAGAGCTGGGGCTGGAATGCCATTTATTTTTGCAGCCTTTTGGATAATAGCTTCTGCCTCCTTATATCTTCCTTGGGAGATCAGCCACCGAGGAGACTCAGGAATGAACCTATAATAAGTTTCAGAATAAATTACTCAATGTTTTCCCAAAACTAACAAGTTATAAATAACATATTTATTGTGCCTATGAGTTACACTCGGATCTCACAAATTGCTTGGAGACAGCCAGCGCAAAAGCATGTGGGCAATGTAATTCAACTATATGGGACATATTCTCATGTTAAAAGTACATGCTTTGTCCTCACTGGTTGTTTTTTAAGGAATAATTGATGTCCACTAGATGTCACCAGATAGACAGAAAGGACGGGGGTGGCTTAGCCAGCGTGAATCAAAAATATTCTTAGGAAACTGCACACAATGTGGAAATGCTTTAAATATGCACAGCGTGTATTTAAAGGTTCTGTGTCATAGGAATCTTATGTACAAACCTCACCATGTCACCACAGCTCTGAGGCAGATTCTCCCAGGCAGAGGGCAGGGGCAGTGTCCCCTTGCAGAGTTGATGACATTTTCTAATCAATTACAGGCACATGTTGAATGAATTAACACCAAACACAGGACAGAAAACTTAAACTTTTCTTAACTAAATCCTTTGGTCTTAACAGATGCTGTCTTGCTCCCTTTTAGCCAGCAGCACTTTCTCCTCTCCTTGGAACAAAGCAGGTCAGACACTCCTTTTCTGATGGACTCTAAAGACTGACTCAAAGCCAGGTCAATAATTACAAACATCAGATGATTTATATCTGATCATTAATCACTAATGGGACTTTCTGTAAGATGAGCTGCCTCCACTGCCCTTCTTACTGGGAAAGCTGAGGATCTTGAGACTGCAGAGATAATGCAGGGAACCTTCTGGAGAATTTGGAAGGAAAATAAGTAAAAGACCAAGAATGGTACAGAGCAGAGGGATGTTCAAGTCACATGGCCCCTGGAAGCAGTGGGTCTACATGCCAAAATGCCAGCTAACACCAACCTGCCTTGGCAGAGCTTTGCCAGTGCACCTTGATCCCCATCTACCCCCACACAGGCCCCAGACAAAGTGCTGTCAGAGGAACTTTTTGGTATTTTTAAGTGTAAGCTTTTAAAAGGCCTGGAAATTCCCATAGATTTCAAAGCAGGACTCTGAAGCCATGCCTTGGGGACAAATTTCCTGTGCCTCACAGTGCCTGTTCTATGGCAGACGTCTGAGAGGCTCCCACCCAAAACCAGCCTCCCCAGAGAACAGCTGCTTGCTGCAGAGGGGAGTGCTGCTGTGATGAAGGAGTTGGAAACACTTCAAGCGAAATAAGCTAACTGACCCTTAAACAGAATCAGACTGTCTTTAAAACCCAATGACAGAAGAGGTGGAGCTGAAAACTATTTTAAAGGTTTGGTTTGAAAACTAAGGTTTAAAAACCCCCCAACGAACCAACAAACCATAGCAAATATTTCTAGCGAGACTGGGACAAGGAGGAAGTCTTTTAGACTATAGAAGAGTGTGTCTAAATCACGTAACTGTTATAAAGACACTAACTGCTCACTTAGAAGATACAATTTTTTCAATAGAGCAAAAATAAAGGAGTGCCCTGAATAATATGAAAGAAATATTCCTGTTGTGAATTATCCTTAAGAGTGTGAGAGATACCTTGCTTTTCCTTTCCTATTTTCAAACACCTGTCCCTTCAGAAAACAGCAGATGCTCAAGGCAGCAACCAAATAGGGATATTTGCCCTTTTTCAGTGCTTCTGTCCAGCTAAAAACAGCAGGGCTTCAAGTACACAGACAGCACCAACGAGGCTCTCTAAGTAGTTACTCAACTTAAAATCGACAAGAAAAACCCAAACAAAAGAAGCCCCCTCAAGGCAAAGCCTTCTCAAGTGGTGAATAGAAGAGTGCCCCTCCTCCCTGACCCTCTGCCATTACCCAGCACAAAGAGCATCAGGCGGGAGGGGAGGTGGGAAGCGGCCTCGGCATGGACTCACCACCAGAGCGGGACGCAGAACAGCCCCGGGACAGTGAGCGCCAGCAGCAGCATCCGCCAGTCTCTGATGAAGTAAGCAAACAGTGGCAGCAACATGTAGCCAATTGCAAAAAATATGCAAACTCCTAACGTAGAGAATAGAATACGAACTGATTTGCCAAGAATTTCTGTGCCTGTTTAAAACAAGGGAGGTTGGATTAGCATTTTAACTTTGTTTTCAAGCATGACTAAATACTTTATTGCATTTGCAAACAAACAATAAAAAAAAAAAAAAGCTAAACAATCTTAGAAAAGAGCAGCACAGCACAGATCTGCCTGTACAGAAAAGCTGCTGGGAATATGGGAACCTTCAGATAAAGAAGCTACTTCTGTTTGCTTTGATTAATGCATTGGCAAACACAGATAAGGACAGGCCCGGGGGATGGCCATCAGACTTCCAGAAGCCTTCCCCACATGCTCACCTAGGACACATCCTGCTCCCCTACTTAACCCATCTGGATTTAAGGTGCAATCCACTGCTGGGCACTTCTGGAAGAGCAAAGGTCTGAGCATAGCAGACTGACATGGGATGGAAGGATGTGAATTTACAGCGAGGTGAAGTGGAAACAAATTTCCCGCCTATTTTTTGGAACAGAAGAAAGGTTGGAATGTTGGATCGGCACATCACGGGCTGAAGGACAGAACCAGGGAAGATGCCATCCCCTAGTAATGTTACTGTTCCAGCAGCCAGGCAGCAGTCAGGGAAAGCATCCTATAGCCATTGCACCATGCAGCAACATGTAATATTGAGTAATAAAAACTGAGACAGTTCTCAGCCTTCAACAGCAGCTAAATTCTTTCACAGTCAAACACCCAGCCACTGCTTGATAGAATCCTGTGAAGCCCTCAGGTCCTCCTCACTTCTCCTTGAGCTCTCAGCCCTGGTCTACAGAGCTCTCCTTCACATTAGGAGCACTGCAAGGACCATAACTGCCACAGTTTGATCTGGGCTCAATTAAAACGACACTGAGCGAACAGGAGGGTCACAAAGTGTGGAGAGTGTACTTGGGTTGTGTATCATGGCAAGAACTCCAACATTTATTATTGTAGAGAAGAGGGAAAAAATGCCTAAGACTGGAAAACCTTCCTATTTGATAGTTAAGTGAATTCTCATTTCAGAAACCTGGAGTAACTGAATCAAGTCACAGTGAAAAAACCTGAATATAAGAATTTGCTGGGCCAAAAATAGTGTGTGGGGATAAATGATACCATCTTCCTCTTGATTTGCTCTTGTTTAGAGGGGCTTTCTTGGGAGAGGTCTGATTCTTGAAACATTGGTTTGAGCCAATGTAACATGTTAAATGTTACATTATAATTTGTGTCAATTCAAAGCCGGTTTGAGATGCCCTCTTTCCTGCCTTTCCTCTTCCCTCATTCTCCTAGCCATGGGGTAACAGTTCTTGGACAACACCAATGTGCCTTCACAAACCTCTGTAGTGTTTTACACTCCCAGAACCTGAACACAACAGTTTTGAGCATAGAGAACAACTGAGACCTAAAGCTAAGAGAAAAATTTCACAGCACGTGGTTGAAAATACCCTAACATTGACTATAGAAGTTCACCAGCAGCTCGGGGGGAATTATTTCCATGAAGGTGGGCAATAGTGCAAAGGGCAACATGAGCCTGGGTGGCTAAGGATGCTAAAACAGGTCTGAGCTACACATAGGGAGGCAACAGGGGTTTGGATGTTGAAAGTTTGAACAACAAGAGAAACCCTCTGCAGTTGGGGATGGAGGGTGCCAGGCTGCAGCACTGCCAGGGTCAACAGGGCCTTTATAGGAGTTGGTGTCACTGCTCCCCTCCAGGGCAGGTCAGCCCTGCCTGCTCTTGGATGAAACAAGGGGAGGATCTCCAGCACATCCTGCAATCAGGCAAAAAATTCTTAAGGAGTTACTTTTCTTTTTACGAGTATATTGTCCTATTCAGTACCTCTATCATGTGTGGCTTCCTGGAAGCTCCTGGGTTTGCCTTGCCACAGGCAGAAGTCACAATGCTTATGGGGACGTGCTGGCTATGGAGTGTAGGGTGGAGAGGACCACCCTCTGTAAGTACCTCCCTCCTTACCCATGACAGCTCACTTCGATGAGGAAGCCAAGGTCTAAGTTAGTTTAGATTAATCCTGCCCTTATAACCAGCCTCAAGGCTGCTGGGGAATGGCCAGCACTGCTGGCAAGTGCCCCAGGAATCTGCCTGGGGGCCATCGCTGCTGTGACAGCTCTACAGAGGACAGGATGGCAGGAGAGACAACACAATGGGGCAAGGGCCAGCAAACAACAGTTAACCAATTAAACAAGCCTAATGACACCGGGGGAGACCCAGTCCCCTCTCTCAACAGGAGGACCATTTGCCCAGTGGGGTGTTCCTGGCCCTCCTTTTCAGCTTTGCTTCTGCTGAGCACCGAGACAGCATCCCAATCCACATCCAGCTGTGCCCCATGTTCCCAGGGGAGCTGGGAGCTAAATTCCTGCCTGATGAGAACCTGCACCTCTGTGCTACACAACACCCATGTGTTTCCACAAGGGTTTTCAGCTTTACCCAGTACTGTACCTCCCAGACTTCTCATGGCAGGCATTTGCTCCTGCTCCATCAGCTCCATGCAAGAATTAAACTACCAGGACAGTGGGAGCAGTGGCAATGGTGACAGCAATGGCAGGAACAGTTACAATAGTGATGGCAACAAAGGATCTCTCTGCTGACAGCCTGACCTCAGTCCTCCCTGTGCCACAGCAGCAGTGACTCATGGCTGCCTGGGGACACAATGCTGTACCCTCTCCATAGCAATGACTTCATATTATGCTCTTCTGAACTGTTTTTTCCCCATTAAACCTCATGGGGTAGGAAAGACCAGCATTAACTAGTAATGTACAATTAACTAGTAATGTACACATTATAATCTACAAATTGTAATGCTGTAAACACCGGGGGTTTAAAAATGGCCATGAATATAAATGTGCACACTTTAAAGACAGCGCTTGCAAATCCCAGTTTCCCCCCTGAGACCTGCATCACTCATTCCCATAATTTGCCCATGCAGTTGCCATTCCTGAAACCCCCACGTCCAGTGGGAGCCTGTGTGGGGTCCCCTTCCCCATGGGGAACCTTTTTTCCTGCCGGGTCCCCAGGCAGCAACTGTAGCCATGCAGCTGCTGGGTTTTTCTTCCTACAGTCCCTATAGGAAAGAAAGCAAACCTTAGCTTCCAAAACTTAGGACATTATCACTGATCTCAACACTGAGAGCAATGACTTTATGGCTAATGGGGCTTTGGCACCCAGCCAGCTCCTCTGCTCTGGTCCCCCTGGCTCTCACTGTGCCTGGAAATTGTTGGTTTGCTCCAAGGCTTTGCGCTCAGGTATGCACTGACCTCTCTGCAAAGGGTGCAGAGGGAGGCAGGGATGAAACCAAATGCCTTCTCTATCTCAGACCTGCTGCTAAACCCTGAACACTGCCTCGAATGTCTTCTCCAAAGAGGAATGAAGTGGATGTTTACTTAGACTCTTCCTTCTCTCTTCATTTTCTCTAAACCTACAGAAAGTATAGGCTTGAAGAATCGCAGAGAAAAAACAAACAAACAAACAAAAAACCACACTGGCCTAAAGTAGGAATTTTACCAATGAAGATTGATGACTGTCTAATTAAATGATCCAGGTTCAGAGGGAAAAAAAAGTAACAGTACATTAAGCAAATATTTAATCTAATGCAAACACATTCATACCCAAAATGAAGGCCACCACGTAGTTTGAGATCTGTCCCATCCCCACAATGAGAAAGAGCACTGTGAACATCTCCCAGCTGTTGGAAAAGATCTGCAGGAAGCTGAAGCCAGTCTGCACAGCCATTGTCAAAAAAAGGATATTCTTCCTGCCAAATCTTTGATAAAGAAAAAGATTATTACTGAAACAGCATGTATTTATGGTGGGGGCTATGTAAGAGGGCACAAGGGAGAACAAATATCCAACCTCAAGTGATGCATCTTAGCACAATCTGAATTTCTTTTCATCTTAAATAATTTCATTATTTTCATATGCACTAAAAATATTACAATTTCCAAGACCCACGAAACAGAGAAGAAAAGCTATGAGCAGAAACTTCAGAGAGCCCACTAGACAGAGATTAAGGAGACCAGGCAACAGTACAATAGGGAGACACATGCAAACTGCAAGCCACACACCTGAAAGTTAGAAAATAATGGCTTTTAGGCAAATGACATCTATACTTTGCAAAACCATTACGCTTTGAGTATGCTAAATAGCTTTGTCAAGTGGTTTCAGTCTGAGTTGCCAGACGTACTGCACCCTTTCTCTCACCTGCTCCTCTGCATTAGGATTACATGGCATGTTGTCCTGGAGAGGCAGGATAAGCTCATGCACAGGTTTTCATGCCTGCGGGCACAGATGATGCATGGGCAGCATCAACTCTTCACGTGGGAAAGGCTTCTGCAGCAGTCATGGGGAAATTGCTCAGGTACAGGCTGAGATCATGCCCCTTTACTGACAAAACACCCAAACAACCCAAGGAAGCTCATGCAGGAAGGCGTGAGCCGGGCTCTTACTGGCTGTGCTGCCACCGGGGCACACACATTTCCTCAAATGCTCCACTGGGCAAATGGCACCACTGGGATTTAGTGATTATCTCATCTCCCTTTCAAACTGTAACACCAACTGACTTCTGCACTGGCGCAGGAGTCAGGCGATTAAATTCAGATCACATGGAATTTAATGCTGGAGGCTTTAGGATTAAGACTGCCAGTGAATTTTGAAACCCCTCTGCTAAGCACCCAGAGGAACACTGCTGCCTTATGACATCCTCATTCCCAGACAGCAGCCAAAGCAGGTCAGAGATCCCACCACACGAGTACAGACACAGGGCTGAGGGCTGTATAGAGGGGGATCAGAGACTTGCAGAGGGAATGTATATTCTGCATTCAACACTTGTAAGGCCAAAATCTCAACACTGCTGAGACAATTATCAAATTCTTGTAAAGATTTTTTTTTTTACATTTATATCTACTTAGTGAGATGCTATGACAACTGCTATAATTTCCAGGTTATCTTCTTTCCTTCCTCTCATATGTCCTTACTCTATTTCCACCAAACCATCTCTCCTATGCAGAGATTCCATTCAAAGGGCAAGTTTCTATCTTGCAGCTCTAACAAGGGATTATCAGTTATGTGCAACAAAACCCAGCAACTTTTAAATTACTGAAAAGGCTGGGTAAAGAAACAATTGAGAAGTGGGTTGTGAAACAAATGGGAAGTGGGTTGTGAAGGGAAACCCACTGAATCAATCTGCAAAGCAGCCACATGGGCTCCTTGTGAAGATCAGCCCCCTCTGAAGAGCCCAAGAGACAGAAATCCTTCACCTGGGGCAGACCAAGACGAGATTTTTGAAGAAGCCAGGCCAGTTACCTAATTTCGATCAGAACGCAGAGTACTGGACATTTCACTCCTTTTGTCTCTTAAAAACAAATGCCCCAGAGGTCTGCCCTGCTCTGCCCATGGCATTACCTGTCTGAGAGCTGCCCCGAGATGAAGGAGCCGATGAGGACCCCCACAAAGAAGAGGGAGGTGGTCAGTGGGGCTTTCCAGTCGTCCTCACACACCATGTTCCACTGCAAGAGAAAGACTCTGCTCAGACACAGCCCCAGTGCTGCACTGAGCCTGCTGGGGCTGCTGGTTGGAGACACAGATCTCCATGAAATGGAATTCTGTTTCCCCATATCCACACTTCCACCCATCACTGGCAGTGTTCTCTTGGTCAAGGCCACTGTTGGAACACGCTGGTTAAAGCACAGGAAAAAGGAGGGGAAGTGATTGCCTCCCCAGGCAACTCCATGAGGCCAAAGCACCAGCAGCTGTCTGACACAGCCCCATTGCCTCTGAAGGGGATGAGCAGCCAGCAATGCCAAACCTGATGGGAGCCCATGTGTGCAGCTCAGGGGCTGCCCTGGACCTGTTTCCAATACAATCCTCCCATCATGTACCCACCAGACCCCTGGACCTGGCTCCCCACGGTCCAAGATGCTTCCACCAATGAACCAGAGCAATGGAGAAAGGTAAAGAACCATCCCAGCTAAGGACAGCTTCCAGTTTACCTCTGCCAGCACAAAACCTGCTGCATCTCTATAACTTCTGGGGCTGACAAAACAGATGTAAGAAGATGCACAGAATGAAATCCCTTTTCTTGAACTGACGTGTTACCAAATTCTGTTCCACCCCACAGCCTGCACCACTGACTTGCCACCCATCACTCACAGCCTCACGACTGCAGCTGGCTGGGGCTGCAGATTTAGGACAGGAGCCAGTGTGGAAACTTCCACCAAAAACAACTCATAACCTCAGACGAGTTTTAAAAAAAATAAAAATGGCATCATGAGCCTCTGTCGACTGAAGTTACAGCTGAGCATGTCTGCCAAGGCTTGCTCTCTTCCTGGTGACTAATCTCCTGGTTAAGGCATGCCTGCCAGGAGTACTTAGGGAGAGGCTTCAAACATGTCACTCACAGATCAGATAATTCTACCACAACGGTAAACTAGTTAGATTATAGATTAAAGTATGGCATAATTTTAATAATTAGCCCTGCTATCAGAGAGTGGGGCCATTGCCTGCACCAGCAGTCACCCTCTGCTTGGAGAATAGATGGGCCAAGCACAGGCAAAGGCTTGGTGATGGGGCAGAAACCTGCCATCAGAGCTGCTCAGGCTCCTCACTCAGCTGCAGGCAACAAGGAGCAAGTCTTGTGTTACAGAGACATCCAGGTGCTGTCTGATGGCACCACAAGCCCTACCAAAACCACACCACTGGTGGATTGGTGGATGAGCTTCACTGCTGCTACAGAACAGGCAGGCAAACCCCAAAACGAGGGGGAAGGTGGTGTGGTTTGATGCAGTTTGCTTTGGACTATAATTTAGGAAAAAGATTTTCAGACAGAAGTATGCTGCCAGCAGAGGGGAGTCAAGCACCTCTGCCCTTTGCCCAGCCTGCAAAGTAACACCAGCTACACGACAGAAAAAGAAGCTGAGGTTAAAACCACAGCCCATGTCTCTTCCTGAGGAACACACGAGTCTTCAATGCAGGAACAAGGAAACTTGTAGACTAAAATGTGCCTCCAAGACTTAAATCTGATTAAGAACAAAAAGAACCCCATGGCATAATTTTCTGTATTTTCTCGTCCCTGCTGGGAGGGGAGAGGTGGTGAAGTGTGGGCCCATCTGGGCACACACCTGCACTTATCTGCACTGTATTTTGAGAAGGTGGAGGTTAGCATGTGGGTCAGTGGGGCTCTGGTACGTTGAAGGATGCTAGTTTTGAAAAACAGATGCAGGGATCTGCTTCACCTGTGAAAGAAAACAGATTTCTGTAAAGAAGGTTGGTAGAAATCAAGTCCAGTATTTAAAACAAAGCAACATTCAGCTACAAAAACCATGGCATTCAAAGTGCACTGCAGAGGTCTTTCACCACATCCTGCTGCACGTTCCTTTCCCCACTCAGGGAAAGCTGTTGAGTAACAGTGTGGCAGAATTTTCAGCTCATATAAACTATTGTTCATTATCTGGGTACTGAGCACCCTGGTCTGGGGCAGCACAGTGCCTGCTCCTGGACCTTCAGACTTGAATTGCTCGAGGTTAAGGATCAGTGTTTTCAAAATGTCTCCATGGTGCCAAAGGCCTTTGGCTGTAAAATAAACCCAGCTAAATAATAACTTGCTCATGAAACTGCATTACCTCCTTGGTGCCAAATGCCTCCTATCCAGGTGTTCACTCCACTTTTCCCGATGACATACCCAGTAAAAATTCACTGTACAGGGTCAAGTCTTTCAGATTTGGGGGATGTGTAAACAGCACACAGCAGCTGGCTGTCCAAAGAGGGGTTACTGTTTACAGGAACTCACTGCATTTGACCAGAAAACACACAAACACATCAAATCCATCTGACTTTAAGTATACCTGAAGCTGCTGAACAATCCACCTATTTTAGCTCCAATATCACATGGTACCTGAGCAATACAGCCCTACTCTACAGCTACACCTCATCTCCCAAATTCCAGCTTCCCATCCCCACAGGCACTCACTCTGACTGAGGCTCATGCCATGGCACTGTGCAGTGATCAACCACATATCAACATGGTAAGGTTTCACTAGTGCTTCAGTGTACAGGGAAATGTGAAATGAAGCTTGTTGGACCCCTTCTTTAGAGGCTGCATCCCTCACAGACAGCACCAAGCACACCATGGTTACAGGAGCTACAGCCACAGCTCAACTGCCTACAGCTAGAACTTCCAAACTGTCTCTACTGGGCTAATTATCCATTAACCAGAAAATAAGTAATTCTCTAATGTCCCTGGCAAAGCAGACTGGGGAGCAAAGTTCATGTAAGATTCCAAGCAAGGCCTCTGAATGCTAGGAATAGGAGCTACTCGGGAATGATGTTATTAAATCACTTTATTCCTGTCAAATCCCTACAACCCTCTCTGACAAACTCCCAGCTACTATAGATGGATGAGCTTTCTGAAAAAGTGAAATCGCTGGAGAAGGTACTCTGACTGCCCAAAGTGCCCCCCCCCACCAATCAGAAATCACTAATTAACATCCTGAGTACAAGAACTTATTCACATCAAAGGGGAAAACACTCGTGGAGCCTTGTGTAAATGGGTGGGGCTGCAAACCAGGGAAAATGTGAACTTGCTTCCAACAGTAAAGCTGACCATGAATAACTCAAGAAGTGTTAATTATTTGCAGATGGCCCCATCCTGCTCCCTAGGAACCAGGTCCAGCAATGAGACCAGCTCTGCTCAGTGCACAAGTGACAAGCACAAGCACCTCCACACCTGAGCACAGGGTGGGCTGCCAGGGCTGCTCTCCATGGATGGAAAAAGCCGTAACAGAACAGAGCAGAACAGACCTTCAGATGCCTTCAAACCACAGCAATTCCTATCCAGTCTCTTGCCTCTGCCAGTCCCAAAATCTTCTGGTTTCTGCCTTCACTAACATCAGTGCCACGGCTGGGACAGGGACTGAGCAGGATGATACAGGTGATAGAGCAGTAGCCCCAGTAGAGCCTGTGGCACTCACTCTGCCCTTTGCAGAGTGGGCTCTGAGATACATGAGTGGTCTCAAAGTGGTCTCTGGGGTACATGCTATGCCCCAGTGTTGGAGAGCAGCTCAGTGTGTCCCCAGGGAGCAGTGCTGAGTGACAGCCTGGCTCAAGGGAACTAACTGGATCCTAATGCCCACTCCTAAGGGCAAAATCAGTCTTGTCCTTGAGTCTCTAATTCATGTTTGATCTGAGCATCATTATCTGGAAGTAAAAGAAAAGTAGATTAAGTTCCAGAAAAGAATACCAATGTAACAGACCCCAGGAGCCTGCCAATAGGAAAAGGAGACCCTGCAGCCCCTTCATCTCAGCCAAGGGATCACCCTTGACCCCACAATGAATCACATTTCCACTTGGTCACCATTACACTTTCAGCCCCTTTCTTACATCATCCTGGCCCAAAGATCACCTGTGCACACATTCACTTTTCCCCATCCTCTCCATTTTAAGATCATGAAAATGAGTCAGTCTGGGATTCTGTGTTCCCAGTGTTTAGCACGTCCTCACAGACCAAGCAACACAGGTGCTGAGCTGGCATGTCCCACTTCCCTTCAAGCAGCACTAATAACAGGATTTAATGCAACTGAAGGAATCAAATGAAGTCTCCAGGGCTTAATCCTGTACCATCAAGTTGTGTTCTTCAATTGAGTTCTTGAACTGAAGCTGTTTCTTCACTTAGCTCTTCTGATGGCATGTCCTGGCTTGTCTTTCCTAATACAGAGAAAAATGTTGGGTACAAAAATAAGCATCTCAAATTTGTCTAAACTGCCTCTTTCCAGCATTTAATCAGTGCCTGTTTTCCTTGTTTTGAAACCAAATTCTTCATTTTTTCCAAATGTCCATGACAATTTTGAAACAAAACAAATATTCTTCTTTTCCATCTGGCTTACAGATGGGAACCTGGCGCTTGGTTTCCATCTCTGAACTGTGCTAATGCCTCTCTGGCACACCCCAGGCCCCATGGCAAACCCCACTGTTATGTCCCATCTGAATCCTGCACAGAATGCTCTTGTTTGGCATCTGCCAACATAAATTATTTACTGCTCATTAGGAAGAAGCACATTTCTCCTCTTTTTGCTTCATTTACTGCCTCTCCCAGAGCAAGCACTGACTCCCAAACAGAGATTACAAATTCATAGACACACCAGGATAAACTGACCTCCCTCTGGCAGTGAGAATGGCATTGTCTGAGCCAGTGGTGGCCACCAGACACCTGCCATGCAGCTGTGCCAGCCTGGGGGTTATGTGGGCAGCACCTGTTCCAGCTGGGCATGTGGGCTGCAGCCAGGCTGCTGCTGCAGTTTGCCCATGGCCAGGAGCAAGGACAAGGTTCCTATGAACCCCTGCCTTGATCTGATATTTTGAGGGATCTCCAGTGACTGAGTACAAGTGCCAGCACAAATGGCAAGTGTCACATGGGCCAGTGACGTCCCTTTGAGCAGGTGACAGGAGGCTGACATCTCCTGCCAACATCCTGCCTGCCTGGCATGTGGCTGAGCCTGTGTCTGCACACCCCTAGCACGGACTCCTCACCTCATCATCAGAACCTTTCCCGGCTGTGCCATCCTGCGATGTTTTTTTGGTGGCAGATGTTGCTGCTGAGTCATGGACTCGTGAGGAGGGCTCCCTGCCCATTCCCTCTCATGCTCCCCGAGGGTGAGCCATCAGTGCCTGAGGAGGGTGGCCCTTGGCTACCTGGGGCACGCCTGTCTGAAGGACCGCGGAGCCTGCCAGCTGCCATTGCCTGGCATGAGCGTGAGCCCGTTATTCCCTGAAACCCCTTACACAACGAACAACAGCAGCAGCACTCCTGCAGCTTCAGAGGAATCATTTTCCTTCTCTAACGGAGAGAAGGAAAGCTCCACACTCCGTGCCAGCATTACAGAGCGGCAGGTCCCTGCCACCACACCACGGCACGGGCAGAAGACACAAACAAGTGTTTTCATTCCTCGGCACCGCTGATGTTCCCACACGACACTGTGTACAAACGATGCCACTGCCGAGCCGTACAAACCGACCGGACAGCCTGGCTGCAGCCAGGTGAGGTTCCCGCAGGAGTGACCATGGCACCTGCCTCCCACCAATCCCAGCGCTGACGGCCACGGAAGCCGCTGGCACTGCAAGGTGCGGGGCCAGCGAGGGTCCGCTCTGCTCTAGCCCCAGCCAGGCTGGCTGTGGGCTTACCTGAACGTGCCCGTGTCCCCACTCAACGCTACGCTGAGGACGAGCAATTTCATCACATAGAAAATTTACCGGAACGGTCAGCGTGTGGCAGAAGGAAACTACTAGGCTTCAATTTTCAACCTCTGCCTCCCTCTCCACACAAACCTGTCTCGGAGTAAAACAAGCTGGGAACCACAGCTGGAGTGGCGAGGGCGTGCAGCTCCTTCGTCAACCTTTGCCTCTAGCATCCCTCCCGCTCCTCGCAGCATCGTGCCCACCCGGACCCCTTCCCACAGGCACTTCACCCGATGGTTCCTGCTCCCTGTGCGCCCTCCCCCAGACAGAATGACAGGCCCTGGCCCCGGCACGGCCCGGGGTAGGGGTGTCACCGCTCCCGCGCACCTCGGTGACGATGGTGGAGTGATAGACATCGCGGCTGTACTCCCAGCCGTCCAGGCACGGCTCCTGCTCCAGCGCCTCCAGCTCCACGTCGGAGCCGGGTCGCAGCCCCAGCGCCGAGAAGTTGGCGAGCGCGGCCAGGCGGTAGCGGCGGCAGCGGCTCGGCGCCTCCTGCCCGTCCCGCAGCTCCAGCGGGATGCTGGCGTTGCGCCACTCGCCNGTCCTGGCCCGGCCGGCGGGACCTGGGGGCTGCGCCAGCCCCGGGCTCTGCCGACCCCGCCTCCCCGGGCATCCCCGGAGCCTTCTCCCGAGCACCGCTTCTGCTCCGCCGCCGGCTCTGGAGCTTTCCTTAGGAGGCGTGCCCCGTTTTTTTTCCATTTATTTGCCTGGGTAGCCGCAGCGGAGCGGGTGGTGCTGGTACCGGCAAAGCGGGACCGGGACCGGGAGGCTGCCTCGGCAGCAGCTGCCGGTGCGAGATCAGCGCCGGTGGAAGCGCGGCGATGGGTCCACCGCCCCCCGCCCTCCCCGAGCCCCGAATCCCTCCCTTCGGGGACCCAAAACAGGCTATCCCCTGTACTGCTGCTGCAAGATGGAGGCACAGCATCGCCTCATCCCCGCGGGAGCGGAGCACAGCCGGTCATCACGAGAACAGTTAATGGACAGGGAACTGGAACAGCGAGCCATCAGCTGGGAGCTGCTGGGGCCGGCAGGGTCTCTCTCCCTGGATCATCCCACGAACGGTAGCGACGTCAGTAGTGGGAGCCCTGCTACACGCTGGCACACAGGAAAACAAGGACCAGACACAGCTTTAGGAATCAAACGTTCTCACAGCCCCTGAAATCTCGTCCCTAATGCAGCCCAGTGCTTTTTCCCAGCAGTGTCAAGGTCAGCAGTGTCTGCTCAAGGAGCCTGTAGCAGCTCTGGCCTCGAGAGAGGAGCTTTTTATATCCCCATCTCCTATCCATTTACTATTCCTGCTCCACACGTGACTGGCTTTGCCCCCAGTAGGATACGTGGATAGCTGTCAAAGCCATTTCAGAAATCTGAACAACGCTGTCGTCTTCTGAAATAACCCAAGGAGCACCCAGAAACCCGGTGGTGGCTAAAACAAGCGCAGTGCGCGTCCTGCTCGGACAATGCGGCTCCCTGGGGCTGTGAGCAGCGTGCCCGTGTCGAGCTATACCCAGACGAGGATGCCCGTGCCGGCGGAGTGCGAGGACAAGCTGGAAAGCATCGCTCCGGCACAGATCACAGAGGGCAACGTGGGAGTGTGGGAAGGAAGCAGGGAGTGGGAGCGATGGCTCGGCGGTGCTTGGGGAGGAGAAGCCTTTGGCAACATTTATCTGGCCAGGCAGCGATCTGCTGCTGCCGCTTCGGATGCGGGATGAAGAACTCGTGCCATGGGAAGATTCAGATATCTCCTGTTTGGAGAGGACACCCTCATGCCGGGCCTGGGCTACTGAACAGTCTAAGCTGTCCCCAGCGATAAGAGCAGGGTGGGGGCCAGCTGGGACGGATCAGGGGTTCGCAGGCAGCAGCAGGCAGCAGCAGGCAGCAGCCCTCCACCTGCCCTGCCCTGAGGCTGCACAAGAACCATGGCAAAGAAAGGCAACGCATGCCCGCTCCCCTGAGGAAATTAGGGATGTGGAGTGTATTGTCTTAAGCATTAATGTTAATGCAATCTTCGTAATTATTCAGTCAACAGTAATTTATTACAGAGGACTAATTCACAGAGCTCTGAAATAACTGTGGTTATGCTGCAAATTTAGCATATCAAAAGTAAGTGGCAGACAGACGCAGCAAGCGGTAGATGACCTGCTTACATTTATCTGGTTTGCAGATACATGCTTAACATATTAAAATTTCACGTGTCTCATATGAAAACACCACAGGGTTTTCTCTTGTATTGTGAACCTGCATAAATTAGCAATTATGGAAATCCATTGTGTTCTAGCCAGCTCTGCCACAGCACCACAAGCTCTTGCTGCAATCACCATAGCCCAGAGCTTTTGCTGGGTGCTCCCCAGCTTGAAAAATGCACTTGTGATCCAACATCAGGGATGCTTTAACCCAAGCATGGAGATTATGAAAACCACATGAAAACAATGGCCAGTGAATGGCTTGGACTGTTGTGAAACAAATTCACTGTAGGGGAAGGACCAGTCTAGTTCTTGCTACTAACCTTTCTTAAAGAGGTCAGTGCATGTGTCCAAAGAAGGGCAACAGAGCTGGGGAAGAAGCTGGAGCACAATTCTGATGAGGAGCAGCTGAGGGAGTAGGAGGGGCTCTGGAGTATGGGTGGCTCGGTGGAGACTTTCTTGCTCGCTAGAACACCCTGAAAAGAGGAGGTAGTAAGGTGGGAGTTGTCTCTTCTCCCAAGGAACAAGCAATAGGATGAGAGGAAATGGCATCAAGTTGTACCAGAGGAGGTTTAGGTTGCATATTAGAGAAAATTGGTTCATGACACTGGCATGGGCAGTGGTGGAGTCACCATCCCTGGAGGGATTTAACTCACGTGAAGATATGGCACTTGGTGACATGGTTTAGTGGTGGGATTGGTAGTGCTTGGGTTCTTTTTCACCGAAACAGTTCTATGATTTTACCATAGCCTTATAAAACACAATTTTACCTATTAGATGAAGAGCAGTGTGTGGGAAATGAGGTCAGGGAGGTTCCTGTAAACTGAAGTCAGATGCCAAGGAGCTGGCAGAGCAAAGGAGGAATAGTTCATTATAGGGGGAGATGGAACAAATCTTTGAATGGCTGAGACACCACCTCTAGTGCAGGCACTTGGTTCTTGTGGAAGCAGAAAGCTGCACCAATGGTGGCTGGATGCCACAAGCTGCCCCCAGCTGTGGAGCAGCCCAGCTCCTGCTCATGTGCAGTCACATTACCCTGACCCAGTGTGACACTGCCACTGCTGGCATCAGAGTTCCTGCTCTGCTCCAGAGTGGGGTGGGACTGCTCACAGCAGCTCTGCTCTTTCTGCTAGGGCAAAGTCCCTTCGAAGGGATCCTCTGCTGTGGTGGGACAGCTGTGCCACCCTCCTGCCACCCTCCCAGTAGCCCTCTTGAGAGCTCAGAACTAAGAAAGCACACGATAATTTAGAGTTCTGTGGATTGCACAGCATTTGGATCATGTGGAAACTTGCTTATCGACAGGGTAAAGCAAGACCCATTTTGTTTGTGAGCCTGCAGTGTGTCCTCCGAGGGGCTCTGTGCCACATGCTAGAGCTCCCACACCACCCTGCTGCAGTGGGGTACAGCCTTGCTCTGGCCAAAGCCCTGGCTGGCCTCGCCCTCCTGTCTACCTTGGAGTTGGTGATCATATCCACCAGGGTCACATCCCACTGGACCAAGAGCATCTGGGAAAAAGTTATCTTTGGCAGCCTTTAAAAAGGTTCTTGACTCATCTCAGCCTTTCTGCTCTCTCAGCAATACAGTGCAGGCACCCCTTGAGGCAGTGCCAAGAGTTTCCTGATGCTCACTTGAATCCAACTTGTGGGACTTGGAGCTCTCAGGGGCATTATGGCCATCACTTCCCAGTTCCTGGTAGTGGTGAATGAACTTCTCTCCTAAGCAGAGCCCAGCAAACAAGCATTTGATGTGAATGATTTTTCATCCTATTTGTGATAGGAATCCTGGAAAAGAGACGGAGTAAGGATGCTTGTCTTTAGCACGTATGTGAGGATTTGGGATAAACCCTCCCAGAGCCCACCTACTCAAGTGCAGTCAGCTCTCCCAAGGCTATGCACCACTCAGGAAGGACTTCAGTAATTTTACCTGGTGCAATGTCACTCCAGACAGGGAAGAGACATTGCTTTGGCCCTGGTGGGGACCAGCACACGCTTCCTCTGCAGCAGGAACAGCTGCATCGAGGCAAACACGTTCTGCTTCCTTGGTTCCCCGTCCTTGGGTCAGAGCTGCATCAGAGCAAGGAATCGACAGAGGTCTTCCAGAGAAGAGACGAGATGCTCAAGGCCATCACTACGGTGTAAAACGACCTCTCCCGGAGAGATCACTGAGGAAGTTTCCCGAAGCGCTGCCCTCTGGGTGGATTTGGATGTTCCCGCTCGGGAACTTCCCCACCACGCCGGGACTCCTCACAGAGCTGGCTCTAGTCCCATCCTGCTCGAAGCCGCTGGATATTTCAGTTTTCATCACTAGATGGAGCAGGAGACAGCACAGCGCCCGGATGGAGCTCTGCCTTGCCCCACGGCCCTGCACCCAGACAGCTCCTCTGTCCCTCATGCACTTCCCACACCCTCTATAGACCCCTGCAGCCCATCTGCCCCCATCTGCCCCCACACCTCCTTTATAGCCCCCTGCATCCCAGGCACACCCAGCTACCACCATCTCCCCTACATATCCCATAACTTCCTCTGCACATCATGCATCCAATGCCCTCCTTTACATCCCCTGCACTCCCCCAGATGCTGGGAAAACCCCGGGACATGCTGCCTGGGGAACTGGGGTTCTCCTCCGAGGACAGGTTAGACACCTCTTGGGAGGGTCATGGGCAGCTCGTGCTGCCTGGGGCCAGGGGCCAGGTGTGAGTGGGCTCCTGAGAGCCCCTCCAGCTGGATTTTCCAGTGATTGTGTCCATGCCCCACTGGTGAGCCCAAGCCCTCCCAGCACATGGTCCCACGGTGCCAGCAGCTTGCATCTCCTCAGAGTCCATCAGTTTGGGGAGGACACACTCATCACTGGCCTCCTGGAACCCTTTGGGTCCGAGAGTGAAGAACTAAAGTGTTTCTTCAGAAAACAGTTATTCTCATTAATAAAGCCAAAAGTCTGAACGAGGCTTGAGCAGAATCTTTGCAGAGAGAAGCGTGACCTTGTGCACACTAACTGCCCTGAAGGCTGTACTGGCCCCAGCCCAGGCCCTCCCCACTGGGCTCCCTGCACAAGCAACTGCTTTAGGACTACCTAAAAATTCAGAATATTTAAGTGTCCTGGTGGAGAAGCTGGTCCTGGCGGAGAAGCAATCCCCAGTTTTCCGATCTCTGAGAGTGCTTGCTGGGGAGAAACAGAGACAAACAACTTGCAGGAAAGTTCCTCTAGAATCAGGTGCAATTTTCTGGATTTTAGTATATGTGTAGGGAAGATTTTTTCCTCCCTAAAGTATTTAAAATAGCTTCTTTCATACATGAGAAAGGAAAGAGAGGGAACTTTTCCAAAGAGCCTCTTTCCCTCAATCCCCCTCCTAAGGCACAGGACATTTATCCTCAGAAAAATGGACAAGCTGAGATTTTTTGAGTCCCTGGGGCAGACCAGCAGTAACAAAAGCAGAGTTAAACAACTCCAAACAAAAGCTGCAGCAGAACAGGGGTGTGGTGGTGGAAATAATGCCTGGCTAAGTAGGAAACTTTAATGATGATACATGGAAAAAGTTAAACAATTAAAACTTGAATCAGTCTGGCCCTGGTCCCACCTCATTTAGTTAATAAATGCTGTGCTTCATTGTGGTGGAGCTTGTGCCTCTTTTTTTCTGAAGAAGAGAGGAGGCTCCCAGTGTTGGGCTGGTCAGAGTAGCTGTGTGGGCAGCAGAGGGTCTGGGAGGCCCCAGTGCTGCCCAGTCTCTCTGTACCCCTCAGTCTCACAGCAGGGATCACCCCAAGGGGCTGAAGCCCCCCAGCATCAATGCCCAGGGCAGAGGGGCTGGGGTGGTGGCTAAACCAGAGAAACACATCCAAGAAGTGTGTGTATTCCAGGGTGAACAGAAAAACCACTAATTGGAGAGTCATAACCAAATTAATTATTTGAATATGTTCACTAATTAGACATAGAGTTACACAGACCCACACTACAGAAACCTTTTGTGCCATATGCAGATCCTCAGATGTTTTCTTTTAAATGTTTTAGGCACATATACACAACAATTTCAATACATGAACACTTGCCAAATAAAACCCTTTAGGTTAAATACTGGAGGCACTTACCTCACACCCCTTCTGACTTTCTCATACACCAGTAATTTGAATCCAAATCAACCAGACCCATTGAGATTGAGCTGCAGAAGCAAACATCCCTCTGACACAGCTGCTACCCCAGCCTGCCCTCGCCTCCCAGTCCTCCACACTCCCACCACCCAGTGGGCTCCTGTACTCCAAGGATCAGCAATAACCTCTCCTTGGGAAGAAGGCCCAGATCACTCCAGCAGTAACACCCCCAAACACTGCAGAACTGTGGATCCCAGTCTGATGACAGCCTGGGACAGCAGGTGGGAGAAGGTTCCCTTGGAGTGTCAGTGTGGCTGATTAAACATCACCAAAACCATTGATTCATCAGCCTCGTGCAGAGGCAGATGCAGCAAAGCTCTGAACCATCACAGGATGAGCTGGGTCGCACTGGTGGAGAGGAGCCAGGCACCAGTGGGGGATCACCTAACAGGCAGAGACATAGTGGCCTCTCCCCCTCCACACCTGATAGGATACAGGATCCCACGAAGGTCTCAAGTTAAAAAAAATAAAAAAACCACACCAACTCCTCCCAAAACACAGGCCCAACCTCAAACAAGCTCTCAATGAAATGTGAAAAGCAATTCACATTTGCAATTCTCATGGAGATGCAATTCATATCTTCAAGATGCTTTTGAAGTTTATCCAGTGTCCTTCTCACCTGGATGCCAGGAGACCCCCATACATACGGACCCGGCAAAGGCCAAGTGATGGGAGACAAAACCCATAATACAATTTTATTTTTTGTTTCATACAAACAGCACCCTCCCCACATTTTAGAGAGTTTAACAGCATTATCTGGTGACAGAGAAGGTGACACTCGCTTGTGGCTGCTCCTGCAAGCCTCACAACTGGAGCAGGGTGGCCTGAAGGCAGGAAACATGTGCCCTAGGAGGGGCCTGTGTGAGGCAGCTCCAAGCTCTGCAGGGGGATCAGGTGAATTGCTTACTCCTAAGAAAGGGTATCATGAGATGCCATGTGGAAATATTGATTTGAGGGAACTTAGGATCCACTTAAAAAAACAGCTCCATGCCCAGCATTCCCAGTGCTGTACTGGTGTGGCAGCCAAGCAAAACCACCAAGGGTGCCCTGGCAGCAGCCTGCTCAGCTGGGTGTTTAAATGAGGGCAATGAACCAACGTATGAACTTCTTGGTGCTCCCTGCATCAGGGCTGCAGACTCCTGGCATCCTGCAGGACATGGCCACCATGCAGGCAGAGTCAAACGGGGACAAGAGCCCCAGGGACTGACAAACAGCACCACTGGCAGCTCCAACTGGCTGCCTGGAAAACAGGGAAAGCCATCCTGTGCTATTCATGTTGTGAGTCTTCCATCGTGCAGCCGAGCTGCGTTCAGCCCTGGATTTGGATGAACTCTCAAGCTACAGGTACCAGAGCTCAAACCAGCAATGTGTAAGGATAACAGAGGAATTCAGAATAAATGTTTCTGACAAGGGCAACCTAAGGAGCTTCAAGCAGAGCCGTGCAAACCAAGGCAGTAATGCTTCCCACCTGATTACCCTGTCTCCTCATTTACACTCGTCCCAAACATTCCCCTTCAGAGGGTCCAACTGAGCAAGTAAGGCCATGCAAATAGAAGAACATGGTTCAGCACTGTGATAAAAATTTCCATGTTTCTTGTACTTTAATTATTAAAAATTCCTGATGGTAGAAGGAGGGGGAGGTGGATGTCCTGCTGCTGGCAGGAATGCACACAGCCAGCATCCCTGTGATACCCAGCTGGAGGGAGCCCAGGCTGCTGGCAGGCTGCAGGGCACAGGGCAGGAGCTGCTGCATCCCTGTAAGGCACTGCATGAAGAGGTCTAGATGGAGACCAGTAACATCCTAAAATCCCTTCTGGGATGCAGAACCTGTAGGAAGAAATTACCTGCTCAGCCTCAACTAGGATCATGCTCCCAACCCTCCTTCAATCCCCAGTTTTCCCTCTTATGGAGAGCCAGGAGGAGAATGGGGTGCCATCATCCCATTTCTTATTTTCCTTTTCCATGTAAGGAAAGCAAGCACATGCATTTCTTTTTCTCCCCCACATCCCTCCTCTCTCAAAGTCAGGAAGAAGAGTGAAGCTGCTGCAAAGCAGAAGGAACCTTGTGGTAACAAAGACACAACTCTCATCACCTTGCACAGCAGTACCCAGCTGAGCAACTAGACTCTCTCTCTCCTTCCTCTAAGTACTAACACAAAAAAACCCCACATTTCTCTAACAAAGAAACATTTCAAGATTTGCAAAATCTTTTCCCTGTCAAATAAAGTGGATGATGGACCTGGCTGAAAGCACAGCCTTGGGAGATCAGTATAAATACAACCCTGCTGCCCTGGGACTTGGGGCTCACCCAAGCTCCAGTTATTCCCTAAGTGCCTGGAGGGATTTTATCACCCCCTCCCTGCTGGGAGGCAGACCCAGATAGCAGCAGGCTGAGTATCTAGAAATAAAGGTAAAAATTATAGCAAAAACTGGGGAATAGTCACAATGGCCAAAGCAAAGGCAGCTGTGGGCAGAGATGTAGGAGGTGGGGATAATCAAAGGGTGCTCCAGACTACTGCAGTGTCCTTTCAAGGCGTGCTTGAGTGATTAGATGACAGAACAATTGAATTAGGAGTAGAAGAAGGAAGAAAAATGCCTCTACACACACTCAGTGTGGAGATCTCTTAGGAACTTGAATCAGTCCTCATCAGCCTCAAACTGCCCTGCCCTGGTCCAGAGTTTCACTATAATTACTCTTTTAAGAGATGACCCTTCCTTGGCACATCTGCTGGGATGCAGCTGAGTGAAGCACACACTGGTATTGTCCTGACTCTCAGGGGTTGGTTTTTAATCACTGGGGCAGGCACAGGACAGGATATTAGGGTCAGGACATAAGAGACAGCTTCTTTTGTTAAAGTGCCTTATTTTCTTTGAGCTTTTAAAACATCTTCTAAAAAATCTTCAGTAGAAGCAGGGCACAAAAAAAAAAAAAAGAAAAAAAAAGGATTACAGGTTTTATATGAAAGAGAGTAGAGAATTAAATCAATATTTACACAGATCTTGGATAAGATTACAGCACAGACTAATAACCCAACACAGCAAAAAGCAAAGTGTCAAAAAGAAGGGCAAAACCTGTTTGAATGCTTTCAACACCATTCCCCGGAGATCCCAAGTGTAAACGGTTTTATCTAGGAAAAGGCATTTTAACTTGGGCTTTGGTAATCGGGGCTGATTACAGCTGCACTGCTCGCAGCCAGCAGGAGGATGTGGGTGGGCTCACGGCCACCCGACCTCTGCGGAGCACAGCCCGGCTTAGACGAGTTCAACTTTAGCGTTTGGATAAACAGCCACCACGTCATATCCTTCGGGGGGCTTAACCCTCTCCTTGGCGTGCGTCTCGCAGTACAGCTGCTCCTCAATGAAGAAATACCCTCTCTGCTTCAGGTTGAGGCCACAGTCGTCACACATGAAGCACTCGGGGTGGTAGAGCTTGTCCCGAGCCTTGACGATGGTGCCCCTGGGAGAGATCGGGAAAGCTCCAGTGAGGTGAGAGACAACGAGCACGAACAGCCCTTCCTGCTGCCTCAAGTAAAACAGGGTAAGTGGAGGAAAGCAGCATAGAGGGACATGTAAGGGTGTTATCAGGGGTTCTCAGCCCACCCAAAGCTGCCACCTCACTCCAGGTGTGGCTTCACTGTGCTTCTGTGGGAAGGGATGCTCCACACCCAGCAGCATCACTCCACAGCTTGATGCAAAACACAGCCTGAAATATTTACACTCAGCCTGGATCTGAAAACCAGGAGCCAGCATCCCACAAGGACTGGGGCTGTGCACTTGCAGGCACTATGACTTGTGGAGCAGAGACCCTCAACTCACAGCACCAGCAAGAACACGGCTGCAGGCATCTGCACAGCTCACACTCAGCCATCAAATTTGGCTTGAGCAGGATGTAAATTACAGCAGGTCATAAATTACAACAGAACAAAGCAGAAAAACACCTACACTATCAGAAATAAACATCCATCTTATCAGAGAGTAACTCTTCAACAAAAAAACAAACAAACCAGCTCGCTTCTTCTCAACACTCAAAGTATTTCTCCCACCAGCCCTTGTAAGGCAGTGAGGGAGTGCTTGGTGCCGTGGCGCTATTCATAGTCCCTGGGCAGCTACTATGATAAGCAGGGCACAAACCATCCCATAAATGATCCCTTGTGAGATTCCCTTAAAAGGGGCAATCCAAACTGTATTGCTCAGGTTTAGATATGGTTAGAAAAAAACCAAAAAGAGATTCAAGGTATTCTGCTATAAATTCTAACCCACGTGCCTGGCAGGACCCAACCCAGCCGTGTCCCAGTGACAGTGTCACCGTCCCCACGGCACCGGGGGCCCTGGTGAGGCACGGCACTTACACGATCCCATTCCTGCAGCGGGTGCACTCGGGAAGCATCTGCAGCCCAGACATGGGACCACCAAGCTTTGGCACCGGGGACTTGATGTTTCGGGGGTTGCTCAGTTTGTCGAGTTTTTCACCTGCCAAGAATTATAAAGACACAGATTGAAAATTCAGCCTCTCAGGGATGTTTTCTTTTCTCTCCTTGCTTCTTCTTCCTTTTTGTTTTTCCTTTTCCCTTATGGAGTCAGAGGAGTCTGCCTGTCGTAACAGGATCTGCAACTTCCTTGGAAGTTCCAGGATAGCACCAGCACAACATACATGGACCTTGTCAAAATGCAAAGCAGCTGTGATCTCGAGATTAGAGGTTAATTTGGCTGTAATACTACTTACTGAGTTAAGAATCATAAATAGTCAAGAGCTCAGAAAAGCCCCCTCCCCCCGCCAAAAAAAGGTTCCATCACACCAACATTTCATGTACACTTGGTATATCCACCATCTGTCAAGGAGATGTACATAAAAGCATTTCAGAGAATGAGGCAAATGGAACCAAACAATAATAGAACCACGTGCACTTTTCTTCCTAGAGCACACATTTAGGCTCAAATAATCTAAACCAAAATACTGTGATAGAAGATAAGGTCTTCTGAGGCACCAGGCCTCCTTTCATGAAGGTCCAACAACAGGAAAGCAATGAAGATTTTGTGCATATTAAAAATACCATAGCAGAGCTCTCAGTGTGCCTGCTCCCACTCCCTACAGACCATCTGCCCTCTGATTCTGGACAACACCAACATGCTTGCTGCCAACACCTGGGATACTTAAAAGCTTCCAGTATTGACTGCATTGTTTTCCACAGCTGATAACTGACTGGTCTGTTTGGCATATATCGAGATCTATGGTTCCTCTGTGATTGTCTAAGGTCGTAGAAAGGAAAAGCTCATGAAGAAGGACCAGTTGGCTCACAGTTTGGAAAAGCAGCAGAGGAGCTCTTGGATGAACAGGTCATTCTCCAGAGTTCTAATTTGCCACACTCCCTGAGCTTCCAAGGTGTTTCAGTCCAGGGGGCATTGTAAACATGTGCTTCAAGCCCTGATGCCCAGAAGGTCTCAGTAAGGCACAAGCGCTTTCTGACTGAGGTATCTGCACATACTCTGTGTCAGTTTGGCAACTTCAGAGCAAAATCCAGTGTAAGTGCCTCCCACACCTCCAGGAACATCTCTGCCTTTCCTTAAGGGAACTTTCAGTACCTGGAGCCTGATACATCATCACTGCTGGCTGCTCACAGATGCCAGGCAGTGTCACACAATAGATACATTTTGAAGGGCATTACTGGAAAAGCTCCCATCCATGGAGAGACCCCTGCTCCCCTGTCTAGTGTGTCTCAGGAGTGCTTATTGTCCTGGGCCCAGATGGGAAGGAGGGTGCACGCCTGACTCATTCTGGGGTGCACAGGCACCTTCACACCACAGCCCCTCTCTCCTGCCTTGGCTCTGACACAGAAACCAACATTGCCAGAAGCTCCAGCCAGGTGGGTAAAACCAAAAGGACCAATTTCCCACTAGATCCCACCTCCCTAAAACACAACAGAGTGTTTGGCAATGCCAAGAGCTTTCATACATGTGAGAGGGCCTGTCCAAGAGCAGACAGGGCTACTCCACCCCAGGAGTTCCCCCAGTACTCGGCTGGCTCCAGCCAAGCCCCTTGTTGCATCCTTCCGCTGCCTTGCTGGGAATAAACTGAAGGAACTGCTCAAGCTCTTGGCTTCCCCCAGCATGAAACACAGCATGCTTGGACTAGACAGGCTCATCTGCCAACATTTAACAGTTAAGCTGTCACTGCCTCTCATGCACAGTGTTTGGATAAGCTGCTTAAAAAGGAAAGAAGAAAAAAAAAAAAAAAGGGATTTTACAGCAAAATGAACCCTGCAGAGAAGGCTGCTTCCCATCTTCCTAACTGTGTATAATTTCCTTCTATTTACCAGCCCTGTCTCATGGTGATTTATGGTCTTCAGCAGGGAAGCAAAATGCTTTAACTCCACAACCTCAACCATGCCATCCCCATTATGGCTGGAGTGTTTGTCCTTTCTGGGTCATGGGTGCCCAGGAAGATGGGCACTGCCATTCCTCCAGCCTCCACCTCAGCACAAAGCATTGCTCCCCATGGGTGTGGGATAGGGCTAAAATGCTTCCAGTAGAAACACATTCCTTATAAAACAGGTTGTTGTCCAAGACACTCAGCTCCTTGGGAGAGGAGAGCTTGACTTTAAAAGGACAATGCAGAGCAGGCTCAGGTCAAAATGTGTAATTTTAGGCTTAAGGAAAAAGGAGCAGGGTGGCAGCTGTAAAACAAACCCAGCAGCAACACTTGGGATTGAAAACGTGCTGGAACATCACAGAGCTTCGTGCCAAGCAGAGATGCTTTTCACCTAATTTCTCATCCCTTGTGAAATAAACAGCGCTGGAATGACCAAGGCATAAGTGAGGCTGTGCCTGCAGGCAGCCACACATCCCCTCCACACTTCTGAGAGGGAGAGAGAATGGTAGAACCCAGGTGACAGTGAGGGCTCCAGCCTGTCCCAGGCTGGCTGGTACCTGGAGCAGCCTCTCAGGCTCCAGCTGAATATGTGGTGGTGCAGTGGTGGTGGGCTAGTGCCAAGAGAAAGCTGATGAGCACATATCCAGGACTGGCTGGACAGTCCCAGGATGTGGGGACTTGTCCTGGCACCTCTTTGCTCCCCATTCCCTCAGTCCACAGTCTTTTCTTGCTCCTTTCCTCCTAGCACTGGGGCTTCTGCCAGCCCAGGGCTGTGGGATGCAGGGGGAGGCAGGAGCAAACCATCAAACCTTTAATTTTGTTCCCTTTTCCTGGCACAGAGAAGGGAGGAAGGCAGCAGCGTTACTAATTGGGATTAACAGTCACCTCCCCTTTGCTTCTTCCTAATGGGGAGACTGGGGAAGCAGCAGATTTGTCCTTGCTCTTGGAGGTCTTGAAGGACCTGAAGGTCCAGCTGGGGCCTGTATTTAACATCAGTTTTTCTGCCAACCCAGAGGCTGTAATACTAATATAAAATATAATAATATACCCAGTACTTCTGAGGTTGATCCTATCTCCTGCTCTGCAAGCTTGGTCCCACTGAGAAAACCAATACTAGTGGAATTCCATGATAATCAGAAGTTATCTGCAATTTTTCTTCTTGTGAAGCAGGAACCAATATCCTTCTAATCAAAGAACAGACTTCTCCAACATTTTAGACAAACAGAAACTGAAGTGCAACAGCCCAACTTGCTACCTCTCAGGGCTTCATAACGAGATTTACAGCAGTTGGTATTTTCCCATAAAATAAATGTTCCTGGATTCACATGATTGGAGCATGGGGCCCTTGGAAGGAAGCAGGAGGAGTCTTGCCTGTAAGATTGTAAAGGAAACCCTGAAAATTTGAACATAAAAGCCCCAATAGACTCAATGTTGAAAGGCAAATAAAAATAAAAAAGAAGCTGAAATGTATAGATTTGGGATCTTATTTAATGTGTTAACGACATGGGCAGGAAGCTGTGACAGACCTGAGAAGTGAGCCAAGAGCTCCTGATCTCTATCCCTGCTGTGCTGAGGACCATCCCACGTCCTTATGCAAATGCCATTTACTTAACCAGACCAGGTTCTCCAACAGTGATCTTACACAACCGCTTAAGGCCATCACATTTCATAAACCATCTCAGAACACAGCTGCCACACAGGTTACAAACCCAGCTTTCACACGGTGCCCAAGTCAGCCACAAGATTTGGTAAGCAGGAGTATGTGAAACACGGATTTGAAACCTGGTGGTCTCCTCACAGGAGGGTGCTTGGGTGCCAGCCTCCTTACCATTCTCACTGGCCTCCAACATGCCCTGTAAGTACCGGAAGGATCCAGACTGCTTTGGCTCTGAAATGGGCTTTTCATAATCCTGAAGCATCTTGTAGACATCTGACTCCACATCAATCCCATTTCTGTTCCGTGGGAGAGACTTCACGGGGTCAATGCTGGTTTAAAGCAAAGAAAGAAAGAAAGGCTCAAGTCAAACATAAAAAGCTACTGTCAGCTCATCAGGGAGGTACTGAAATCTCCACATTCCCACAGATTCAATTAAGCACCTCAGTTCCCATGTGTTTCCCTGCCTGGAGGTATGTCTAGCCCAGGAACAGTTGCTGAACCAAGGAGGTTAAACTTGTTCCCTGCTGGGTTCCAATTGAGCAACACAGCAAGGGCTGGTCCAGTTACCAGATGCCTTCAGGAAAGAGGGCAGCTGCTTGCAAATGCTGTAAATTGTCTAGCCACCTATGGAATTTATTGAAAAAAGGGGGAAAAACATGCATTTCATTAACTGTGTAGGGCCAGGGCATGCACCTACCCCTTGTAAGGGCATCTGGAGAGTGTGTGCCAGGCAGGACAGCAAAACCCCTCACCACCCACAAGTGCCGCCTGTGAAGCTGGTGTTACTGGAGGAACATCACCAACACAGACCACAGCTAAACTGAGAAAACCACCTCACCAGGCAGGGGGACACTGGGGCTGCCCTATAACTCCCATCTCCAGCCTTCAGCCTGGAGCTGCTCCTGGTCTGTATGGTCTATTTGGGATGCACAGACAACAAATAGCAATTTAAACCGTTATTCCAGTCCAATACACCAAAACATGAAAAGTATGGTCTGGAATCAAAAATATTTCAGTATATGCTTAAATGTCCTGCTGAGAAGAGCTGAATCCAAGTGCTGTTGTGCTCCAGAGGCCCCAGCACATAGCACAGCTCCAGGGAAAGGGGTTTTAAAGGGTTATTTTACTTCTCATTATTCTCCTCTGACTCTGTTAATAATAAATTTACTTTATATCTTTAAATTTGAACCTCTTTTGCCCTTAGAGTGTTTTCTCCCAGTCCTCATCTCAACTCATGAGCTCTTTGTTAATTTTTTTCCCCTCTCCTCTACCTAGCTGAAAGCAAGAGAAGGTGAGCAAGCAATTTTCATGGTGCATTTGGCCAGTGTCAAACCATGACACCAGCCCAGCCTCGTCAAAGAAAATGTACTCCAGTTCAAAGAAGATGGACTCCTGCCCCAGTTCTACTCAAAGACCCAAGTGAATGTCCTGGCTTTAGGCTCATTTGCAGATAACACCAGATCTTGTCTATTTTTTTGTGCAGTTCTCCTCTTTACAACTTCAATAACTTTCCCAGAGCAGCACAGGGAATGAGCTGGCTTGCTGCATCACTGAAATGCAGATTCATGCAGACAGAGTTCCCAAGCTGAAAAGAAACTCTCTTTGCATGTGATACAGGCATTATTTTCTTGCAGGATATTTTGCCAGTTTGGAGGAACATAAATCAGGATCCTCATAAGCCATGTGAAAGCATCCCAGTCCACAACCTGGCTCGTCTCAAAGTCTGAGTTATTCACCCAAGCCATTCTTGGCTACACAAAAGCCTTTTCTTTCCTAAGAGCATTATTTATTTCTCAGCCTCCCGGACAGCTGCACTGAGCAGATCTTACACTTATAAACATCTCAGTTACTGGAGTTCATCTTTTCAGCCAAGAACTCCAGCTTCCAGGGCAAGTACTGGTGCCTGGGTCTGCAGCAAGGTGATCCCCACTCCTAGGAGGGCAGCACCCTCCATCCTGCCTTGGAGATACACTTTAAAAAACCAAAATATTATTGTCTGTGAGACTCACAGAGCCATGGAATTGTTTAGGTTAGAAAAGCCCTCTAAGATCATCAAGCCAAACCACTCCCCCAGCACTACCAAGGCCACCACTACACCATGTCCCCAAGAGAAACATCCACATGTCTGTTAAGTCCCTCCAAGTAAGGTGACTCCATCATTGCCCTGGGCAGCCTGTGCCAAGGGGCCTGACAACCCTGCTGGTGAAGAAATTTTTGCTAATATCCAATTTAAGCCTCTCCTCCTCTTGTCTTCCTTGGCATTAATCCCAGCTGGGGGACTGTACCCAGGGGCCACTAATCTACCTACTCACATCAGCAACAGAAGGATCTTAACAGAGATCTGGAGAACAAGCACCTTCAGCAAGGTGCATACTTGAGCACTGCTTCAGCATCACAAGCTTCAATTCAATGTTGCAGTTGCTGCCCATGTAGATGTGGCCATTTTTCAGAAATTGGTGTCTCCAAATCTTTTTTTTTTTTCCTTTGTTTATTTGGTTAGTCTCCTTTTTCCTCCCACCTACACTTGACCAACAGAGCAGAGGTCCAGCCCAGTATCTTGATGGACTTGGCAGAATTAGGTCAATGGTTAGAGAGGATGATCGTGAAGGTCTTTCCAACTGAAGCGAGTCTAAGATTCCATGATCTCTGGAGCTTCAGGAGCACCACAGCCTCTGTGGACTCCCTGAACCTTAGTTTGCAGGAACAGCAGCAGATGCAGAGCACGTACCCTGCCCTGGTCCTACCTGTGGGCAGGGGTGATGTGGAGTCCGCTCAGCTGGCCTGGAAGCACCACATCAGAGCAGTTGTTCGCGTAGAGCCGGGTTGGTTGGTGATGCTGCATGTTCAGCATCTGCTTGGTGTCCACAGGGCTGCCCCCAGATCCATGGGGCATCGACCTCCTGCTCTGGGCAGGGCCACTGTCCTGGAACAGAAAGAAAGCAGAAAACCTGAGATACGTAGTGTGTGATGCACGTGGAGGGGCTGTGTTGGGACGTGCAGTTTGCAGTAGTAACTTTCTACGTGTGCTGTGGAAAACAGGGATGCACAGCAGGAAAAGGAAAATTCAGGCTTGACCTGTGGTTAAATTCTGCTGAACCTACACAGCTCCCCTTGGTCCCCAACCAAATTTGCTGTTTCTCCATGGTGAGCCACTGCCAAATATTGTGCATTTATTTTTCCTGTATTTATTTTATATCTAAAAGCGCTGTTTCTTTATAAGAAAGGCTGCGAGTCTACTTCTTATTCCACATTCCATCACTCTGAGGGCACTTGCTGTGCTCCTGACTTTGGGGCCATCCCTTCCATTTCTATCAGCAAAACAGGATAAACCCAGGCTAGGCAGCTCCGTGTGCAGGTTGGGCAACACCTGAGGACAGGGGAGCAGTCCTGGGATTTTCACGTGCAGCTACCCTTGTCCACACAGATCCACCTTCATTTAGGGAGCTTTTCTTTCCAAATAACATCAGTCATTTACAGCATGAGAAACACATCAGTCAAGGGTTTAGCCTGGCATTCATATTTCCATTTGCTTTTTAAGTCCCAAGGTAAACTGTGGAAATCTTTTTGTCATATGACCTCAAGTCCGGAACTCAGACGCCATTAAATCACAAATTTTCCACATTATTTTACCATTTTACCAATGTCAAACATTACCTATGTGTTATTCCACACACATGGAATTACACATATATGGGTGTGCTATTAGTCAGTCCCATCCACACCCATAAACCAAGCAATACCTACTGCTAATGTCACCTGAGCCAGGCTTTACCTGCAAGAACTCAGTAAGGGGAGAGGAGCTGACTCCAGCAACTGGGAAAAGCAGCAGGAAGCTGGACACAGCCCATGGACACACGTTGGCTGCTATTTCCAGCTATGTGAGTCACAAACATGCCTGGACTGATGAAAGACATAGATGGTGTGTAAGGGGCTGGAATCTGTTTAACCAGGTTTAATTTGTTCTAGGGCAGCTCTCCAACAGAGCTGCCTTTCACTAGCTTTTCAATAGATTGAAGCTGATAAAAAACCAAGCAGGGAAATAAAACATCATCCTGTGAACAAATAATGATGTGTATATTGTGGGGCTCTGATACAAAGCTTATTTTTGACTAAAATAATCCAATAAATACTAATTAGAAACAGAAGTTTATCCCTGGTGCACAGGAGAACACACTGGCAACTCACAAACCTTGGAAAAACAAACAGCTAAGAGAAGTAAAAAACCAGATCCTGCTAGAAAAATATCTTGAAAATCCAATTCTTCAGTTCTTCCTAAGACAAAATGTCCATTGATAAAACCAAGCTTAGTTAAGAACTGAAAGTGCCTTTCAGGTTTTTTTCCTATCATCAGCTGAAAACCTGCAGCCTTCAGCAAGCTCCCAGCAACTTCCCTGCCTCAGAAGCTGCCCGGAGCCCTCTTGGCACAGTTCCCTCCATACCACACATGCAAAAACATGTGGGGAAAACTGCTTCCAACTTAATAACTTCAAATTGTCTATTAAAAAAGGAATTTTGCTGCCAGGAATAATATAATTTTAACTGTTCCCCAATTTATACTATTTATATATATATATACACACACACAAGCAGGCTATGGGTTCCCAATCCCAGATTTAGATTATTATTTCAAGGGAAATAAAGAAAACACTCAACCATGATGCAGAGAGGAAAAGAAGGATCATAAACATTTTTTTGGGATAAAAGCAATGGCCCATATGGCTGGCAGCATTGAGAGCAATGCTTTCAGAAAGCCATTACCTTTAATTACCTGGGCCTCATGGCTCAGATTCACACTCAGTCCAGGGTGGCTGGAGGAGAAGGCTGGGTCCTCTCCTCTGACCTCATGTGCTCCTGCACACTGGTGCCATCCAGACTTTGCTGGGACTGGCTGTTTCCAAAATGGAAACCTCCTCCAGCAAAGGGCCTCCAGACCATCATCTCCATGGACTTGCTTAAATCCAAGGTAGTTTGTAAAGCATCGCCCCTTTGTCCCTGTTAAGCTCAGCAATTTGTACATCAAGGCCCAATGTTGCTATAAAGCTAAAACTTATTGCTTGGGCACTCTCCAAAAGGAGGCCCTTGATGGAAAGGAGAAACAGAGCCCTTCCCGCACTGCTTAGCATCCCCAAGTGCCACCAGCTCCCTGTCCCTGTGGGAGCAGGACGTTCATGGTGGTGGCAGCTCATCTTTGCTCTGCTCAGCCATGCTGTAAAGCCACAGGTGACCCAGCAGCATCCATACGGATCAAGAGGCTCCTCCTGTAGCACAAAAAGCTGATCCCAGGCCAGAGCTCAGACTCCTCTTCCTCAAAGGCTGTGAGCCCTCTGCAAGGCTTCACTTTGTGCAAAACACTCACACATTCACCCTCGGAAACCCAGAACCAGATGGATTTCTTTCCAGTTGTCAAATTCAAGATCAGTTCAAACTCCCCCCCCCGCCCCACTTCAGGGCCTAATTTGCTTTTCTTTACTGGATTTTCTTCCTGCTTTTTATGGCCTTTCTTAAACTGAGTTTGCAAACCCTTCCTAAGAGCTGGCCTGTGAACTCTCACGGAGGAGAACTCTTTTAGCCTACAAAGCAGAAACTCCCAATTTGTCTTCTCACGCTTGGCTGGTTTTTTTTATGCATTTTGCAAAATGTCCTATTTATCCTCCCTTTTTTTTTGCAACTTGCAGTTTCAAGTCCTTAGCTCTAGAGACCATGGAGATTTAGAGAACATCGGACTTCATATTCTGATTCAAAGCATTTAAAGTTCATTTACGTCAGTGTGCGATAAATTAGACTTTTAAAAGACCAGAAGTACAAACAAAATAACTAATCTCCTTTTTCCAGACTACCAGAGATTAAAATTGAAGACTGCTAATTTGATATGCCAACATTGTCTCCTAGAATCTCCAAGCAAGCCCCTCTACCCATGGCATGATTTGGAAGGGTTTTGAGCAATGATGGTTTCGGTGTATCTAAGAAACCTTCCTGGGGAGGAAACTCACCAGCTGCAGAGCTGGAAATATCTCCTAAATTACATCTCCAAGCCCCAAGTCCACCATCTGCCCACTTGTGAAACAGTGGTAGGAGATTTGCCCAGACAGGACCAGCAGCAGCTCTGTCCCTGCGATGTGGGAGCCCATCCCCACAGGAATTGCCTGCACCTTGTTTATTTTCCCAGTCCTGGGGGTGTTGATCCTGTTCTCACACACCACATGAGACTCAAACTGAGCTGAAGGCCACACTTGGCTCAGCCCAAAGCAGTTTTCTGTTTAATGTTCTTCAGATTCACCCTCTTCTCAAAACCAGACCATGATGGGCTGGTGTCAGCTGAATGTTTACTGTCAAAATGCTGTATTATAGACACAACCATTGCTATTCATGCACCAAGAGGTAAAGCATTCCCTCAGCCACAGAATCCCCTGGAAGAGGTGCCTCTTGTGATCACGTTTGATTATCTGTGTCCATCATCCAGGAACAGCAGGCCAAGCCTGTCTGCTTCAGCTCCTCCTTTGGTTTCCTTCTCTCTTGCTGCAAGCTTGGGTAATTGAGTCCCAACTGATTCTGGCCTCTCCTGGCAGAGGGCTTTCTGTGGATGAAGTTTTACTGCCTTCATTACTGCAAGTCCTCTATCATGCAAATGTGCCAAGCAATTAAGCCTGAAGACACATCCCAGTACATTCTGACACCCTCAAGTCAAGACTCAGCCTCTGCACAGAAGGCAACTGCAATGCTGCAGGTCCCTCCTCTCCTTCCCCCCCACATTTTCAACAGTAAAGATATTGCTTCATCTCTGATGAACCAGTTCAAAAGTCCCGGAAATGGAAATCTTATTATCACTCCACCGTGGGGGGAGTGTATGGCACAGACAGCATGGATTTCATTTCAGTGCAAATAAGTGATTTACATGGTGGCAAATAGCCACAGGAACAGGATTGATTCTCCAACAAAAGACTCAGAAGTCCCAGGGGAGCCCTTATGACAAAGTCTGCTCCCAAAGCTTGGAGAAAAGGATAAAATTTAAAAGCTACACTCATTTTAACACATATTTCCCTATAAGTACAGTTCAGATGTTCTGTGTATATGCTGCTTTTACAGCCTTCAACTTAACTTTCAAAAGCTCTACTAAGTATGATCCCATTACTTAGCTCAGCTCAGAAGATTAAGAGATAAGGAAAAAAGGTCGGGTCTAATTTGCTGAGGCTGGATAAACTGAATGTGTGGGTTATTTTACAAGACAGATTTTAAATATTCTGCCAAGCTCCCCTTTCAACATTGTCAGAGACTGAAATATTATAGTTTTTGACTTAAACATTTTCATGAAGGACTTTTAGAACTGCATTACAAAAGCTGCACAGAATACCACCACACCTTGAATAGGTCTTCGGAGTGAGGCCCTGGACCGCTCCATGATGAAGATAAAACTCAGGAACTGGGGACATTCACAAAGCACAAGCTTAGCACCTTTGGGTAGGAGCCCACAGCCCTGGGGTCATCAGCTGCCAGGCTGGCACAGGCCCTCACACCAAAGGCTGGGTGAGGAGAGGTTTTGGTGACAAAGCCTCTGGTGAGAGGCAGTGAACACCATCCTCTGCAGAGCAGAGCAGCCCCGCTGAGGCGCCCCTGCCCCGGGGAAAAGCCCCATCCATGGGAAGGGCAGCAGAGGGGGGGTCATGGCCCATCAAAGGCCCCCAGAGGGGTCCCAGACCCTGCACCAGAGATGATGCAACAGACCCTCAGTGTTGCAAGGGACAGTGTCAAACTGGCCCCTGCAAGGGACACACCTGGGCGTTCCCACCTGCCCAAAGCTAACGTTAGCATTCTATAATCTTTGGTGTGTGGCAGCGTGATGTGGGACCCTCACCACCAGGAAGGCCATGGGGGGAGCAACGAGACATTGCTGGGGCCCTCGGATGGGTGCTTTGCTTCCACCTACCTCGTCATTCTCTCTCTCCCCCACCCCACCACTTATTTTTCTATCTCTGTCCACTTCCTTTCTCTTTGCCTCTTTTACTATTAAATAAAAAATGCATCAATTTTTTGGCACCAACATCTAACCTCGTTTGGTTTTAATCTCGTTTTTGGGTATATTTCAAACCTTCAAAGTTCTTCCTGGTTTATACACATAGGCTTAGCTTCCCTCACCCTTCTGGGTTTAAACCGGATCGTAACAAATGTATACCACAGTCTGAAGGGAAACCTTATCCATCTTTCTCACTACACTCCTTTCACAGCTGTCAGCTAAATATCAAATTAGTTTTTCAGATCTCCCTAAGAAAGAGACCAAACCCTTAAAATCAGATGATCTTTCTGTAAAAAGGCTTCAGACAATGTTCATATGAAACATGACTCAAGCTGGAGCCTGGTGGAGCTCCAGCCTGCCCGTATTCCCAGGACAGGCTGTACTGCACAAGGGCATGTAGTGACAGGACAAGGGGGAATGGCTTCACACTGACAGGGGGCAGGTTTAGATGGGATGTTAGGAACAAATTCTTTCCTGGCACAGGGTGCCCAGAGAAGCTGTGGCTCGCCCACCCCTGGAAGTGTTAAAGGCCAGGCTGGCTGGGGCTTGGAGCAACCTGAGATAGTGGAAGATGTCCCTGCCCATGGCAGGAGGGTGGAACTAGATGAGTTTTAAGGTCCCTTTCAAGCCAAACTATTCTGTGATTCTGTACAGCACAAGGCCAGCACACATTTAACCCAGAGTCAAATCTCTCAATCAAAGAGCAGTAACATTTCTCCACCCTGGAGCAGCCATGTGGATGGCCATCAGCAAGGCTCTGATGGATGTTTCCTCCCACAGCTCCAGGGAAAAGCTGCACCCTCATACAAATTAAAGAGCTCAGGAGAGACTCAAGTTGCAATGCCAGGACTTTATCCTTTAACCTACCTAGCTCCCCAGCAGTCTCTTAAAAATGCACAGCAATGGAAAAAAGTTACCTAAGACTGTCAAGATTAAAATGTGTTTGCATTTATCTTGCCTGCTGCGGTGCAGAGAGCACATTTCTAACATCAAGTGTGCGAGGGGTATTTACCCAGCAGACATGGTATGAATGTCTTGGTGTAAGAGCCCTGAAATTTCCTCCTTTGCCCAGCAGCACCAAGCTCCTGCCAGGTGACCACCTCACTAGAGCTAGGCTCAACAACAGTCTAAAACCTAGAGAGGACTGTCCTTCTACATCCCAGTGTTCAGGGTCACCTTCCAAGCTCAGAACAGGAGGGCATTGCTCAGTGCAGGTATCAGACAGATGCCTCCACCATGCACAGGCTGCTGCTGGATTAACCTTCCCACTGACAGAAAATAATATCCACTACAGATGGAAAAAAACCTAAAACCATCACAGCAAGTGTCCAGCTGCCCTCCTGCCTGCCCCCTTTCTCCCAGGGAAGATGCTTCCATTGAATCACTTCACTCACGATCTGGTGTTTGGCTTATAGGACAAAACTGGTGAGCTTAACGCTACAGACTGTGTCCTGATTTCAGGTTTTCCAGCTTACTGGCACTCTCTTCTCTCTCGGTTGGGGAACTGTTGCATTTTCAGGTGTTTCTGTATCACACTTTCTGATTTTCTTTCCATAATCATTATCAGCAGCTAATTGAAACGAAAATCTTTACTGGCAACAAACTAAGCTTCAGGCTACCAAAATACTACATGCTTAAAACCAAAAGGTGCCTACTTCACCAGCATGGCTTATCTGAACACCTTCTGTAAAAGCCAGGGTAAGGTACACCAGAAAACACAGCCAAAGCAACAGGATGATATATTTTTTTCATTTTGGAAAGTCCCAACCTTCTGTTTTTCCTCATTAATAAAAGAAGATAAATTCAGGTAGATTCAAAAACATGTCTCAGCCTTTCCCAGCCCTCTGTGGCACGAGCTGCTTTAGGGGATGGAAACAGCTGCTTCAGCCTGATCATCCCAAGGGACCACAGTAAGCATCCCTCTTCACACCACTGGGGATGGCTCTCTCCACAGGCTCTCATCCCAGTAGGTCACTCAAGTGACCTCCAATTAATGCCTCTTGAGTGAGACAAGTCAAAATGAAAGGGGATAAGCTGTTTCTCCTGATGGATAAGAACAGAAATGTTGAGCTACACCTGTGCTTCCAAACACTCGGCACTTCTGAGTACACAAGCAGCAGTTTCCTCACCTGTGTTAACAGAGTCATCACTGAAACTGATATTATCAAGTAAAATAACACAGTATATGTCTGTGTTAGCACTTAATCCAACAGCATTTTGTATTGTCCTAAACCAATCCCCACTGTTATCATTTCAGTATAATTCCTATGTACCTTCAATGAGAACAAATTATTCAAGTTACCTGGACAGAAGAAAACATAATTTTGAAGTTTCTATTCCCATTTTTTCCATCCTTTATCCTAATATTGTTTTTGCCTGTTTCATATACCAGGACTATCAAAACTCACTTAAAAGATGCTAATTTATCTAAGACATACACAGAGAATTTCACATAAAAGGTTACAGCTTCAAGATGTTACAGTGGTACTCAGAAAACTCCTTTGCTTTCAAATGATGCAATATTATACCACAGGCAAAAGTAAACACAAGTGCACACACTATGTGTGTGTAACCTCTTCACCCAGTAAATTAGATCAGTGCTTTTTTGTAGTGTAAAACCCCAATATCTGGGTGTGAAATGTTGCCTGAGCACCCGGAGCTCACGGCTGATGCACCCACAGTGGCAGTCAGGATTCAGCATGTTTCTGCTATTAAATCACTCCTCAAACAACGAGCTGTGAGTTCCCATGGAAGGGAACCCGGGTTTGTGCCAGGGCATTAGCTCATCCTTTGTTTTCCCCAAAGCACGAGGCAGACATTTTCCCTCCTTCTGTCAGGAGAGTGCCAACTGGTGCCCAGCCACTGGGACTGGGGTCCCAGCAAGAGCTCTCCCAGAAGCAGGCAGGGCCCATCCTGCCCCACGAGCAGTGGAGGAAGGATGGTCAGTTGCCTTGAGAAATGAAATTCCACCTCTCCAGCTAGGAGGCTTTAACCCCCAGCTCACAGAACTCAGCATGGCCTATGCCAGGCATTTGCAAAGAAGTATGTAGAAGTTTCCTGCTTGGCAGAGACCCACAGAGAACTTAAAACAAATACTTCATTTAATTAAAGTTAACTTAACTTAAATCCATTATTCAGTTAATTAAAGAAGGAGACATTCACCCTTAGTTAAAAATATATATATATAATCTAGCAAAAAGTAAATATGAGCATATTTAAGGCATTTTTAAAGGTGTTAAAATCAGTGCTAAGGAACAGGGTAGCAGCAAACTACCCTCCCTGCTCTGCTGCAGGACATCACTGCTGTCCCTGGGTGCCCAGAGTTGAGGCATCAGAGGCTCAGCCTCCCTTGAAGCCCACACATGATTTTATTTCTGTAATTAAGCATGATCAGCAGTGAAACTATTTGTGAAGTCAGGGCAAGTATGAAAAACTCCCAGGAATGATGCTGCAGAGCCCATGCTGGGTGCAGGAGCAATGAGAGGTGGCAGGTCCTCAGTCCACACACACCTGAGCCCCTCTGACAAGAGCAAACGAAAGTGTGATCACATTTCCACTGGCCTGGCTCACACCCAGCACTGCCTGGATTAGGCTGCTCAAACAGCTACAATAGATGCAAGTTTGTCCCAATTCCTCCTCTTCTCCTCATTCTGGCTGGCATTTTCACACAGCAAGCCACATGCCTTGCACCTGATTTTAGTCAGAGCAAACTAACAACAAATCTCTGTGAACTGAGACCTGGGTGTCAAGAACAGAGTAACACATAGGAAAAATAATTTGTAAGTGATGAGCAGAAAGAGCCTTCTCATCGTTCCTGTGCAATTCCACTGATGCTGTGGCTCCTCACTGCCCAGAGCTCACCCTCAGTCAGGTGGTCAGGCTGGGAAAGCCACTGCTCAGGACACAGCACAGAAGAGGACCGGGAGTCTGACACACCTCCCTCATTCATCCCCTGAGAAGGACACAGGGGTTGCTCTGCCAGCTCCATGGCATGAGGATGTCATTCCCAATGGACTGCTGTGAGAAGTGCCTCTGCCTGTCTGCACTGCCAGAGGAAACCCAGCTTTTCACCCCACCTAGCTGTTTCAGCCAAGCATCCAGGTTTGGGAGGACTTGCATCCTATTCCAGCTCTGTGCTGCCAATTTAATTTCTGCTGCAATTATTCTCCCACCCACACACTTGATCTATTGTCAGTTAGCAGTGACAGGGTCCCCATGGCCCAAAGCCCACGTTTCCAGCCCCCCTGGGCCAGAGAGCTTCCAACTCTGGAAGTCTGGGAAAGAACAAGAAAACAAATATCCTCTCTTTTTATTAGCACCACGTGGTGGTATTTTGACTAGCAAGCTTGTGCTACAGGAAGCCAAAACCAGTGAGATCTCCAGAAACTGATGGATAGGTGCTCCCACTCCCCCTGTCAGCTGGGGCTGGTGCCAAGGACATCAACACTGTGCCAAGTGGGACTGGGCATTCCAACCTGGGATGGTGGTGATGTCACATCTGCATGATGGAAATCTCAACTGCTGGCTGGAAAGCTCCAAGCTGTCCCCAGCATCCCCGTGGGTCCCACCTCCACCTATCTCTGGGTCCAACAGGCATGCAGTCCTTTAGGTTGCAAGACTGAACATCACTGCATTTGTGGCTTCCTCTGTAGGTCCTTGCTGTTAAGGACAGACTTGTCTAGCAAAACCAACTGACAACTGAAGTCTGCTTTTAAAAAAAATAACATTATTTCCCAAAAGTGACTAACTGATCCTGTTCAGTGTTGTTCCTGCTAATCGTGAAAATTTCTCTCCAGTTCCAGCTTCTTCAGTTTGAGGGCAGTTATTCCCCATAGTCATGGGAATAATCAAAGTTTTAATAAGGAGGATTGATGACATTCTTGGACTCTGAGTAGGGGTTTACCAGAAAGCTCAACTGAGACACCACAACAGATTTAGAAACAGAGGAGAGGAAAACTCACCAGCTACTCCATATTTTCCAAGCTCTCGTGCACAGAAGATAACTACAAATTTCACAGCCTTCAAGGCAAAGATTATGCCTAAAAAACCCCTAAATTGTAACAATAGAAATACAGATTTTCTGTATAAGCATTCTGCTTATGCTCACATGTTCCAAGCAAGAGTTACTGGCAGTCATAAGTCAAGGTTTTCAAGAGATCTTTGCTCAGTATGATGAAATAGCATATAGAGTAAAACTTGGAGAAAGAAAGGATACGTGTTCCACATTACTGCAAAGGCCACTTGGGGTAAAACTCTCAAAACCTTTTTCAGGGACAAACCCCCAACCTCTTTTTGTGATTTGAGGGAAGAATTCCAGCAGAATTTTTTCCCCGTGTTTCAAAGCAGACTGCTTTTTTCCAGATGCAAGGAAGTGCACCTAAAGTTTGCACATATGAGCCAAGTTATTACTTTACAATGAGATTTTTCCTTCTCACAATCTAGTAAGTGCCTTTGCTAGAGGGGCTGAATGAACACAGCACAGCCCTGGGTCACCTGGCATTGCTTCACAGGGACTCCAGCCATGCCTGGGGGTTGATAGCTGCAGCAAGGGCTGGCTCTCTTTGGGTGCTGCTGATGCACCCTCAGCCTCACACAGGGCAGAGGACATCAGTGATAACACTTGGGTTAGCACAGCTGCTGGCACGTGTTCCAGGCTGTCAGCATGAACCACGGGAGGCACAGGCGGTCTGGGGACAAGAGTCAACCAACACATCTTGGGTACAAGCTCAGCAACCTGGAAGTGTGCATGGAACCTCCTCTCTGGGAAACCCAAAAAGCCACTCAGGAAGACAATACACGGATACAGGCACCAAAAAAAAAAAAAAAAGAAAGGCAAGAGCAGGAATCTGCTGCCTGTACTTGTGTGCCCTTGTTCACACACACGTCTCTCAGTGACCTACCACAAACACATCTGCTTTACACACCAACTCCCCAGATATAGATCTTTTCAGTGTAGGTTTGGATTCAGATTAGTACATCTCTACCCCTTCATTATATTCTATAAAACTGTCTAATTTTTAAAAAGATCCATATGTAACATGTATTAATAGTCAGATTCAAATCCAATCTGCATTAAACCTCAGAAAGTTGTATCTGGCAGTAGAACTGCTGCACATTTGTTCCTCATTTAATATCATTCATAGGTGAAGTCTAGTAAGAAAAAAATATCTGTTAGAAAAGATGGCTGCAATTGATAGATGAAGCCAACATGGCCAGAACGCAAGGCCCAAGCTCACACATCACTCTGTGCTGTAAGCCAAGGCAGGAAAGACAAACAGCCCCACAGCTGTGTGGCACCGAGGCAGCTCTGCCAGTGCTGCTGCTGCTGTCCCTGGGCAGAAATGCAGCATATCTGTAAATCTACATTGCTGCAATGGCCAACAGACTCAATGGCCTCACACTCTAGTCCATTTCTCATGGGGTTTGGAGGATCTCACCCTCATCCTGATCACTCAGTGGGCTCTCTGCTGCCAGTACTTCCTCCCCATCCCTCACTGAAGGAGACACCATTCCTTGTAGCATCATCCTCTCTCTTCCACTCCTGCAGCTCTTGTATTTCTTCTGAACTGAGCCAAGGGAGGGCTGAGGGGGCACCCTGGAACCCTCATCAGGACACTCTAAAAGCTTCTCTGGAAAGCAACAGTTGAGCTAAACCAGCAGATCCTGCACACAGACATTTTGTAAAGGCTGGAGAAGAAGTATGGAACAGCATATGACACAAACCACCTCTGTGGAAAGGGAGACCATCTGAGCAGCATTTGAACACTCAGCATCAGCCAAAGAGCGCTCACATGCTTTGGGGGCATGCACAGGGGATTCTGGCAGCCTGAACTGACACACTTTGATGTTCTGAAGGCTGCAGGCAGCCCCAGGGCCTTGACCACTGCCCTGGTTGGGGTGCCCAACCCACAGCAGTGAGAAGCCTCAGCAGGCTCGAGCCCCATGCCATCCACGACCTCGGGTGCCCTGGGAGAGTTGGCAGCATGTGCCTCAGCTCAGCCCACATTCAAGGGGGAGCCAGACAGCAGCAGCTGCCCTCTGCCTATCTACCCCCCTGGCCTCCTCCTTGTCCCCCAGGTATCTCCACAACATGCACCAGCACATGCAAAAATTGACGATCCAGTACCTCATAAGCAGAGAGGGAGAAGAGAAACCCCATTTTTCTTCCCATCGAAAAGCCAAAGGAGAGTGAGAGTCACCTCTGACCTTGCTAACAAGCCATCAGAGATGGGTAGGAAAGATGGGGAGACCTGCTCAGCTCCATCCACCACCTGGCTGCTGCAGGAGACAGGGCAAGTAAGGCAGGGCAGGATACAGGTAGAAGGCTCCAGGGAACAGAGCTGAGAACAGAGGGAAGAGAGAAGCTGCAAAAGAGAGAGAAAGAGTGAGAGAGAAAAAAGAAAACCAAAGGAGAAAGATGAGAACATTATAAAAAAACCCAAACAAAACAAACAAAAAAAGAAATCCACTATCATGGGAGGTGACTCACTGTCACAGGATTGGGAGGGTGCAGCAGATTTTGGAAGCAGCCAAGGCAGAGGTACACCAGCTGAGGCAGATGCAGAGAGACCCTGGGAGTGCTGCACCCTGGGAGGGGCAGGCACTGGACAGTCAGAGGACTCCCAACAACTCCATCCAAAGTAACACTAACTCTGAGCTTGGTCACAGCCTCACAGGGGTCAGTGCTGGATGCCACCCTCCACGTGCTGCCCAGCCACCTTGTGTCCCCAGCAAGCTGATCCAGCAAAGCCTGGCTTGGGTGGAAGGCCATGACACAGATGGGATGATGCCAGATCTGCTCAGGATCTGGCTCTCCATGGGAACCAGGGCTGTACCAGCCCCAGAAAAGCACAGACAGACCTGCACAGAACTTTAAAACCACACATGGAGACTCCTTCACTTCTGGAAGGACTGCAGGCAGAGCATGGGGATTTCCAGACTCCAGACAGGGATGTCCTCTCCTCAAAAGCAAGCTGGGAGAGCAGCAGATGTGCAGGGCTGCAGCTGCCATACCTGTGGGTCCGGCTCGATGTTGATCCGGTACGCCTGAGCCTTGCCATCTTCCAGGACAGGGGCTGACCAGGTCTTCCCTTCAGCTCTGCAGTGGGAAATTAAGTAAACTCTACTTAAATTGCTTTTAAAAAAGCCCAAACCAAAGCGCTCTCCCCCAAATAAACAAAACCCACAAAAATCCCAAAGAGAGAAATAAGCTCCTTAAACAAAACAAAAAGCAATTAAACAAATTAAAACAATAAAACAAGCAAAAAAAATTCCAAACATCTCTTAATTTCCTGACAGTTTTATATTATAGTTTACATTATAATTTGTCCAAAATTATCCTCAGAAACAGTATAATGATAAATAGAGAAGATGACAGTTTCATCCTATTAAAACCATGAAGCTCAAAATCATCCTTGAACTATAAGGTTCTGTCTGTTTCAGTTTGGGGCTAAAGAGACAAACTTATTTCGGTTCAAGAAATCAGAAGGCAGGCTCTTGGTGGCTCCTGTTTTGCATATTCCTGGCTTTGTCCCTTTATTCTGGCCCTGAATGCAGAAAGTATTCTGATTACATGTGTGTATAGGTATACATATACACATGCAATCCCTGGCAGACCTGTGTACTAGACCACATCAGGAATTCTATAAACACCTTTCAGGGAGAAGGCTGTCACCACCCTGTATGAATCATCTTGACCCTTTCAACAGTTGCCAGATAGAAAAAGCCCAAAAAACACAGTTTCCATTCCCAAATGTATCTTCAGTCCTGCCAAGGCAGAGCAGAATACTGTCACTGTCCAAAGATTTTCCATGTGCCTGATCATTTTTCCCCCCCACAAAGGCATCTGGGGACATGGCTGGAACGTGATCTCCAACACTTAGGGTATGAGGGAGCTGCAGGGGCCTGGGCAAGGTCCAGCAGGTACATACACAGACTTTCCAGGATGCAAGAAGGCTCATCTGGAAGATGGCAACTCCATTAAGTTCAAGATAAAGCTTTCAACTTGCAAACTATTCTGTTTATCATCACAGTCTGTATATGCACCACTTCACAAAAATAGGTCTTGTTCCACAGGCACAGATGCACCCAAGCATCCTTTGTGGACTCTCACCCCTGCCACATACCACATTCACTTTCAGTTAAATTATCTGCAGAGTCCAAGTTCGAAAAATAAGGAACACAATTTTAACCCAGGAATTCTTGAGGAGATTTTTATCTTTGGTATTTTGCAAATACACAAGTCAACATATAAAGCTGCCTTTCCAAATCTAGGTCTGACCCAAAACCTACCAAATGCAGGGAATCCCACTGACTTGAACACACTTCGGATCCAGCCCCTGAGGATTTCAGCTTTTTTTTTTTCTCACTACTGCCATTACATTTTTTTCAACAGGGAGGGATTATTCTCATAGCTAGGTATCTTGTTCAGACAATTTACTGTTATTATTTGATTTTAGGCTGGAACAATTAACTTAAAAATTGGTCTTTCCAACTGGGACAAAGAAAACAGTTCCTCCCAGGAACACCAGCGTTCCCAGCAACGCCAACTTGCTTTTTGCCATGATCTGGTGCTGTGTACATTGCTTCCACATTGAAAACCAAATCTGGAGGCCCAGAAAAATGGAAATGCCTAATGACATTGGCAGGGATCACCATTAATATTTCTGTGTTTTCCCCTGCAATGAGCTAGCCTGACGAGAGCTTGTGGTGCCCCAAGAAGGGTCCATGTTGACCTTCCCCCCACTCAGCTCCAGAGCTCACATGCCAAACACAGCTTAAAGCATCCTCAAAGACCTCAATCTGCCACTACATAAGAACAGAGCTTCAGGAAGTGATTCTGATTGCAGAAAACAGCAATAGCAGTAGATTAATTCTGTGTGAAGGTAGGGCATTCAGTCACCAGTATTGCCAGCACTTGCCAGTTCTCCATATCCCTGACAGACTCACACTGTCTGCACCAGAAAGCAGATAGACCTGTGCTTTCCAAAAGTCATCATGGGTGTATTTACACTTAATGACAGACATGGACAGACTTCAGTTTCCATGGAAAAGCCCATTCATGGTTAATGCTTTAATGATTAAACTCAAGGCTTCACTGTCAGTTCTGCAGAGTGACCAGAAGTTCTTTGTATAACTGAGACCAACTTTGACAGCTTCCAGCAACAGTCTGAACAAAGCCAGGCTCATGTCAGCCCCAGCTTCCACCTGAACTACACTGAAACAAGCTGATACAGCACAATTTGGGCTCCACTTGGCACTTTGAAAGGCAAAGCTAAGGTGAATGAGAGAACCACCAGCCTCACCAAAAAGAAAGTCAAGTTGTAAGTTTGATGAGCACTTACACTTACACAGGGAGATCTCTCTTTTCCCTGTGAACAGCAAAATACCATGTAATCTGAAATAATCCAAAACAATTAAGAGATTACTCTGCCTGAGAGAACAATGCTACAGGCAGCTACTGCAGGAGGGGCTGATGCTTGGAGCTCACGTCCCAACCCTGCCTGCCAGGAACATCCCATGCCCACATCCCGAGCAGGACCAGCAGCACAGGGGTCCCCGGTACTCCCTAGAACAAGCCTCAGAGCCATGGGGACTTAGGGGCCACCAAAGTCACCCTGAGACCCCTCCAGCAGCAGGTTCACCCTACCAACAGTCAGACTCTGTGTTTAGGCAACAGCAAAAACCCAACATACATTTTGTACGTCACAGGCAACGGATCAGGCATCACTCACATGTTCCGAGTTGTTTAATTTTACAGCTCAAGGAGAGGAAAAGTGTTCTCAGATGTGCTATAGGGGATTAAAGGCAGCTATGTGGAAATCATTACCCTGCACTTACACCACACTGCCCTCTTAATGGCAGCTAGGACAATCCCAAGAAAAATAACTTGACCTAGGTTAGTGCAAGGCCTTCCACACAGGGCTTCGTAGGAAATGGTCCCATAAACAGGACATCACTAAAAAAACCCACAGTTGCAGACAACTTTTATCCCACCATTTGCTTTCTGAAATTCTCAGAGTAATTCCCAAAAGATTACTTGCATATGCTCACATATTTTACCAGAATGTTTTTTCACCTGGTAGTGATCTGCAAGTCTCACTCTCAACGTTTGTAGAGCTACTTTTAAGCTGCAAGAATTCCTGTGTCTTACCATATTTCTAATTTCTCCATCCCTTTAAAAACTAACATTTATCACTTGGAGAAGTGCCAACCTGGATCCAGGTCACTGCTATCTGTTACCATGTAGCCATAAACCACCAGAACAATCACGTTGCTATATTTCACCCCCTTTCTTTGGCGGGTGATTCCAGGGTCCTGCCCATCTCCTGACTGCTCTTCATCTCCCACCATGGCATATCACTGTGCTCACAACTGACTGCTATCACTGATATATGGCCATTAGCCTTCTAGAATCTGAACTCTGTCTCGAAGCAGCTACAGCCAATGCTTCAAACGTCCCAGGACTGTGAACCTCACCACAATAACCCTGGTGTTGGATCCATCCTCTGCAAGGCAGGTGAGCAGCACTGGAGCTGAGCTCTGCTGAGCACACCAAAGCACCCAGCTCATTCAGACTACGTGAAGAAGCTGTAGGATTTCTCCCCCTTCATTCCTCTCAGCTGAAACCACTGTGTATTGCTCTGGAAAGCTGCCGGTTTTCCTCTCTATTAGTCTTCAAGGAGCTCCAGAGGGGAAGCTGTGATTCACTTTTTCAGTTGTACTTTTACTGGAAACTTGAGAACATACATTGTCATCCTTCCCATCTTCCAGCAGCCTGCCTGTGCTGCTTACAGCTAACAGATCCCAATAAAATCCCCAGGAACTGGGGCAGATGGGAGGAACATCAACTATGTGAGGTTCCAAGTACTTTTGGGGCTACTTGTCCAGCAGATTCATTACTGGGTTTTCTCACACAGAAACTTTCAGAGAAACTCCATCTCTTTACACAGAGCAGGAACAGATAGAGAATCTTCAAAGTCATTCTCCAAGCAGACCCAGCAGTGGCATACGCACCAAACCAAGGGGGAAGAAACTGCTTCCAGGATTTAGTTTAGATAGAAGGAATCAACCCTGAACCTTTGAGGATTTATTCTTTGACACCACAGTCAGGAAATAAATTAAACTCAACCACCCTGGGGTTCTTGGCTGCACCTGGGGCCAGGCAGATGCTCCCACTCATCCAGCATCCGTCTGGCCCTGTGCACAACAGCCCCAGTGCTATCACCAAAAGAAAGGGCTGGAAGTGGATTGGACTGGAAATCATAAAAGTGTGAAAGTTGAAAAAGCCCTCTTAGACCACCAAGCCCCACTGTTACTCCAGCATCGCCAAGCCCACCACTAAATCATGTCCCCAAGAGTCACATCTACATGTCTTTTAAATCCCTCCAAGGATATGAGTTCCCTGGGCTTGAAAACCCTTTCAGCAAAGAAATTTTCCCTAACAGCCAATTGAAACCTCCCCTGGCACAACACCCTAACACACTTCTTGCCTCTTAAGGAATTTGTTGTGTAACTTGGAAGCAGCTTCACAGTGAGTAAAAAGAACAAGTTTTACCAGGTGTCTGTGAGTGAGTAATAGTTCAGGGGGCTGCTCAACACCCCGGATCTTCTCCAACCAGCTGCCACGTAACTGGCCTGACCCTTCCTGCACTAAGGCAGGCAAAGTACATCCCGTGCCACCCTGGCTTGAGACTCAACAGCTGGGAAGATGGTGATGGAACAGCTGCCTAATTTATCACCAGGGCAGCCTGAACAATCCCAGCAAATCTTAATCAGCAACATCGCTGCCTTGCCCACAGCCTCACTAAGCCCATGTGAACTCCTGCCTTCCCATTTTGGAGCCATCAGCCACAGCCTCAACACCCAGCCCTTGTGCCAGGGGTGCCCAAGTAATTCCTCACACCTTGTATCAGTGCCCACATAGGCATCAGTTATATAAATCAACTCCTTTTGTAAACCAATGAGGATTTTAACCACTTTGTTTCAGAACAGTAAGACCACTGTGCTGCTTTGCTTTTTACAGCTTCACTGCCCAAGGACAGACTAACACGTGTTGGGGAAAAGCAGGATCCAAAAAAAACCAGGGACAAAACACCCATTAACTTCAAGAAGGTCAGGGGTCTGGCAAAGAAAGGAGTTAGAAAATGGAGAGTGTGAAGAAGGAGGAAAGAATCCCCCTCAAGAGATTTGTCCTTGATAAAGGACAAAGACACTTGAAAAAAAGGAAATATCTGCTAGTCCAGCCTGAGAGCAGGTACAGCTTCACAGATACCAGCACTGACTGTGGGCTCCAGGGGCACAGGAGAGCCATGGAGCCCAACATGCTTAAAAAGCTGTGACATCCGCTTGCCAGCAGTTTTCCCAGTGTGGGCATAGGGCCATTTTCTTAGGAAAGCTGTAGTACAAGCCTTCACCCTCCCTGGCAGACAACAAAAGGCTCAGAAAAAGCTGTGGGGCTCACCCTGGGCCTCTGGCACAGATGGGCAGGTCTGGACAGTGCTGCCAAGGGTTTCCTGGCAGTCTGTGTCAGCAGGAACAGCGATGCCACGAGGTCGCCCATCCCACACCCAAGGTCCTTTCAAGCAGTGAGTTCAGCAAAACACAGCTCCAACTCAATTTTATGGCTGCATTTACTTGATGCATGATACTTGGTTTTGGTCAGGCCACTCAGTAACTCCCCCTTCTCGTTTTCCCCACATTCTGACTTTCCTAGTCTAATGGCATTTACTGAGCAGAGTCTAAAAACAAAACCCATCTTGTTCTCTCTGTCAGTGACACATAATGTCAAGGGTTGTTGGAGAAAGGGCATGGAATGAAGCAGTCCAAAGGGCACCAGAGGGATGGAAGCACTGCACAGCTCCCTCCCCTCCCCTTCACACTCATGCCTGGCTGGAGGAAATCTGCTTTGACAAAACAGAGTTAACACCAAATTTCATGTGTCTTCACTAAAAACATGCAACAAAGAGGCTTATTATTTCAAATGTATTTCAGACAAACACATTTAAAAACAAATCTTCTTGTGTTGACTTGCCAACTGTATTTTGTTGAAGGCTGTGTACAGAAAAGATGCTGCTTGAAGAGCATCCTCTGCCCAAGGGAAAAGATACTAATCCACACCACCACAGGCAGGGCTTTCTTGAAGCTCAGCCTCAGAGCAGGGTCCAGGGTGCTGATCCACAGCTGTGACAAACAGCAGTGGCTGGACATGCACACAAACCAACAAAACCCCTCATCAGTGCCCCAGGACGTGGCTCCCTGAGCAGGAGCAGGTCACCCCACACTCCAGGAGGCAGATCCCGGAGCAGAGACCCACTCACACCTAGGAGGGAATGCCAGGTGTGCTTCCAGCAATGACTAACAACTGGGCAACAGGATCCAGCAGGTCACTTGGGAGACAGGAGAGAAATCCAAGAACCAAGTCACTGGGCACCCACTTTGGGCCAAACTAAGAATAGACCTAACAGCTCATCACTGGAGCTGCTGTCCTCACTGCAGAAAAAAACAAACCACTCACTTTTTCCCGTCAAGAGAAATGCCACTCTCATGGACATCTCCGGGCACAGCCAAGGTGGGTTTTGCCCTTGCAGAAGCCACCAACAAACCCAACAGTGTCATCTCCAAAAGGAGCCTCCCCAAGCTGAGCAGCTCCTCACCTCACCATCTGTTCCTGCCCTGCAGAGCCCTGAGCATTTATTTCTGCCCATGAGATATAAAAGTCTATAAAATCTGTGTTTAGGAAGACTTTAAGGCCTGACAAAACCATTGCAATCCTACTGCTTAGCAAAGACCAACCATGTCACCCACAAACCCTGCTCCACTGAAAGGCTGTGTGCCACCACCAGCAACATCTGCTAGAAAATTCACCTCCTCTGGACACACCACAAGGTCTCACTGTTAAAAATATCCACACCTGGGTAGGTACAGTTGGGAAAAAGCAACCTGAAGCCACAGAGCCTCCACACAGCATCTTCCAGATCACCCTGAGGTCATGAATGAACATTTCTGTGTCTCAGGGAAACCAAGCAGCCAGATCATCCCTAACCCCAGCAAGGCACATACCAACCCTGCTGTGAGACCACTGTGACCACAACCTCTGCCATGTGCAGGAATCACCCCCTAGAGAGGAGATGCACTTTCTCAGAGATTTTCAAGGGTCCAATCTGAGCCGAAATACAAACACCAGTTGATATCACTGGCTAAAATGAAGTGTAAAGGTGGGAATTCAGTCTATCAACTCACACAGTAGAAACCCTCATCCATGAGAATAAGCCCTGCCATGCTGCAGGTGAAAGCTGTTCTCAGCAAAACCTGGTTCTAACTCTCAATGAAGCTGCTCTGCTGCCAGAACACCCCAGCAGCTGGTGGCTCATCAAAACCTCCTGTCACTGCACAGGATTTTCACCTCTCCCAAGGAGAGCTCCAGTAGCCTGCAGACAGTCAGGAAGGGAACCCTGGTCCTGCCCTGGGCACAGGTCCTCTTGTGGGTATAAAATCACCTAGTCTCCCCAAAACTGCTCCAGATGGAAAGCAAAACAACTGCCCTTCTTGGCCATAGGAAATTCCACCTGTGTGAAGGGGGTTTGCATGCTTTCCTTATCTTCTTTCTTTTGCAGTACTGAAGGCACATCATCTGTACACCATGGGCTGAGCTCAGAGGACTTTGCTTTAGCCAGGCAGCTCAGAGATGCCTGTGTGAGGAACCACAAGGAATCACAGAGGGTTTGCTCCATTTATGGCAGCACTCCTTCCCCAGTGCCCAGGCATCCCATCAGAACTACATGGTTTTCCAAGAAAAGTATAAACAGTAAATGATAGCTCTTTATATCAGGAAATGCCTCTTTAATCTGAAGTGGAAAACTATATCCTATAACCATAAACTTATGACAGATAGTATTAGTCATTTGTGAACCTTATAAGGAGCACTTATTTTGCCTGGGTAATTTGTGATTTTGCTACAGAATTAATTCCAATAGAAATAAAAAAAGACCAAGAAAAACAAAGCAACCAAACAAAAAAACTACCAATAAACAGAAAAAAACCCACAACACACACACAAAACATCCCAACTAAAAAAAAAAAAAACAAAAACAACAAAAAAACCCAAAAAACCCCCAAAAAATAAAAATCCCCCCAATACCAAACTGACACCTTCATTTTGCTTTGAAATACCCTAAAAAGCAAATTTGGCAGGACCTTCAAATGTTTTTTTCATTGAACAGATGCTGAAAATGATGGGTGGATGTTAATGAAGCGGAAGGGTTTGTCCAAAGCAGATTTTGATTCCCATGCCACTCTTGCTTGAGTTGACACAACCTCAAAGACTAGACTCAGGCCACAGCCTGGACAAGCCTTACAAGGAACAAATGATAATCCACATCTATAAATGAACTGAACCCACTTTTTCCATCAGTGAACCATTAAAAATCATTTTGTTTTACTGTTTTTGAAAACACAGGACAATTACCCAGACCATGAGGATGCTCCAAGAACCCAGCCTGAGAGCACATCTGCTCCAGGGCCAGCCAGAAGCCCTCTGAGCAGAACTGACCCAGGAGCACATCAGGGAGAACCAACCTGTTCACAGAGAGCAGCAGCTGGTCCACACATGCTTTGATCTTGTTTTGTGCTTCTAGATGTGTCATGTTGTCCGTGTTCTCTCCGTTAATTGCCAGAATAATGTCTCCTGGGCACAAGTCTGCCATGGCTGCTTTACTGCCAGGGTTAATCTGGGAAAAATAAAAGAGTTACTTAAAAGAATGCTGGTTTTTTAAAAAAAAGAAGTCCAGTTTCTTGGAACAAGATACAGGTAAAGGGAACAGTTGTTTCTGGAGAAAATGTGTTTTCTCTACACCAATGGCACCCACCTGAGGATGGAGGTGAGAGCTCTCAGGTAAGCCCCAGGTCTCCAAGGGCCATCCCCTACAACAACAACATTCTTCAAAATAAGGAATTTCAGTCAACTCCAGCCACTGTGTGACCTGGTCCCCTCTTCACATTTGTCTCTTGCTTGAAATAATGTAATATGCTCTTTCCAGAGAGAAGCTTCACTCCTTTGGCCTGCAGACCTTTCATGATGCTGCAAGAGTCAATCCCCAGCAGCACACAAAACCCTCCTCTCTGGTTAACCACCCCTGCAGAAGAGCCATCCCCCTGACTGCTGCCTGGGGAGAGGTCACGTCTGACATCACTTTTTCTGGATTGACAGCCAAATAACTTGTCTCTTTCTAGCCCTGCACACTCACCTACCCCAGAGGGATTTAGCAGATATGGCACTTGGGAACATGGTTCAATGGTAGCCTGGGCAGTGGTGGGGTAACAGCTGGAATCAAGGATCTTTAAGATCCTTTCCATCCTAAATGATTCCATAATTCTATTCTATAAATATCACACAACTCTTTAGGCCTCCACAGTCCTTTCCTTCTGGTTTTGTAGGAGTGCCAGAACCTTATAAAACTTCTAACTTCTTTCCTGAGGAACTAATGACAGGCCCAGGTACTGTTTGTGGTCAGCAACAAGACCAATCCTACAGCCCATAAAAGAGGCTCTTGAGAAATTACCATTTCATTTACATCATCTTAATGTGGTTTTAATTTTCACAATAATATAGAATGACAAGGCATAGTCAGAACAGGTAAACATGTCTGGTTAAACTCTTACTAGCTATGTGTTTTTACTCTAATTTCCTCATCAGTTTATTCACAGCATCTGCTAACCAAACACATTTTATCAACTGAGAAGTCATGGCAAGCCTGACTTTTTGGTTATTCATGTGCCACTGCACTAAAGCAAGCTGGTGCTTTGATTCTGTTTACTCTTGATTTACACAGATGAAATTCCCGGTCTTAGGTGGTGGGTCTCTGCCCCACCCTCCTTGAGAACTCCAGACAACAGGAACACTGCTCTGCCCTCCACCTCTCCTTGGCTTACAGCAGTGCATGACAGCAACCAGACAGAACAGGTGTAGTTTTTCAGACAGTAAGACCAAGGGGGGCAGTTCCCCAGAAGCCCCCCAACCACAGGCTGTCATTAAACAGGTGGGTTTTTTTTAGAAAGGGGCTATGTACACATCCCAGCTTTCATCTTGATTTCATATAATCCTACAATGGCTTGTGTTGGAAGGGACCTTAAAGATAATCTTGTTCCAACACAGAAGAAGGTTGCTCCAAGCCCTATCCAACCTGGCCTTCAACACTTCCAAGGATTTTTGTAGGGAATTCGAAGAGGATTTATTCTTACCACAACAGCCCCTGTGGATGGCACTAGAGCTATCCCTGGTGAGAAGCAGACAGCCCCCAGTGTAACACATGCCTGCTCCACTGCTCCCTGCATGACCACAGCTACTGGCACCACCCAAACACCACCCTGAAGGTGTTTGAGAAGCTCCAAACCACTTCTGACAGTTAAGTAGAACTGGCAGCCCAAGTTACAGCTTTTGTTGCATTGTCAGAGTAAATCAGTATTTGCCATTTGCTCTTCAATAGTTTCAGCTGGGCTGTTTGGCTCCACCAAACCCGCCCAGACCAACTGCTCAGGGCTGCCCTATGACTCAGCTCAGAGCAAACAACAGGAGATGTCTTTCAGCTCCACACACATTAGCTCTGACACAGGACATTTCAAGCCAGGACAGAATTATTTTTCCCCTGGCATTGTTAGGGTTTCTCGGACCCCTGTATCCATTTACAGGATATTAGAGTCCTTCTACAGCCACAGAAGCTGCCAGACTCATCAGAAAGTCAACCTAAAGCTCAACCAGCAACTCAAGGAAGCACCTCCATGCTCTTGCCTGCTGTAATCTGCTTCTCTCAGTGTTTTCATCCCACAGCCCTGGCTGCCAGCAGGCTTTTACACTACAGACATTCAGCTTGACCCAGGACAGCTGTATTTTTTTCTATCTATCCAGTGCTGTCTAGATGTCTAAGGGATTTTTCCCCCTGTACTGATCTTAACCACATTGTAGCTTCCTTGAAGAAGCAGCTGTTCACAAATGAGAGTCTTAGCTGTTTCCTATTTTTAGCTTCTGCTTTATTTCAAATTATTTCGGCAGTATTTTCATATTAGCATTTTATGCTAGCTGTGGAGATGACCGAGGGCTTGAAATGGAGCTGCACTCCAAGAATTCATTTGAGATGAAAGCATCAGTGCAGCATCGGTGTCTCAACAACTTGGGAATCATTATTGTAATGTCTGTCAGGCCCAAAGTTTGTATTTTTGTGAATAATATTTAAAATACTGTAGACTAAGTTCTCCTAACCCACAGCTGTGCAAAGCCATTGACACCAAACACTCCACAGAAAGCCTGACAAGTCTGGTTAAGGGTCAGTGCTGTGCCTGAATCCTAGTGCAGGGGTTCTACCTGCTTTGGACGTGGTGTAGTGGTGACCTTGGCAGTGCTGGGTTAACAGCTGGACTTGGTGGTCTTAAAAATCGTTTCCCACCCAAGCATTCTGTGATTGTATGACACTAGAGCCTGGCAGCGCACAGAGGTTTTGGGACAGAGCTTGTATCAGAGGCAGTCACTTGTGCCCCTCTCCAGAGAGCCCTCGGGTCTGCCCTGAGCCAGAACCACAGTGTGTGTGACACTGAGGAAGCACACACAGATCTGAGAGTAATCAGACACGTTAGGAAGTCAAAAACACTGCAAAGAAAAGCTGCACTGAGTCACTGCAGCCCTGTGTTCTTGAAAGGGGCCTCCAAAGGAGATGATGTTTGAGAACAGCAGAGGATTAAGAAAAACAGTGGTAAGATTTTATTTGGTTTTCCAGTTCTCCATCTGTGCCAAGAACAATCCATTTCAAAAATCAATGCTGAATGAGCACAGAGCGAGCCCAGACCAATGGACACATAAGTCAGGGTGGTGTGAGCTATCTACCTGCCACAGGCAGCAGTGAGTACACTAAAGCCAAGTCCCAGCTCATGCACCTAGGGCCTAATGTGGGTTATGTCCCACAGCACCTGCTGCCCCCTGCATGTGCCATGCCTCATCCTGCCCAGCCTAGGTGCCTGCCAGGATTTGGGCTGCTTGGTCCTTTCCTCCAGTGGAGAGCTCAGGCAACCACAGCAAGGAGTCAGCCTGGCCCCGGGGCAGCAGGGTCTCACACAAATGTTGGGGTTTCAGGTGGGGAATTCTGTGGTGGATGGGGTAGTCTAAGCCCTCACACCATCAGCAGCTCAGTGGGGTCTTGCTCCCTGTGAAGCCACGTAACTCCCAAAGACCTCTGCTCGCACCATGGGGGGACAGCAACCTCAACACACCCTCAGAGCAGTCAAGTGTCCAGCACCAAGAGCCAAAACCACAGCAAACACCGTGGGCTTAAAGAAACACAAATATTTGTATTACAATTCCCCTAAAGGTTTTTATTTTCCAATGAGACAAGAATCCCACCTCCTGTGGAAGCTCTGAGCTTCCAAAGACATAACTTCATGAAGCACTGAAGCAAGGGCTGAGGTGAAGCCCCAGCCACTAGCTGACTCACACTCCTGGTTACTGCTGTCCTGAATGCAAAAGTATTTTCCCAACAACGTAAATCCAAAGCCAACTAACAGAGACTTGGGGTGAAGTTACCCAACATAGACAAGCCAGCCCCACAGAAAGGGGAGAGGATAATCCTCCTGCATCTTCCTGCATCCAGCCTCTTCCTTTGCACCATCCCTGGTGCTCAGCAGGTTCTGAGGCACAGCCTGGGATGCAACCCAGAAGAGCTGATGGTTTCATAGAATCACAGAATGGTTTGGGTTGGAAGGGACTCTAAAGATCATCTTGCTTCAACCCCCTGCCATAGGCAGAGACACCTTGCACTAGACCAGGCTGCTCCAAGCCCCATCCCACCTGGCCTTGAACACTTCTAGGGATGGAGCAGCCACAGCTTCTCTGGGCAACCTGGGCCAATGCCTCACTACCCTCACATAAATAATTTCTTCCTCATATCTATCTAATTTTTTCTTTTTTACTTCAGCTTAAGGCCATTCTCCGAAGTTTTCTGTGAGCGAATCAAAGGAACAGGTCCAGTGCAGTGGACTTGCCATCAGGGACCATGGCAGGGCTGGAGTGAGCTGGTGACAAGCTCTTCATGAGATGGTTAAGCAGATCCCACAGTGCTACCCATCACCTAAGTGCTGCTATATTTTCAGCAGGAAGGAACCAAGCATGAAATATGTGCAGAACCAGTTCATGTGCTGGGGAGGTCACTGGCACTTGTGTTTCCACAGCTCCTTTTATGCCCATAGAAGCACTGGTGTGTTCTCTGCCCAAGGCAGCCGTGCACGCACAGCTCAGCTGCTGCTCTGAGAATGCAGTGTGCATGCCTGCCAGCTTTACTGCTCTCCCAAAATTCAATAAAGAAAGAACAATGCTCTGAGTTTAACCCCTCCACAAAAACTAGCAGCTGCTTCCTGGCTTCTCTCTCAAAAAATTAAGATGCTTGAGTATTCTTATAAACAGAAAAGACTAAAAGAAACAAACCCCTTGCCCAGCAGTGATATTGCAGAGCAGAGCACAAGGGGGTGTTTGCAGAGCACGTGCCCCAGGAGAGCAGCTCCAGGCTCTTGAGATCCCAGAGAGCAGCCCCTCCCCACACAGCACGCCTGGGAGGGTATGTCCTGCAGGGATTTGTTGCCCTAGGAAGCCAGAATGTACTTCCCTCCCCTCATTTTCTAATAAGAATATTATTCTTCCTAATCCCCTCAGGATATGTCTCATTTGTGACATCTTTCTATGTCCTCCACATAGCACCATGCTTTGACAAATATCAGAGGTCCAATATTGATGCCTGTCTCAACCCTTTCTATTGTTCCTGTAAGAAAAAGACAAATTTAAAGAAAACTCCCAGTGAACAGCCTTTCTTTCACTGTCCTCTGCCTCTTCAGTCACCACAGAAAGTTCAGTGACATCACTGCAAGCATCACCTCCACGCTATGCCTTTTCCCAAATCATCCACCAGGGAACTCTATCTCACTAAATGCAACCAATTTTTAAAAACAAGTTTTTTCCAATCATATTTCCCCACTGTTTTTCCAGGATTATCATCCACCTCTCCACTCTCCTCTAAGGCAATTACCCTCCAGCAGCTCCCTTCCCCAGCCAAATGGATACTCTGATGCTATGAAACAGACTGGGATAATCCCAAAGCTAGCAGCAACTCTCTTATCTGGCCACTGGACCATTGCTAGGATTTATTGAGTGCTGGCATCTGACAATGGCAGGCCATTAAAATAAAGTACATTGGGGCAACTGCCTCGTGCTTAACCTAAGTTGGTTTGCGTTGGAGCTGTGCAGTCTAGTTTAGTAATCATTTGCATCAAAAGAAGTCTGCTCTTGAAACACAGTGTTCCACCTTCTGCCCTCGAGTTTGGCCACAGAAGAGTGCCAGGGCTGGGAGAGCATTCAGAACAGTGAGAAGTCCCCAAGCCTACTGCCTGCAACCTCTTCCCTCACAGGGATGGGAACCCGGGTGGCAGGAATCCCCTGCCACCACAGGGACAGCTCTACTCAGAAACAGCTTTGCTCAAGCCAACTTTACAACTGGGCAAACACCACAAACTGAAACAATCAATACTTTAGTAAAAGGTTAATCTGTAATATTAACTTAATCCCTTTTTATTGTTACTCTTTTCCCCAGAAACCTGCCTCTAAGTCCACCTGTGTCAGGACTGAAGGATGAGGGATGCAGCTCCTCACTGCCTGCACGGGCCTCAGCACAGCCATGGAAAAGATTAAGTAAGTCTTTATTCTCAGAGAATTTTTTATGCAAATCAACAAAAGGTGCCTATTCTGGCCATTCCCATCCACATAATGAAGGCAGCTTTATCTCTGCCACATCTTCACTTTTTATTAGAAGAGCTAGTCTAGAGCATCCCATCAGTGAACAAAGCCAGGATTTAATGGGTTAAAAGGTACAATCCCAAACAAGCCTACCTCACCACTCTTCTCTTAAAACAGTGGTGGGTTCTTGTAGGCAAGGCTGGGGGAATTTTCTGTTCTGCAACTGTGATCAAAAGGGCCTGATTAAAGTCTTCGAGAGGCTTTCAAGACAGTGTGACAAAATTCTCAGCTTTTAAACAAAGCCTGTCTGTTCCATGGTGTGGGGTAGAGAATGATCTTACGTAGCTACATCTTTTAAAGCAAGAAGAACCAAGAGTCAAATAATTAACTAATGAAAATGAATTCCCTAAACCCTTTAAATATCTTTTCCAGGAATTCTCTTCAGCTTTTCAAAGCATCCTGCCTTGAATTCCTTGCCAATTCATTTACATTTTTCTAGTTGCTTATATAAAGTCTGATGTATCATGACATTATTTAGATAAGCTCACAGCCAAGCAAATGAAGAACACTGTTAATGCAATCTGAACTCATTTAACTACTAAATAGAAGGGAAAGAACCAGAGTACAAGTATTATAAAAGGCAAGACACTTGAAAATCCTTTTGAACACAAGTACTAATGAATCCAAGTTTAGAAACAGATCCATAGTGTAGATCCTAACTCAGTGCAAAGTATGAGGTCTCTGTACAAAGAAGAGGCTGAGAATCAATGAAATTGGATATGTTTTAGAGCAACCAGCCACTAACCCATGTGCAGACCTCAAAATGTGGATGGAGAGAAACAAGGAAGGGATCCACAAGGGTCATCTGGTGCATTTTGTCAGCAACTCTCTTGCTCAGCCCAAGGGCACGGAACTCCAGCAGCACTCCCCACGCCGTCCATGGTCACAGCCACCAGGAGCCCCTTACTCCTTCTTCCAAAGGCAAGTTAAAGATTCTGTGCTGCTTTACTGCACAGAACAGCCTAATTCAGCAATACAGCTGCTACTGCACACAAATCTGCTCTGTATTTACTTTGCCTCGTTAGGGAGCAGGGCCAGGGAGGCACAGCTGCCCTGGGGACACCAGCGAGCCCTTGATGTGGGTGTGCTTGGGGCAGCACCACAGTCCCTGAGGCACCACACCACTGCACACCTCTGCACAAAACAGACTGAGCACCATCACAGAAAGTGTTTATGGCCAGAACTGCTTCATCTCCTTCAGAGGCTTAGGACCCAGCTCTCCAGTGAAGTCTCTCCCCTCGGACACCCCTCAACAAGCGGCAGGGCTTCTCAGGAGCAAGCCTTAAGCGCTGTGCAGAAGAGATGGAGGAACTGCTTAGAGTTTGCCTTCCAAACCACCTGCCTCTTGGCCAGGAGGGCAGGCTGACACTTCCCTTCAAAAGCAAAGTGCATACAGAGTGATCTCCAAAGAGAAAAAAAATCTTCAACATAAAAAGTTTAATCCAGCTGGTGAACAGACCAGAAGTTTCATTCTTGCAGCACACTTAGGTGTTAATCACAAAATGCAGGGATTTGCACCTTTGCTACACAGGTGCTTTCTCCCAGTTTAATGGTGAATGTCAAGTATTTTGTAGAGTTTGGTCTTCTGGACCAGAAGCTTTACACATGCTAAAGGTTTCTGAAGTGTTTTGGTGCTTACGGTAAACAACAGCATCCAGAGCAGTGTCAGCATCCTGCAAACCTCCCAGGTGACAACCAGTCCTGGAGCCAACTGTTCAAAACAGCTTCTCCTTTAGCTGTGCACTGCCCATACCTAATAATTAAGAATAATGACTTAAAATAATCTTCTTTATTCTGGTCTATTTTGTTTTCTGAAGCTTGGGCTGTAAAATGTCACTGCCACATAATCTGCTATCAGTCCACACAACATGTAAAACTACTTAAGGCTTAATGGGTGTGAATGCAAGTTGCTCTGGTTGTCAAGAAGGATTGAGTGCGGCTGTGAGGCATCTTTATGGTGTTTGGAAAACCCATTGGCTGAAATCCTCTTGAACAGCACTTTTTATTTTTTAAAAATACAGCTGTGTTCTCTGTGGGGAAAAACTAGGGTTTGTTTTGGGCCTCTCCTGTCTCTAAAAGTTCCTCAAAAGCTACACTGTGGCTTGACATCTTTGCTGTTGCTGAAGTAACATAGTGAAACTCATGTTTGCGTGAAGTTTGTGTAAATTCTGAAGCAGAAACCAAACAAAACCTTATCTACCAGGGCCTGGGGCAAGTGGGGTGTTAGGGGCTGTGTACAAACCCACTACATGAACAAGCTCGGCGAGATACCAGGTTTACTCTGGCACACATCTGGCACTGATAACAAATCAAGCAGAGTATTTTTCTGTGAACTTGTTTGTTTTAACCTTTTCTATCAACACTGCTAGATCTTGAGACAGCTACTGTTTTCTTTCACACTTTAGCACCTCTGGTTACAGATGACTTAAAAAATAAAAATGTTTTTACTAAGTGCTTGGGTATCTGAGAACCACAAGTCAAGGCATTTTGAGAGCTCAGAAATCAGACAATAAATTCAGTTAAAAATATTATATTGTTCCTTCTAGGATTTCCTGTGACATGTATTTCATCCCCACGCTGCCAAAAATGAAATTAAATTGCATTGGTCTGCATTAATTCCACACAATTCATAATGGCATATTTGTACTACAATTAAAGGACTTATCCAATTTCAGGAGAACCAGGATTATAGCCATCTGTTGTTTTACGTAGCAAAAAAAGTTTAGGAAGAAAAGAATTATTGCACATATTTCCCCCTGCATGCTTCTTACACCAACAGGGCTGTTCCAGTAAGCCTGTTATTTAACTATTCTCTTTAACCCACTTTATCAAGTGGGATTTAAATGCACACTTCTACAAAATAATTTTGAATACCTGTCCCAACAGGTAATCTTTCAATCTTCAAGGGAAACTGACATCACCACCATTTAAAACAAAAAGAAGAGGGAAGGAAGAAAAACCCCAAACTCACAAATCCCAAATACCCAGGGACACTGAACCTACACAGCTTTGTCCAGCCTGGCAGAGGCCTGCCATGTTTTCACTAGTGTGCTGGGTTTATTTTGTTAACTTGACACAAGGCCAGACCTTGCCTAAATGGATCTACATGAATCATTCCTTCCACCTGCTATCCCACTCAGAATTATCAGTGTGCTTAATTACAGTAATTAGTATTAGGTTTTTATTCCAGCATGTTCCACCATTACTGTCTCCAGAACCAGCACAAGCATTCATTCTTCTCTTTCAGTTATTAAACAAAGCCTCAGCGATAGAAACACTTCAGCAGCAAATATATTTTGACATATTTCTGTCAGTTCTTACCTGTAGCTCAGATTAACTGTTCTGTACCAGCACAGCTTCACACCTAACCACCCAGACCTCTCGCCCCGAGTTTATAGGAATGATGAGAACAACAAAAACTGACCTGCAAAAGTATTTCCTTCCACTTGAAAAAGTCATCCCACTTGAAATTCTATCACACTGCTATGCAACCAACTGAGGGGCAGCTTTCATCACTCAATTCGACACAGGCAGCCAACCCACCAAAAGTCAGCAGAAATCAGGTGGGGTCATAGTTTTGGAATTCAGCAACACAGAGTGGCTTCTTCAGTCCATTTGGGAGCTCTGAATAGAGAGTGCATCATTTCCATCTAATAAACTACCAAATACATAAAAAATTATGTGAAACAAAAAAAAAAAACAACCTCATGGAAATCAAAGTCCTCCTAACTTCAAACAGAGTCTCAAGGAGAGACAAAATTCCTGTTCCTTTTGCCTCCGTCTCTGATCCTTGCTTTCTACACCAACATATGTGGAGTTCCTGGGATAACCAAACCTGTTACTCCCTGCCCTAGCTCTGGGGAGCCCTTTCTGCTCAGCTATCCCACCCACACAAGAACAAACCTCACAGGCCTCCCCAGATATTACTGACTGAGTGGTTCTCTCTGCATTCACACAGGATCACAGCACAGACTTGGGCATTTGCCGGCTGCCCCTTCAGAGTCAACAAAATCACTTTTGCTGGAATTCCTTCCTCAGCAGAATTCTTTCTCAAGTATCCTAACCTTTAACAGGACACATCTCTGCTCAAATGCAAAAGCTGTTTAAGTTTAAAAGTCAACCTTAACTCAAACAATACCTGGATAATGGATTGCAGACCAATTATTTCTCATCCTTCTTGTGTTACAGTTCCAAGCCAATGCTGAAAATTGCATTTTTGCTGCTCCACTAGAGACCAGCGGAAAAACTAACGTTGAAGCCAGCAGACAAAGGAAAAATTGTATTAAAATCTCATTCAAAAATACTGGAATTGGTCCATTTGTCAATTAACTGTTTAGCCAAGTAATTTATCTGTGATTTCAAAAACAGCAAGCGCATGGATTAACACTGGCAGAACTGGGCAGATGACGACATCGGCTGCTCCAGGAGCAGGACAGGCAAGTTCAAGTGATTAAATGCATTCAGCTCCTCTAGTTACGCTAATGACTGATTATCTTTTAATCCCAGGCAAGGGGTAGATCAAATGTGATCCCACACAGAACCACAGCACTCACTGATGTGGTTACAAGCACAACACTTGAGAACAGCCAAGTGAGTTATTCCATTCCTGTTCCTGAGCCATGGCTGCTGGTCAAAAGGAATGTTGTCACAGGAGTAAGAGCCACAGGGAACCCCCTTTCCCACAGAGGGCAAACACAGCACCCAGTATTAGCCTGCTCAAACAAGGAAAAGCAGATGTCAGCTACTAGAAATTTAATTTAGTCTTTAAACCACTTTCTATCAAGTCATTCAGGCCAAGTCAAAGCAGATCTTTTGGATCATTTCCTACCCCTATAAATATCCTTAGGAGAAGTAACCATTAATGATGTGATGTCCTACACCTAGTGTTAGCTCACTGTAACAGCGGGTATATAACAAACTGCATTTCCCCCCAAGAGCATAGCCTGGGGCTACACATCCCTCCCCAGCACACCAGCATCACTCTCCAGGGCTGCGTGCCCCTAAACCAGCCCAGCAAACTCCAGCCCTGCTAATATGGGTCCTCCTGAACATACAAGAAGAAGCAGGGGATTAAAGGGAACTATAGCATACCTAACTTTTCATGTGACAGCATGAGAGAGATGCCCTAAGCACGCCCTTCTGGATCTGCATTTATGTTTAATACTGAGGAACTCCACACCCCAACCTGGAGCCCTGGCCTCTCCAGGGCAGAACTCAGCATCAGCTGCTCAGCAGAGCAATCAGATTTTTACCCCCTTGTCACTTAAGACTGATCAAATCACAGACAGAAGTGATCTGTTTTGAAGAAAAAAAGACCATTGCTTAATGTCATGAGCCTGTTTGAGACAGCTGCAAGGGACAGACTCAATACCATCAGCACCTGTACAGACACAGCCACCTCACAGGGGCTAAAGGCTGAAGTAAACCCTTGTGAGCAAGGCAAGTTCCATCCCAAAGCAGGACAGGGTCATTATCATGTTCCATGCTACCAAATCTATAAATTATCATTTATCCCTTGACTATATTATCACAAGACACTTTCGTGGACCACCTTCAGCTCTGCCCGCTGCCCAACACCTCTCTGCCTTGCACCACTGTGCCTCTTCCTCAGCTCACCCTGGCAGCTCCTTTCATTATTTCCAGCTGCTCCATTATTTCCAGCCTCCAGCACCCAGAGCTGAATGCGGGTGGCCCTGGGTGCCTCAAATCCCAAACTGGAACCTGATTTCCCAACATAACCAGTCCAGGTAGGATGCTTGCAGAGCTGTACAGCCCAAACACCTTGTGACACGCTGATCCTCAGCCCCCCTCGGGCCAAGCAGTGGGACACAGCAATCCCACAGCCCTCAGGCAGCCTAGCACACCCAGAACATGTTGGCATCTTGGGCCCTCAGCTGGATGTGGGATTCTGAGAGTGTGGTCCTGCCTCCCGGCAGAACTTCTCCTTTCGCAAAGATGTTTGTAATTTAACGGCATTTTAGTATAAAACAAATAAAACTGAAATTAAAGAAGAAAGGCACTTTGAAGGAAACAGAAGTCAGCCAAAAGCCTCCACAATTAGCAAGAATCTCCCTCCGGCCGTGAGCCAGGCTGGGTAAAGGGGATGGAGGCTTCTCATTCCTGGAGACAGGAAGCCCCCAGCCCCCTTGCCCACATTTCAAGCCAGAAAGAACAGATTTCCTGGACAATTACAGAATAAAGGGGAATATGGCACCACAACAGCCATGATCAGTCCTCTGCACAGTAGCAGGGTTACACAGACCCACCACCAAGCAAAGCCCAGGCTCCCCAGGGAGCCCTCCAGCAGCCCCTTCCTGCATCCCTATGGCCAGAAGCTGTAGCAGAAGATAATTCTTCAGCAGCTTTAACATTTTCAGGTACTACTTTCAAAACAAGCGAGGTCTTTTCTTGTGTTTAGATACTAGAGCCCAAGCAGAGCACCCTGCATCTATATTTACATCCTTGTGATTTGTTTATCACCCTCCAGAAGCAGCCATTAGAGTACAGCACATCAGAGCATCAGCCCACTCTTCAGTGGGAGCAGAATTTAAAACGGATCCAATTTAAAAGGCTGCCAAATGGAATAACACCCTCCATCTGCTTCTTGTGTTACAACTCCTAATGATCCACAGCAAGACTGGCCTGAGGAGAATCATCCTCCTCACACCTCACAGGTTTGCTGAATCAAACAAGAAATTTGGCAAGCCACCTATCTAGGCAGAAGCAGACTTACGTTTTTCTTGTTTAATATTAAACCAGTTTTTTTTTTTTTTCAAAGTTAACAGGAAAATTGGCTCCCTCCACTAAGTTCAGATGTTCATTTCCGCAACAAGAACATTTCTACAATTGCCAGGAAGTGATTTTTGATACATCCCATGTTACCAGGGGCGAAATAGAACTCTCCATGTCCAGGAGGTTCAGCTGAACCCCAAAAGCCGAGTGCCCCCGTCACAGCACAGCCCCCAGCCGCGTGTGGACACCTGCCCCCGTGCTGCACAGCCAGCCCCACCCTGGCCTTCCCTTCCTCCATCCATCTCCTCCTGTTACTCTTCCAAAACAGCCCTCACTGGAGCACTTGGAGAGGGACAGTCCAAAGTAAAAACAGAGACAAAGCCATGCAATAGACATGTCCGAACTCAAAGACAAACTAAATCTCCTTAAAACACGCTCTCTTCCATAATTATTTCTTTGAAACTCAGGATACGCATTTTCTCTTCTCTGTCACAGCTTTGGCAGATGAATGGAAAGACAGCAAACAGCTTGTGCACATTACAACAGTATTTTTAAGTTACAGCTCCTTTCAAATGCACTCAGTGTTTGTTCCAGAAATCCAGCAGCAGCTGCCCAGGGGAGCTCGGCAATCCTACACACCCCAACATGCCGGGAAGGCAAAGCAGCTTAGGGCACCCAGCCCTACCCCGGGGCAGCCCGATGGGAACTCTGGTGCCCCCGGGAGCGTGCCCAGCTCACAGGCAGCACCCCATCCATCACACCGCCCATCACACCACCTCGCCGCCATCCTTCCTGCACGGGGGATGGCTTGTTTGCACATATATCTACACACAAAGCCTATTTTAAGCTATCTGCGGCATCTTAACAAAGAATTTTCCAGAATACATATTTGTGAGGTCAAACACAAGTGTGAGTACACTTACACAGTAATTACTACCAGCCCACAGAGACCCTAGAACACTGCAGCCTGCATGGAGAAACTTCTTGCTGACTTAACTCATGCCTTCTTTAAAAACCCCAACAGCCTGTGAACTCAGTCCAGGGCACGAATCCAAACCCTGTGAACACTAAAAACTTTGAAAGCAGATCCTTATGAATTAACATCCAAAAAATAAAGCACAGAGAACGCTGTAACACGGGGAAAAGCAGCTGAAACAGTGCAAGACTCAGAGGGGAGCACTTACTTGAGTGTATTGAGGTTATAGGTAATAACTTGGCGCTCAAAAGAGCCCAAGCGCCGCAACCCGCGGGGCCCGGGCAGAGCCCGCCCGACTCCGGGTACCACCCGCCCCGCCGCCCATCACCTGCGGCTCCGCTCCCCCTCCCAGCTCACCCTGGAGATGGTCAGCGGGGCGCTGAAATCTTTACCGCCCACCAAACGAAAACCCCACGGCGAAGGGCCACGCAGGACCACCGAGTGGGACATAGCGGCGGTGGGGCGCTCCCTGCCCGCGGCCGGCTGCAGCTCCCGCTCCGCGGCCGCAGCGCCCGAATGCCGGCACGGAGCGAGCCCGCCTCCTGGCACGGCACGCTCCGCCCGCAGGGCGTGCCGGGGAGGAGGGATGCACCCCTCCCGGCTGGCGCTGGGGGAGCTTTAGCACGGATTTCCCCCTGCATCCTGCTGTAAGTGAGGTTCGGGGCGACCACTCGCAGTGGTAAAGCTACAGTACTTTATAGTAGTAAAGCATAGGTTTGATGTGCTCAAAGCCTCCCTCACTGCAGTTTCATCCTCTGCAGTGGAGGCAAAATGATGCAATAGGTCAGCAAACCTTTGGTTGTGACTGTTTTATTCATTACAATAAGTCTCCTGAAAGAGAAAAAATAGTTCAAGAAAATAACCAGATTTGCCTTAAAGCAGTTTGTGAATCTTTCACGGTCATCACTTGGGCAAAAGTTAAACTTCCAAGGAAATAATCACAGAATCGCAAAATGGTTTCGTTTGGGATGGACCTGAAATCTCATGTCAATCTAACCCCCTGCTATGGCCAGGGACACCTTCCACTATCCCATGCTACTCCAAGCCCCATCCAACCCGGTTTTGAACGCTTCCAGGGATGGGGCAGCCACAGCTTCTCTGGGTACCCTGTGCCAGGGCCTCCCTACCCTCACAGGGAGGAATTTCTTCCTAATATCCAATCTACCTCTGCCTTGAAAAAAAGGACCGAACAAAGGATTCATTGTTTAAGAAGTCCAGTTTCATTGAACACCTTCTCGCTGCCTGGTTTCTGCAAGTTTGATTTATGTGCCATTTGCTGTGAAGGCTCCTTGCTCGTGACATGGGAAGGTTTGTGTGACTGGCTCACTGCTGTGCCCATTTACTGGGCTTTGGTCTGGGACAGGGGTCAGAGCTGTGGCTTTTAAACAGGCTCCCGAGGTGTCCTGCAGCTTTGGGATATAGCAGCATGAGTGCAGTTCTACATGCTGTGTCATGAACCTGAAACACAATAAACTTGGTTTGCTTTGCTAGAAAGGTGCCTGCAGAGGAGAGGTCCAGCTGCAGCCAATACCAGCCGAGCTTTCCCTTACTCTTTGTTCCTCACAAGCGCCTGCCTTCACCAACAGAGGCTACACAGGCTGACTTTTGTCTGGGTGATGAATCATACCTCCTTATTCCTGCATGATATCACCCGGCTTGCAGAAGCCTGGGAGTAGGCTGGTCTGAGGTTTCCTTGCTTGTCTAAGAAAATCCACCCAGCCAAACAGCAAAATTCCTCTCGCAGAGAGCTGGAGGACTGGTTGATGTCCCACCTCTCCTGCTCTCACTGTTCAGTGACAAAGAGGATTCTCTGAGGGACAGAGTTAAAAATGTGCACAAATGCAGTGTGTCAGCATCAGCATCTTCTTCCTCTTAGGAGGGAAAAGAAAAAAGTTATTTCTGTGAAAGGCACTAAGTTTACTGGAAAGTAGCAACAATAAACCAGAGATATGGGGGGAAAAAAAAAGAAGAGAAAAAACCTAAACCCGCAGTTCAGTAGAGTCAAACATTTCCCACTGCTGTTCATTGGAGCTCCATTCCCTGGGTGGGTTCTGAACTGCACCCTGCTGTGAAGGGCAGCTCTGCTGTGCAGCAAAGCCCCAGGGGTTCGAAGTAATTCGCTGGCAGAGGCAATAGATGATCAAAACACAGAAATCCCCTCTATTAGAGTATTCATTTCAAAAGCAGACCGGAAACTGCCGGCTCTGAGGCACTTTATCTTCAAGGCTTTTTGAATGCTCAGCCCAGATCACTCACAGAACTGACGGCTCATCTAAAACTTAACCTAAGTAAAACAAAATTAGCCAAATTGATATAAATTTGTGTGTGTGTTTATTCCAAATGAGACTGTATGCCAGACTACACTACACTGTGTGAAGTGGAGGCAGTTTTACTGTGAATGAAACTATATGCATTTGAATTGCTCCTGATGGAAAGTGTTCATGTGCAGAGCAGCTCTCAGGATTCAGAACTGTATCAGTAACTAATTTTGCACTCCTCTGTCAGATATGTTTTTCCCCAGGACGCAGAGAATGAGAACATTAGCTAAAGAGGTCCATGGTCCACAGGTGCCCCATGTTCCCTCAGCTGATCCCACACTTTTTCACATGTGCTTTCCTTGCGCAAAGCAAACATGACCCTGCAGTCTACAAAGTACCCAGTCAGCTCTCACTTAAACCACCTAAAGTGGGCTCATAAATTTCTGGTTTTGTAAATGATAGAATCATGGAATCACAGAATGGCTTAGGTTGGGTGGGATCTTAAAGATCAACTTATTCCAACCACCAATGGGGACACATTCCTCTAGAACAGGTTGCTCTGTGAGAATTTTTCAATTCCATTTTAGGTCGTTTCCAAAAAATAATTAGAATTCTACTTCTGGCTGAGAAATTAACAGGATGAACAGCAGCTGAACCTTGCTGTGGGAGCAAGCCTCAACATCCAGCTGAAATACAGTGCTGAAACTACAGCAAGCTCTAACAAAGACCACACATTATTCAAAGGGAGGTCAAACATGTTCGTGAATTCAATCTCATCACTCCATTCACTTTATCTTTCCCCTTCCCGATATTTTCCTTGATATTTGTTTCCAGTATTTTTCCACCCCAAAGCCTTATCACCTCTTTGTTTCTTTTTTTGACTATTCCATTCAGGCTCTACTCTGCCACCAGTGACACTCTTGGTTTCCTTCCTTTGTTATCACAGACCAACTGAGTAAATTTCAGCTCTTTGTGTCCTATTTTGAATGAACATTCACGTTTTCCATCTGCCTCCCTCCCAATATTTAGCAGAGGTCTGTGTTTATCTGAGAGTCCTGATAATGACCATTCAATGTTTTTTTTTTTCAACATCTGTCCATATGAGAGTGATTTAAAGCATCATTATGGCTTGATAGTTCTTCTCCAGGTTTTCTTGCTGGTGCAAATTGTCATCAGGGCTCTGGCTGTTTCTGCTTAGAGCCATTTCAGTGGTTGAAGTTAGTCATGAGTTACCCATCCCTGGAAGTATTCAAGGCCAGGTGGGAAAGGTCTTTGAGCAACCTGGTCTGATAGAAGGTATCCCTGCCCATGGCATGGGATTGAAACGAGTTTTAGGATCCCTTCCAACCCAAACCATTCTGTGCTTCTGTGATTTAAAAGTAGCTTTAAGCACCTAACTCTCTGTTAGCCTGTGGGTTGGCCTTACCAACAGCCACACTCCTGTTAAAATTGTGTGTCAGAGGCTCACAGTTTGTGTTTGAAAATCATTTGTTGTGAATGATCATTTGTATTTTTTAATGCTGGTTACTCCTTTTCATATTTTTGATTAGAAAAGGTCTCTGAAAGTGATGCTGATCACGTGAATTCAAAATCCTTGTGGGACTAAAAAACTCCAAGCAATGTTTCATGGCATTTGTGCAATTTGCCCTCCCAGTAGTCAGTGTTTCTCAGAGTACAGTCTCTTTTCCTTTCTTTGATTTTTTCATCTTAATTTCCATTGCCTGAATGAGTCCTTTCTGGTGCCTTCCTATCCCAAGAGGATTCACGTACAACAGATTCTCAAGGGTTCCAGTTTATTCCTTTACTTAATAGTTACAAAAAAATCCAAAACCTCAATACTCTGTGAACAGTTAAATTTGAAACTCCTTACTTGGATTAAGTACAGGCAAATCTCAACCCTATGGCAGCTTTAGCTGCAGGTTTCCAAAGGATTACTTAATTTATAGGCTTTGCAGGATCTCTCAGATCTGAGTTATTATTTTGGCTTTTGAAAGTTCCTTGGCAGACGTCCAGCTGTTGGGAACTGTCATTCTGAATTCTGTTTAATTCATTTGTTTGTCTAAATCATTTCTAAGAAGTTTGTTTCATGGATCTGGGCATCCCACAGAGAAAAATCCAGCTGTGATAGAAACCATTAGGATAATGAAAGAAATCTCATTCCTCCAGTAGAATTTTTTCTCTGTAATCATGTTCAGGTGAAGAAGCCAGTTGCTTCCCAAAGCTTTGGAGATTTAAGGGATTACTATGGAGAAAAATTGAGGGACCAGGTTTAGATTAGATATTAGGAAGATATTCTTCCCTGTGAGGGTGGTGAGGCCCTGGCACAGGTTGCCCAGAGAAGCTGTGGCTGCCTCATCCCTGGGAGTGTTCAAGGCCAGGTTGCATGGGGCTTGGAGCAACCTGGGATAGTGGAAGGTGTCCCTGGCCATGGCAGGGTGTTAGATCAAGATGACCTTTAAGGTCTCTTCCAACCCGAAACATTCTATGAGTCTGTACAAACTAAGAAACTTCACTGTGCATGGTCAGATTCATCTTTGATTTACAACACTGTGCATCAGGAGCAGAGTCACAAAAAGGACAAAGACAAATCCTTTGCCTTTGTAAGATACTTTCAGAGGGTAAAATGCAGCAGGGCCTGACACAAAATGCAGTTTATTCTTCTGTTCTGGCAAATATTCATGAGACAATATTTGTTCTAAGTTAAGTCTTGCTCATCAGGCTACCAGTCATCCAGGGGAACTTCATATGCTGGGGTTTTGCAACCCTCTAAGCAGCAGGGATAAGTCTCTACCTCCCAAACACTGGAGACTAAACACAAGATAAAAGCCTATGGATGGATTTCCCAAGGGGAACACCAGGAAGCGATGACACAGCGTGGCCAGCTCACATCAGAGTCAACAGCAGCCTGTCCTTGATAACAGCAGCTCTGCGGAAGGCTGTGGACAAGGACAAGGCTGACATCAGGGCTCACAGAAAGGTCACAACACGTTCAAAATGTTACATACAAACCAATTTTTGAAATATATTTATATATTCCCTTCTTACCAATCTTGCTGGAAAATGAATTGGTTTCATGTTCACCCTATTCTCAGTCTCACTTTCCATCTCAGAAGTCAGAGCAAACAGATGAGCAGGTGCCTGTTAGGTCATGTCTGACCTTTCTCACCTTAATCCCCAGACTGAGACTAATGCCATGATGAGCTGGGCAGCACAGAGCAGGCAGGTGGGGACTGTCCTGCTGCCCTGCCACACTCACTGCTGCCCCACCAAAGCAAATCTTTGGGTCTTTTTCACCTCATCTCTGTAGCTGCAAGCCCAAAATAAATGGACCAGGTGGAAGAAGCTGGTCTGTTTGCTTGGAAGGGGCATGACCTCCTCCCAGCGGGTTCAGCTGCTGCTGAAGGGTAGGATTAACCCTGGCTCTCTCCCTGCACGAGCTGTAACCTTTTCACAGCCATGCCACTCTGACCAACGAGCAGCAGTTGAGAAAATCAAAAGAAATATTGGCACAATATTGCAAGCAGAAGATGAAATTACAAGTGGTCTGCTTTTTCTGCAAGGCTAATTGCTCCCATTATGGGATTAAACTGATTGATTTCCCATCAGAAATGGTGCCTGGAAGAACAAAGTCAAAAGCTCGGGTCTAATGTGAGTCACTTCACTGAGCAGTAAACACGGAGATTTTGTTGGTTTATCTCTTGTGAAATCATGACAGATGTCAGCTGTTGCTATATTCTGCAAACAAATTTGGCACATTTTTCTTTCACACAGTAGAATCCAAGTGATTGTACCTATCCAACAGAAGAGCTCCCCAGCCTTTCCTGGGGATTTCAGCATTATCACCCTCACTCTTGACTCTGTTTACAGAGATGCATCCTTTTTTGGGTGTTGTACGGCTCCAGAATGCAGACAACTGGAGAGAATTAAGCTGAATGTTCCCAATTTATGCAGGTCAAGGAAAGTTTGCCTTTTATCGTTCAGTGATAAGTACAGCAAACTAACTCTTTTTGAAAGGCTGAGTTCCACAGATGCCAGCATTAAGATTCAGTGATCACAAAGCTTCCTGTAGATGGATTTCACTGAAGTTTTCCCATTCATTTCAGCCTTAAATTGATAAAGACAGAGGGACAAACAGTATGGTAAGAAAGAAGGGATACGTTTTGTGATATCCTGTCCCAGTACATTCTGCCAGAATTTATTTAGCCCAATCCATCAGCTGCTGTCTCACCCCATGTAAAGCATTCCCACTGTGCTGAGGGTGTTTCATATGCTACCTGGGGAGAATCCAGAGGGATCAGTCCTCATCTAGTGTAAGAGGCTGTGCTCTGCAAAGTGTAGTGGTAAGGACAAAGCAATGCTGGCAGAAGAGCTCAGGGTGTGAGAACAGGACATGAGGCACACAGCTCAGCTCAGCTCCTGGAGCAGATGCTTTCTCCCTCCACTCAGGCTGTTCTTCATCATTTCCACGACTTTTGCAGAAGTGTCTAAAGAGGCCCAAGGCATCTCCTCACACCACAGGTTCTACTCACTAATGCACATTTATGTCACATCTTAGGGACTGAAGGGAACATCCCTTAGAAGGACATGGAAAATGCAGCACATAATTGGGGGTGTTAATCCCAGAGGAGAGTGGTTTAACATTTTGAACTCTCTCAATTTCCTGAATTAATCAATACTTCACAGGAGGATTTCAAAGAATCTTTTGAAAAATATTGTACTTGAACTTTGAGGTGAAATGCTATGAGGTGCTCACACTGGAGAGAAGATTAGGCATTCATCATCCATTAGCAAGAAATGAAGGAAGTCAATAATTTTCTTCAATAAAATGAAGAAACTCCTTCCTGATGTCATAGGTTACTGTAAAGAAACAAATGGAGTAACCTTCATCTCACTACTAGGCTTGCAGGCCAGAATTAAGATGCTTTGGTGTCCAAACCCTGCCTTTTCTGGGACAGAATCTCCTGGGTACCAACTGAGACCTAAAGCAGGCAAATAACAAGCCAATAGAATTATAAAGATTGCTATAACAATTTAAGATTGGTCTTCTGAATTACTATGCCTTGTTTTAGTTATTTCTTAATATTCCCGAAGTTTGCCCTTGTGCACCCAGATTTCACAAATATAACAGCACAAATTCCAAACCCTGAACACAGACAGTGACTTTATTAAATAGGCAAAAAAAAAAAAGTCAAAGTAATTACCGATATTTATGTTCTAGCACATAAGCAGGAATTCATAAATGCTTGCAGGAATGTAACATATCAGCCTCCTTAAACAGCCATATCCTGTTTCTTTTGTTTCCTTTTCTGCCTTTGCAGTGACTGTTGCTACAACACCATCCATCACTGCTCCTTTCATCTGTCAGGCCCTCCAGCCGCCCGCCCACAGCTCCATACCTGTTTCCCAGGTCTGAGCTGTCTGGATTTCCCCCATGTTTGTTGTTTCAGGGTGTAGATGCTCATCCTTTGCAGCTGGAGCTGTGTGGGCAATGAAGGGACTCCTCCAGTTCCTCAGAACCCCTCCTGTACCTGCTCGGCCGGTTGCATGAATAGGTTTCAGTCAAGCAGGATTAGATTTGGCAGGTTTTGTCACAGGGCATTCATACTGGGGATGGAAATTATGGTTAAATGGACACAGTCTAGGTGGAGACTGAGAGCATGGTGGCTGTGGTCAGAGGACAACACACATCAACATCCCTGTTCAGAGAAGTTCAAGCACATCTTTCCTCTGCTATTATTAGGTTCTTAACACATTAATTTTGTGGCTGAACAGCTTCAGGCTCCTGCTGCTGAAGATACTCCTCTGCTCTTTCCAGAATATTGCCCCAGGATATCTTCTGGAGCATGTTCCTTGAAGAAACTGATGCTGCACAAATGCTAATTTAATTTTCTTTTACCCCTCATTCCAAGCATCCGGTTACTGGGTTGTGGAAAAGCTGAGCCTGAAATAAACTTTTAAAGTATTTTGAAGGATTTGTCATTACTCAGAGAAATAGGCCTGACATTCACTTGAGTGCAAGGAAGTGGAGGGAACAAAATGGGTTACTCAGAAACTGCCTCAGCCAGGCCAAAGCTCTGCCTTCGGCTCCATCTGGGCAACTCATTTAGGCTGAGAGAGCTGGGTCGCGTGATTTGGAGTAGGATTTGCCCGTGGATCTTAAATAACCTGAATGATATTTAAGAACATGCAAGGCTGCTTGGTGATATTGCACAAAACTTTATCTAGCAGCATTGAAAACTTTGATCCAAGGTTCAGTGATGTCAATAGAAAAGATCCCACCAGTGATGGTGGGAATGTTGATTCAATGAGCAGTTTGGTCCTTATCCCAAGTGTCCAGTGGGCATTAGAATCACCAGAGATTCCACCTAAAAAAGGGTCAGGTCTCACTGTTTCTTTTTTAACACATGTGGTCCCTTATGTTCTTCTTTTTCTGCTTTTCTTAGGAAAGGGTATGACCTGACTATGGAATAAAATGCTTTATGTCTGACAAAATAATAAAAATCACTTAAAATCCAAGGAGCATGGAAAGCAAATGTTATTAACATTGAACTGTTTGTCTGCTTCAGGCACAGTGTTACACTATGGTAATGAATATATGTCTGTACTTTAATTTATTATTAAGAAAATAGCTCCCATCTGCTTCTCTAACCATGGCACTTAAGAGCCTTCTGCAAACATTAGCTCCAAATTTGTCCTCACACACAGAGTAAGTGATGTTCAACAAATAAATGAGACTGTGGCATCAAATGGTTAAATAACTAGTTCCAAGACAAACAGTCGTGCTAGAAATTGCACCCAGTCTCCTAGTTCACTCTCCTGTTGTTTAAGCAAATGATGGATGTGTCTGAAAAACCCACAAGGGACTGAGGGTCCTCTTCTGTCCCATCAATTTTCCTGAGCTCCAACTGGATACACCACCAGTTAGCAGAAAGAGCTAATGATGTTCCACCAAAGATATTTCATCTGTTAAAGATACCACACAAAATAAGACTTGTTTGACAAAGAATAGGATATTTTATGAATGTTTAGGCATGCAAGGTGAGGTATCACAAGATCAAACAGAATGTAGCAATTCTGATCCTCATAAAATGAGCAGGAAGGGTGAATCATTCAGCTTCTTTAATTCTTCCATGGCTCTTTAAAGATTTAATCTGGGGTTGTTTTTTTTCAGTTGGCTTTAAATCTTCACAGTGCTCTAAAACTCCTTATTTATTCTCAGCAACCCCAGCATCGATCTGTGGATAGTTCTGTGAGCTTAGCCAGAGGGTGCCCTGCTGTGCAGCCCTGTGCCATGGCCCCAGCTTGCCTGTTCCCAGGAAAACCTCCCCTGGCCCAAGATCCATTGTTTTTCTTTAGTTCACCTCAAAACCTTTTATTGCTTCCTTCAATATCTTCATTTCAGCACTACTTTTAAAATCATCAGTGTCACTGCCTAGGGAGAGAGAATACAAATACTTTGCACAGGTGGACATTTACTTTTCTGTTTTCATGGATGTGGAGTCAGTTGTGCCTGTTTAGAATGTCTGGGGAGATGCATGAATAGTTTAAACATATGTTCAAGGAAGATTTTTAGTTTATGGGTCCCCAGGTATTATTCCAAGTTGTGCTTTGGTAAAATTTTTCAAATAGGTGTACAATTGTTCTTCTAAAGGAGACTGAGAAAATAATTGAGGACAGAAGGAATATTCTTCAGAGCACACTTTGCAGAGGAAGTGAAATTGCTGAGTTAGTGCCGGAGCCAGCCCAGCATGGCTCCAGCCCCTCACCCGCCCAGCTCCCCAGGAAGCCACAGGCCAGCCCTACTGCAGCCACTTGAATCATCCCAAAACAAGGTCAGTTGAGATTAGATGTTAGGCAGAAGTTCTTCCCCATGAGGGTGCTGAGGCACTGTCACAGGTTGCCCAAGGAAGCTGTGGATGCCCCATCTCTGAAAGTGTTCCAGGCCAGGTTGGATGGGGCTCAGAGTAAGCTGGTCTGGTAGAAGGTGTCCCTGCCCATGGCAGGGAGTTGGACTAGATAAGCTTTAAAGGTGCTTTCCAATCAAAAACATTCCATGATTCTCTGAGAGAGAGACATATACTGCTCTTGAAATGCTATAGAAATCTCGAGCATTTGGTTGTTCGTAAACTGAAGCTGGGATGGAGCAAGCACGTAGCTGAGTTAACAGCAGAGAGGTTTCTTTGCATCTGCAGTCACTGAGCATCAACTGCTGATGACTCACTTGGAAATGATTTGTTGGCAGCTTGTCCCCAGCCAGCATGCAGCCTCCATCCCACCGCTCCCACTGACCCCCTGGCTGCACGCACCGTCTCCATGATGTCGGGCAGGGATGAAATCCAGCTGACAACAATAGATACGACAGGAAAAAATCCCCAAGAGTTTCTGCTCCTGTGAGGGATTCGACAATGGAAACAGGGGAAGTGCCTTCGCTGGACTTGGCAAAAAATATTTGTACAGTGTTGTCAGGAAAATATTCTTCACTGAATGAGTGATGCAGCTTTTTAGCTCTTTTCTGTATTTTTGTGACTATGAAGACAGAATTAATGAGTAAGAGGCCTTTACAGCTGGTGTCCAACTCAACTGTTACAACATGCTGAGGGAAACACACTTTTTCTTTCCTTTTGGAGAACCAAATGTGGTATTTTTAGCCCCATAGAGAGTTTTCTCCTCTGCAATGATGTAAGGTTCCTGTTAGCTCATCAGATTTGGTTGCCCGCTGTAAAAAGCTAAAAAGAGACAAAATTGAACACCCCATCATGTCTGAGGCTCGGCTCAAGGCAGGATGTCAAGAAGAGACTTTTGGCTGCTGAATCAATCACACCCAAGCACAGGAGAAGGCTGGACACAGAACCCAAACAAACCACAAAGCCTGATTCTGGTTTGAACTGAACTCCTGCTAATGTATCTCTATTTATGGAGCTGTTTGATGTTAGACAGAATATTAAGCTACTTTATGGCCCTTCATTTGAGAGGAAATATGTGATGACCTAAACAAATACCAAAATCCACAAATTATACCCAGGTGGCAAATTTATTGTTCATCTTTTTAGAAGCCTTTTTTCTGTAATCCTCCTCATGAGCAACTGATTGGCGAGGCTGGATCCCTGGCTGGTGTCAGCCTGGGTAGTTGTGTCCAGTGTGTTAATCTCTGCTGATTCGTGCCAGCTAACAATTTGCCCCACGTATTTTCATGTTCTAGTGCTGGATGGGGCTTGGAGCAACCTGGTTTAGTGGAAGATGTCCCTGCTTGTGGCAGGGCATTGAATTGAGATGAGCATAAATGTTTCTTCCCACCCAAACCATTCCATGACTCTGTGATTCTTTGTAGTTAGAAATCTAGAAATCTCCCCTTTTCCCAGCTCCCACTCCCAGCACTGTGTAACTCCACTATAAAGTGTTATTAGGAAGGTTTTTTTCTGTCTTCTGTTTTTTCCTCTCATAGGCAACCAAATCACATCCACCTAAAGCTTTCAATGCAAGAAATTAAAGTAATTTCCTTTGAACATTCAGTTGAGGCGTGTGAGTTTATAAAGAATTCTAGTTCTCTTCCATCGCCCTTCCCAGGCACTTCCTTTGCATTCCTGGGTTGCATGTCAGTAGGAAATGCAGGTGCCTCGACCTTTGCCTGCTGGCACCCATCACCATGGGAGAACAAAAGTGTGAAATTGTGTGCCTAGAATAGTGAGCCCAATAGTTTTCGAAATCTCCCCAGCATGGAAAGCTTGCAGCTTCTACTTATAGATGCTAAGCACACTTTAAAAAAAATAAATTAAAAAAAAGGTTTCCTATTGATATATAAAACATAGAGGGTCAATTTCTGATGTACTGCGAGCCAGTGTCAATCTGGGAACTTAACAAATGGCTACTGTGCCCTGTCATGCATGGGGACACTTCTAGGATGCTTTGTATAAAACTTGGGTTTTCCTTGTTGGACACATGGTCCCTTCTCTGCTGACCCACTCACTAAAAGCAACAGGATATTTTAGGTGGGTGTTCACAGACAGACAGGAGTTCCAGGTGATAATTTTGAGGTGTAGAATAAAACCTTTCTGAGCCATTGGAAGTGCCTGAGAATGAAGTTTCTGAGTGAGGCTGGAGACAAAATGGGGTTTACTTTTGCTGAATGCTCTGAGGGGCCCCTAAAGACTTTGTATTGGCTCCAGTCCAGCCCACGTGAGCATTCCCGTCAGTGTGGCTTTCGGAGCAGGCCAGGAGCAGTAATGGATTGCTTGAGATATTTCCCAGGCATTTGCTTTAGAGTCACTGAAGACAAAGTGTATTTGGTTTCTAATGAAACAGGGATGTTTCTCAGCATAACGAAGTTCCTGTCCTTGTTTTGCTTTTTGTAGCCCAGCATTACGTGACATATAAAACCAGCCCATTTGTTTTGCATTGACTGGAAGTAAATTCCCCCATAAGACCACCACTGAGCAGATATTATCACAGAGGCCAGCCCCACTCCCACATTCCTGTCTCTCTGGACCCCCAGCCCTGGCTTATCTCACTGCAGGGCATTAGTAGCTTGGTGGTACTGGGTGTGTTCCTGCAGTGTCCACCTCGTGCAGGCACTGCACACTCTTCCTGACGTGCTGTATCCCATACAGGCACCAAACCCCAATTCTGTCAGGAATGTGTCACTCTCATGCCACAGCACATGTTTAGTCCTAATTTCCATGGGCCTTTTTCAGCCAGATATGCCCTATGCTCCATCCCACTGTACAGCTGGATGTGTAAATGCCTGTAACATTTCTGGGTGAGTGCAAATGCATGTGCTTTGTTGAGAATAGTGCTTTATCTCATCCAGAAGCAAAACACAACTATACAATAAACTGTGATCATAATAAATAATAAATCATATGGTGAGTAAAATCATATGGTGGATGTGAGTGGGATATTCTGGTTTGAGGCTTTTAGTGTAAGGAGATTTTTTTTGGTGGCAATAGTTCCTCTTTCTATGGCTGAGAGAGTCAGGGTTGTTCAGCTTGGAGAAGAAGAGGCTCTAGGGAAACTCAGTGCAGCCTTACAGTACTTTATGAGTGTCCATTAAAAAGAGGGAGAGTGACATTTTACAGAGGCAGATAGTGATGGGACAAGAGGAAGTGGTTTAAAATTAAAAGAGGAGAGTTTAAGATTTGACATTAGGAAGGAATTCTTCCCTGTGATAATGGTGAACAACTGGCACAGGTTGCCCAGAGAAGTTGTGGCTTTCCCATCGCTGGAACTGTTCAAGGCCAGTTGGGTGGTGCTTAGAGCAACCTGCCCATGATAAGGCATTGGAACTACATGATCTTTAATGTCCCTTCCATCCCAGACCATTCTGTGGTGCAATGATTGTCCATCTGCGGGGCTAATGGTGGACTGTTTTGTCACTGGGGCAGCTCTGTGGACCTTGGTGTGTCCCTTTGAGCCACCGGCAGCCCTGGCTTTTCTTCCTGCCCTCCTGGGAGTAATTCAAGCCAGGACAGATGACAGACCTGGCCCCAGGCAGGAACTGGTATGTTCCCCTCCCTGGTGACTCCAAGGCCAACAGATGGAGACTGGAATACATGGGAGATGGAGAGAAGGAAGAACTGTTTTCCAGGTTGCAAAGCTGAGACGTGTAGAAGTGAAGTGACGTGACAGAGGCCTTTGGGGACAGAAGGCCTGACAGAGGCCTTTGGGGATGTGTCTTTCGAATTGCAAACCTGAGAATTTGTAGAAGCCCACCCTTCCTGCTCCCTATGTCCGGCAGTGGTGGTGCCTTGGGGAGCCAGCAGCACTTTGGGAGGAGCAGCAGCAGTCAGCCTGCAGGGAATGTGCCTGGAGAGGTTGGCAGCTCCTCTCAGTGCTCCCTGATCTTCCAGCTGGGTATTTCCAAAGCATGCAGAGAATCAAGCATGCTGCAACGGGTGTTTTCCACACAAAGCCTGTTTGCAGAACTTACAGGCTGTGCCATTTCCTTCAGTGTCTGGAAGTCACGTTAGGAGCACCTGCTTCTCTTCATGGACAATAACTAACATACAGTCCTATACTTCTGCTGCATTAAATGAAGGGATTACTCCCTAAAGGACTCAGTACAGAATTCCTGTTCTGTTAAAGATATGCCAACATTTTATTCACAAATCTCTGATTCCCACTGAAGTTAATGGAAAGATGGCTTTTAACTTGCTGGGGCTGTGCTGGGGCCCTAAATTGAGTTCACTTCAGGATAACCCTGAGGAAACTTTTTTTTTTTTTTTAATGTGGAAAGAATTGTATATTCCACTTGCTGTGATTGCCAAGGAAAACATCTTAGGGCTTTTTATTTTTTAGCTTGAGGCTTTTTGCTTTTTGCTCTATGACCAGGTGCTCACAAATGTATGTATGCTGATCTACACTGTTGGTATAGTGCTACTGTTAATAACAACCTGACCAGAAAAAAGAATCTGATCCTGTTCAGAAACATGCTATACAACACTCAGTGTATTATGTATATCTTCAGCTGAACCCAACCAATCTTGATCAATTTGTGTTTGACTACTAAATCTACAGTTGGAATAAAATTCAGGGCAACAGCAATGTTCTATGGAATCTAAGTTCCTGATAAATTCATATAAATGTTTCATGAATGCATCTTCAGCTTGGATGTTTTTTACTCTTGAAATAGAGGATCATAAGAATTTTTTCTGTATTCATTTATTCCTATTATGAGCCTATTCAGCAAAATTTTTGTCTTTTTTGTGGGTAACTGTAGCCAAAAGGGACATTATAAATCTCGGACTGCAGCATTTTGGGTATCAGAGGGTGCTATTACAGCAGAAGACAAGTTCAGGTTGCCATTGGAGTTGTTTATTAGGAATCCTGCCAATTAAATGCTGAAGATCTGCTTCGTGTTTACATCACTTGGTTGTACTGGGTTGTGCTCACTCTGGCTAAACACAGTTTATTTTCAGCTGCTGCCCTCTCCTCCCCTTCCAGCTGTTTGAATTGCTGTGCCCCAGCGTGAAATGCATGGAGGCATTTTAGTTAGAACCCCCAAATTCCTGTCACCGCCTTCACGGTGGTGGCAGCTGTGAGTCCTGGCTCAGAGGAGCACCGAGGGGCTGGAGCCAGCAGTGCCGACCTCGCTGCTGACTCCTGAGGAGCAGTGCAAGGAGCAGCTCCTTCTCTGCCCTTCCCTGTGGCTGGAAAGTGCCTGTGGAATTAGTCACTCACATGGCTCCTGTGAGCAGCTCACTCAGCCTCTTTGCTTGCTTTAGTCTGGAGAGTACCTCACTTGGTGGAGCTTTGCCAATTTGTCTCAGCTCACTGCTGGCCCCACGCAGTGACTCACTGCTAATTATTTCTTTGAGGAAATCAGAGGTGGTTCTTAAATGTGGATTTTTACTGGCACAGGCAACACAGGAGTCTGGATTCCATTTCACCCAGGAACCCAGACATGGCAGAGAGGACAGGCCTGGACAGGGACCACAATCAAGGAGGGTGTCCAAACAAGCAGGTTCCTAGAAGGAGCCCAGTGGGTGCACCAATGGGGACAGGATGGGTTGAGGAGGCCAGAGGTGCAGGGGACCGCAGCTGCTTGCCATGAAAGAGCAGGGAACACGTCCTCACTTGTCACCACTCCACTCTAGAGGCTCTGCTGCCAACATCCCCTGTACAAAGAGCTGCACACAGGCTGCTCCGTGTTGTGCCCAGTGCAGGAAGGTCATGCAGAGGCTGAGGCAGGTCACGGCCCTTTGCCCTGCCTCCTCCTCCCTCTCCCATGCGGCTTCCTCCTGACAGAGTCAAGGAATCATTTGAGTTGGAGGAGACCTTAGAGATCATCTCAATCCAAGCCCCCTGCCATGGCCAGGGACACCTTCCACTAGACACCAGGTTGCTCCAAGCCCTGTCCAACCTGGCCTAGAGCACTTCCAGGGATGGGACAGCCACAGCTTCTCTGGGCAACCTGTGCCAGTGTTTCAACACCCTCACAGGGAGGAATTTCTTCCTAATTTCCAATCTAAAGCCAACCTCCTTCAGTTTGAAGCCAACCTCCTTCAGTTTGAAGCCATTCCCCCTTGTTCTGTCACTCCAGGCCTTTGTCCAAAGCCCCTCTCCAGCTCTCCTGGAGCCCCTTTAGCCACTGAAAGGGGCTCTAAGGTCTCCCTGGAGCCTGCTTTTCTCCAGGCTGAGCAACCCCTGCTCTCCCAACCTGTGCTGAGAGCAGACAGACTCCAGCCCTCAGAGCATTTTTGTGACCTCCTGTGGACCTCCTCTAACAGGTCCATGTCTTCCTGTTGGAAGGACCTACACCGATGTTCTCATCTTCTCATCCCCTGCAGGAACAGAGCAAGGTTTTCCCTGCCTCAGTTCTGCACCCTAGTAATTCCTAGCAGCTCTCCTTGGGTCCTCACTCCCTGCTTTATTTTCCAAACTGCTCTTGAATAAAGTCAGGAAGACTTAGAGAGGCAGAAATGCACTTGACTGCACCTCCAGACAATATCTTGCAAACTTAGGAGCACTAGGACCTTATTTCTGGTCTTGAGGTGGACAGCAGATGTGAGCAGGGACTTCAAGCTCTCCTAGTAATTTAGTGTAATAATGGTGTTAGCAAGAACGAAATTGCTAACTTGGTTGTGAATAAAAATAATCGCCCTGCCAGACCATTTCCATGAAAACTCTAAGAGCAATGAAAACAGACTGGTCTGGAACGAAACCCACTCATTGTATCAGAATCATCTTGTGCATATTCATTGCCAAGTATGTTGGCTTTTGGGTTGTTTGACAAAATATGGCCTCAGCTGCTCTCTGCTGTTTGGCACCATGTCAGGAGAACATGGGAAACAGGGAATCCTATTCCACAGACTTTCAGAAACAAGGTGAAGAAAAAAAAAAAAAAAAGAAAAGGAAGAGAAAGACAAAGGATATTTTTATGTAATTTTTAAAGTTTTTTCAATAGTAGCAATGCTGCAAGCAAGCAATTTGATGGATTTTGTATGATTTTTATTTCCTGGCTACAAATGGGATTTTTTTGTGGGGGAGAAAGTTCATAAAGCCTCATTGCTATTTATCCCTTTGACCTCTGCATTACCCCAGCTGTGGCTGGGATGACAGATATACATCCATGCAGTCGGAGTTGTGAGGTTAAAAGGAAAAGTGACTCACTCAGTATGAAACCCCCAGGAAAAAAACCCTTCAGAACAAGAGAGATACTAGACCAGCAGCTGAATTTTGGCCAGTTGCTGGACTGACTTAGTGCTGTGCATCCATGGCTGCTTTGGGGTGGGCTTTCTGGACTAACTCTTTAGGGGCACAGGTGCTCACTTCTGTTGGGAATGAGTGGGGGGCAAATAAATCCCAGCTGCACAAGTCCTGCCAGGACACACAGCACGGTGCTGGAACAGAAGCAGAGTTGGATGTGAGAGGACTGAGGAACCCTTGTTCTGTGCCTGCTGTGGGAGAGGCCCCAGCTGGTGAGGATGTGTGTCATGCAAGCTGGTCCTTTTTGGGGCAGAGACACAAAGTAAATGGACTTTGACAGTCTTTAATTGACAATTCCACTTTTTGGAAGGATGGGCATGATTTCTCAATTTCTGTGGTTTGTAACTAGTGTTTAAAATCAGGCTTTTCCTCTCTATGCTTTTGGTAAAAAAAAAAAAATCTATTTTTTAGGGAGCAAAAGTGTCATTTACAGCTCTCTCTGTGCAAATCAGTTTTACTATAATCACTCTGAGGACAGCTTCATCCTCTTGGTCACAGTCCTGTGCTGGGGATGTGTCATGTAATAACACATCTCCAGCTAAGTGGAGGAGGGAGCATCTTGAACTAGAGGACTATCCCAAGACAGGTATTCATCACTTTTGATGCTGTAAATGAATGAATTTGAAACAGAATTGCAACAGCAGAACTGACCACCACCACTTACATCTGGTTTACACCTTTTAATCCATTGATTTCAGTGCTCTGTCCTGATGCCTGAGCAGCCTGGGTTTGGGTATCAACATGAGAAGCCTCATGGGTTCTGCCTGTCTGCCCAGCATGGTGTTAGGATGTTGCCACCATATCCTGGATCTCTGTCAAGCTGATCCTTTAATTTGTTGCTCTGTTTGTTCCAACACTTACAGTATTCTTGCCTTCCCACATGCTTGGATCCCCTTGTCACTCACTGACAGAGCCCTCTGTCCTGGGCAGAGGGGAAATTGCATGTTAATATGGAAAATACCAATAATGTTGTTGAATTTTGTTGCTGTGGGAACAGGAGCTGCCCATTGTGAAGGATGCCCAGAATTCTGTCTTTAAACAATGACATGGAAAAAGAATGAGACACAGAAGGCCAAGAACTGCTCTGTGGGTTACTTTTCTGTTTCTTCTGACCTTTAACTATAAATTGTCCCCTTTACGACTGTCTTATAATATAATCTTATATCGTACATAATTTTTCATGCTCTTGCATTAATAAATGGGATGATGTATTTCCCTTCTTTCTCTCTGTGACCTTCTGTGACTAAAATACTTCTTTGAGAGATGAAAGATACTACTTGCCTTCAGCTCAGATAAATATCTTGTGTTAATGTACTAATGCACAAGCATCTGCAGTCTGCACCCAGATGTCAGCCGTGATGGCTTTTTATCTTTCAGTCTGATGACTGGGTTGCTTTTATTTAGGAATGAGTAGGACCCAAAGAGGAGGTGAATAATTCTGTGGTTAATGAGCACATCTGGAGCTATAAAAAAGCCAAGCTATGAAGGAGTAGGAAGGTCAAACTGCTCCACACGTGTCCTGCAGACAGCAGGCCTTTGCTGAGCTCCCCAGTGCTTGTGAAGGTACTTTAAATAGCCAGGGCTGATTCCTATCGATGCTGACAGAATGGAGCTCAGCATCATACCCAGCTCCAGACCCAACGTTCTCTGTCCCCAAAGTCCTTTTCCACCACTGGGAACTACCCTCTGCTAATGTGTAGCTGGTTTGATGTGTTTAGAACAAACTAAGTTCCACAGCTTTGCAGCCAGGCCATGGCAAAGAGCCAGTTCCCGTAATTTCTTCACTGGGGCATTTCCACCTGCACAAATGAGACACAGGTCAGTGCAAGGCCTTGATGCTCCAGTTCAGCTGCCATCCCAGCTGTGTCAAGGCACAGAAAACACCCAGCAAGCAGTGGGTCCCAACAAGGCCCATGATGAACACTCAAAATGACTGTTTCTTCAAAACTGCTGGGAGTTTGGTCTTCTGCTGGCTTACAGCATGCACATCTGTGATGCATCCCCAAAACACACAGCCAAACACCGTTTCAGTAGAGAAGAGGGAGCACAGAACTTGTGTAAGCACAGAGGAGAGCTTTTCCAAGGCAGGGTGGGGTGATTACACCACGAGTCCCTCGGCTTGGAGCCAGAGGGCTGTGACGGCAGCGCTGAGCAAGGCCTCGGCCGACTGAGCCAGGCTTATCAGCCAGGGCTGTGCTGGAGGGAGCAGGTTATGGATGGGCTTGTCAGGGCCTCCCAGCACGGCCTGCCTGCATTAGGTAGCGTCACAGCTGCTGGCCTCTTTCCACAGGAGTTCTGAGAATGGTTTTGGAAAATTGTGCAGGGAGGTTGTATTAAAAACACTGCCCAGCTGACAGGAGTGTCTGCTCAGCACCAGCTAAATTCCTGCTCTATTTTTAACCTGTTCATTGCCCATTGCACTGTGTACCTGTGTTAGCTGGCAGAAGATGTGTTAAATTTCTTTTTTACTTTGTCTCTCAAGAAGGATTTCAGCCCCGGATGCTCTGCTCTCTCCCAAGGGGTAGGAGTTACATGCAGAGTTTGTGTTTTGGGCTCTGCTTGTGCTGAGCAAGTGGCTGATGGTGACCACGCTCCGGGAGAGAAGGGAAGGTCTGACCCAGAGCAGGGGCAGTGGATCCTCCCAGCTCAGTAATGCTCCAGGATGCACACATAGGGTGAGCAGGAGACCCCATTCCTTCTCCCTCTGCATGATCCCTCCCACCTTCCTTCTCACCTTCCTTCCACAGCCAATCCAAAATCAAGGCCAGGAGGAGGAGGGAGAGGGTTCTGGTCAGCTCACTGTCAAGAGAAGGATTGGGATGCAGGGAAATATCCAGGCAGTTACAGGATGAACTTTGGTATCTACTCACTTCGCCTTTCTTGAGAAAGTGTCTCTAAGACTATGAAAATAAATAGTCCCGCTGTGTCTCAATTGTCTTTTCAGCCAACAGAGTCTGTGATGAAACTCCTGGCTCCCTGGTGCGAGGTCAGACACAGAGCAGCTAACGCTGACTTCCTGCTCACCTGAATTGCCACCCAGAAAGTGACTATGCAAATTTAAGTAAATTAATTTAGAAACAGGTTCTTTCAGGCCACACAGTTTCTGTAGGTCCCTGGGGAGCGATGCCAAAGGGGAGCTTTTTCTTTCCTGCTCATTGTTTCATGGCTGGCCTGTAAAAGTAGAACAAAGGCTGCACTTAGCAGGAGCTGTGACAGCAGCTGATGCCATCTAGAGCTCATTCTGCTTGTCCCAGTGATTCACAGGGGATACCACCACCCTCCCTTCATGGCCAGCAGATTTCCCTTTCAACTGAATCAAAATTATTCTGTCAAGATAAGGAGAGTAACAATGGCATTATCTGTCTGGATGGCTGAAAGCCTGTTATTAATCTCACAGATTCTGTGTTTCACCGTCAAGCTGCTGAGTCAGACACTGGTCTGTATTTGTGTATATTTATTGCTTTTAGGGATAAAGAGAAGATCCTCAGGTTTTGCAGTAAACAATTCCATTCTTTTACTTTAAAATAAGCATGTCACACATCCTAAATACAGAAATACCCATTGTTTTCCAATTGAGTTATAACAGAACTGTTGGAACTGTTAAATCTAATTTCTGAATTTTTTGCTAGTTACTTTGTTACTACCCAACAATGTGTGGCAAATGCTGGTATCGTGTTAGATTTGTTAATGAATAGTGAAATATATTGCTTACATGTGTAGCCACAATATGTTAGCAGAATGTGAGTTTTTATTTCAGTTTGATCTGAGGTAACAAGCACTTGAGTGTTATCCTTGGCTAGCCAAGACTCATCACTTCAAGGGTAATAACCATTTTACCACAGCCATGTGGAGCTAGTACAGCTACCCGCGGGGGGGAATAGATTTATTCCGAGCACCCACAGCAAGAAGACTGTTTATTATTTCGATGTTGAGTCTCAGCTGTGGAGGCTTTTCGGCTGGAAATGGCCGCACGGAATGCAGGGCTAGAGGAGGCACGCAGCCCCTCAGCCTGCTCCGGAGGGTGAAGCATCAGGCCGGTCCTGGATGCGGCTGATCCTGGAGCCGGGCTCGGCGTGCTCCCTCCCGGCCGCTCCGGGAATCGCAGTCGGGGCCGGGCCGGGGCCCGGACACAGCCCGGCACACGGCTGCGGCTGCCGGAC
>VXBQ01001416.1:134304-263674 GCA_013400175.1 Phainopepla nitens
GCGGCGAGCAGCAGCCCCTCGGTGCTGCCCGGGCCGGGCTCCGGGCGCGGGGGGAGCCGGCGCGGCCGAACATCAGCGGGTCTTTGCAGGCGTGTTACACAGAGCTGTCATCGCAAAAGCAGAGCCGGAGCTTGTTCCCTTGCCCGCGCTCTCCGGGTTTGCTAGCCCGGGCGTTCCCGGTAGGTGACTGCCGGCCGGCTCTGCCCGCTGCGTTGGCCGCCTGTGCGTGTGCCCTGCCTGCCACGGGCCCAGCGGGGAGCACAAGCCATGGCTTAGGCTTCGCAGAGCAGTTCTAACCCCACTTGTTCTGCTCACGTCTCGTTTTGGTTTACTCTGAGCTTTGTTTTCCAAAGAAGAGCCTGTCCCTGCACGGTTGTGCAGCTGAGCTGGGTCCGGGCCAGGAGAGCACAGGCAGCTGTGGGTGAGCTGTACCTCGCAGCGAGCGAAGCCTCGGTGGAGCGGGCTGAGCAAAGGCATTGAGGCAGTACCCAAGTGTTACCGCAGCTCAGCCGGGGCACAGCAGCTTGGCATGCCATAAGATGGCAAAACATGCCTTTGACTAGACAGGAGTAATTTTATTTCAGGAAGCGAAGAATGTCCTTGTAACCTGGAAGCAAGGAGGAGAGAGGGTATGTAAATAAAGGCTATTTTTGGGACTGTCTGTCTTGTGATGTTTGGTGTTTCTAGCCAATAATCATCCCTCTTCCTCGGTAGTAAACTGTTCCCCACAAGACATTTTTGTAACAACATCTCTTGCTCTTTAATTTTAGAGGTGCTCTGTGCGGGTGAAGTGGAGCTGAAAGGCTGCTGTGGCCATCTTTACCAGAGTAATATTTCATCTTTCTGGCACTAAACACTTGGAAATAATCCCACAGGTATGCTGAGAATATATATAGCAATCAATATAGCCACTCACATTTCACAAGCAGAACGTTATTCTGCATTAGTAAATTTACCCTGCTGTGACACTAACAGACAAGAATGTGGCTTCTTGCTAATGCCATAATATCTTGGGATTCAGTTTTTTAATGTGACTAATCATACTTTGGGAAGCAGTGCAGGAATTGCATACTTCAAGGAGAGTAACAGCAGAGGGAGCAGCGTTTGTCTGTTAGCATAAGAAATTTTTCACTGGAGGTTTAAGTCAGGAATCAATCTGTTTATAATTTCCATGCTGTGTGCATTGGCAAACTTCCAAAGGAGCAAGCTGTAAACATAGATATTTTTCCTATGACTAGTTCTGATTTTTGTGCATGGTTTTCTATATGTCAGAGATATGAGAACATGGAGTGTGGAAGGGAGCATGTTTTAGGGTGATGTTAGAGTAGAATCAACCCCTGAGATAATGATAACCTCTGAGATAATGCCTGATTCTAATTAAATTTAATTGAAAGAAACAATTCACTGACAGTAGACCTTTTAATATGAAAAGAACCCTCTTATTTCTGAACAGGAAGATATTTTTAATGCTTTATATGAGCAAAGGGTAAGTTATGTCAAGTTATGTTAAGTGTGATGATATACTAAAGTTATGTCCTTTGCACAGTAAATTGCAGTCTAAATATTAATGCTAAAAAAATAAGCTGTAGTGGCAAAAGCCCAGAGTCTTTTTCTCTTCACCAACACAGTGGGATTTGATTTTCCAGGCTGCTTTATAAAGGCAGAGTTTGCAGAATAAGATTTGGGTGGATTTATTGTGCCTTAGACTTGCATCAGTTTTGTTCTCTACTGGAACGTGGAAGAAACGTTTTTTGTTATGGCTTTAAAAAATTACTGGGAGCTAATCAAGATGGTCAAGGTGGTTATAATTTATTTCATGTTAAAAGAAATGCCAGGAATTTTGCATGATTGTGCTGTGTCCTTGTTAATGCTTGCAAACAAACAGCTTTTCCTCATTTTCTTTTGGCTTGCTTTGAGAAACACAAGGCAATCATATTGGTGTTCTTGTTAGGTAATTATAATTGTTTTTAGATGCATGTTGAAATGCTTTGTAGAGAAGAGTGGTGATGTTGGTGTGAGCTGCTTTGAGCAGTACAACCAGTGTGCTCTGGAGGAAGGGCTGGGTTGAACACTGGGGCATCTGAGTTCGTGTGGATAATGAATTTCAGCTCTGAATTACTTGCTTCAAAGTCTTCAGTTAATGGTGTAGGTTTTCTTTCCTTAGTATATGATAATTTTTAAAAAGTTTGATATCTGCTATCATGTCTTGGGCTAATCTGCAGGACTTGAAATACTGCTGCTAGTAGATGGTTTTATGGATGCTTTTCTTGGTTGGTATTGAGAGAGGCTCCTCCTTGGCAACATCTTGAAAGTCTGTTTATAATTAAGCCTGTCTTTTGGCTCTTAATAAGTAAGCAGCCTTGCAGGTTTTTTGTTTATACCATTTCCACTTAACCTTATCTGCAGCCATCAGTACTGATAGCAGCTTAGTGCCTGCTTCTGGAGCTCCATTGTTCGCCGAGGGGAAAGGGGTGAAGCCATCTGCAGCAGCAGTTCAGCACTGCTTGGTGTGTCTGCAGGCAAGAAGATAGGGTGGAAAACAGTGGCATTTGGAGGAGCCCCAGACAGACCTGTCTCATGCAACATTCCAACCTCAAATTGCTCTTTGAGGATGGGCCAACTTCAGAGCCTCAAATGTGTGTGCGCCAAGAACTCATCAGTGGCCTGAGGTGATCCTGAATCAGTGATTTGCTTGTTGGATTTCACCAGGATATTTAAATGTAGATGCATATGGAAGCAGCTGTTCGGAGTGATTTCCCAGGTGTCTTTAACAGCACGGGCAAGCACAGAAGAGGAGACAGGCTGTAACCCTTGCTTGTGTCATCAGCCTGTATGTTGTATTCCAGAGGCTCAGAAAATTCAGATGTTGACAGTATCTGGTTATGATACTTGGTCTCACAAGCTTTATTCCTCTGCAGCAAATTCTGGGTCTTGTAAGCATGGAACCAAACCAGAGAGCAGTACTCTGCCTTAATTAGTCAGAAGAAACCATTGCTGTGTGCTCTGAGAAATATTTCCCCCACCTAGTCTTAAGAACATGAGGTGACTTTGCTTGTAGCAGCTTGGAGCAGTTACATCCCACCCCAGTTCCCCACCTCCCCTAGAGAAGCCCCATAGCAAAGGGAGTGCTGTCACCTCTCAGTGTGGAGTGGAAGAACACTGCTTTGTTTGTTTGTTTTTTCTGGCATTCATGTGATCAAAAAGTGTTCACATATGAGTACGAGTAACACTCTGGTCTAATTTACCACAATAAAGGGTATGACTTGTATTCTTTATGTTGTACAGACTGGTAATATGTTGGTTCCACTTAGTTTAATTCTCCTGCATGGGAAATCTCTGGAAGTTTGGAGCTGGATGAAAGACTTGCTTTTTTTTCCCCCCTGTTTTCGGTTAGGCTGTCAGGCAAGTGGAGTATTCTTGTACTATAGTGAATAAAGGAGACTGTAGCTTATCAGTTTGATCAGAAGTGGAGTCCTAAAGGAACTGGATGAGTAATAGGTATTTTTTTCCTCTTCTAACCTGAAAAAGGTCCTCCCTTTTGGCTGGGAGCTGGTCTATGTTCCCTGTGACTGGATATGAAATTCAGACTGAATGAGGAACTGAGAACCATGGTAGATGTGCAAGCAACCTCCATTTAATAGGTCAGGTCTTTATTTTTTGTCTTGTTGATTATGAGATTTTTAGAAAGCTTATTTAATGAAGAATTCAGTCTGACCTGTGGAGAAAAATTCCATCCTTGTGTATTTTGTCTAGAACTTTTTTCCTTCTGCCAGTGTTCTCTGAGCCTGACAGCACTCTTTCCATAGGGAGTAATGATTCAATGAGGTCTTAAACTGTAAAAAAGTGAAAAAAAAAATCAAACCACAAAAGAAAAAGCCAGAAATATAGGCAGTATTTGTTGTACAAAGGCTTGTTGTCTGGCATTTCTGTTTGAATAAAACAAACACTTGTCTCCATTCTTGAGGCATGAGCTGCTCATGCCCCTTGTGCCCCTCTTGCCCTCTTTGTTCAGCTGGAGTGGGGTGGGCACACGTACGTGTGGCTGTGCACACACGCTCCTGCCAGCCAGGACTGGGGATAGTCAGCCTCCTGCAATTCATTATTTGTGCTGGTTTTCCCAGTAACAGCTGTGAAAAGGATGTGTGCCAACAATCTGCAAACCCTGCAGCCAGGTGTCCTGCTTGTTTGAGCAAGAGCTGCTTTCTCTTTTTACTGAGGTCTCTGTTTATTGACTCAAGTAAAACTGAGTAGGATGGTAAAGCTGTTGCAGATCTGCTATAAAGACAAGCTGGTAGCTGTAGTAAGTGTACTTCTTGGCAGATATCCACAGCCATGAGAAAACATGGTGAGGAGGTGCAGGAAAATGTAGAGTTGTGTTGTTTTAACTGGAATATTCACTTGTAATTGCTCTCCCAGGCTTTATGCTGTGCATCCAAAAAAACCACTCCATTAAATGATGGCAGACTATTCAGATGGACAGATGAGGCTTAATATATCCAAATTAATGTACTTCCCAAGTGCACTTGACTTGCTGGGCTTTCTGCTACATCACTTACTGTGGCTCATATTGTTGGCGGACCTCTGCATGGCACTGTTCACTCAGCTTTACTCTTTTCTCAGATTACCCATGTTCTAGTTCTTAACTAACTAAAACAAGCAGTTTGGGAATATGTGGTTTGCAGGAGGGTGAGAAACTGAAGAGGGAAAGGAGAAGACTTAGTATGATACTGAGAGACGTTTTCCTGCTTACTCATGCTTGCAAACTGTTGTGGTAATTGGTTCTGATTCGTTGTGTAGTCTTGTAAAGCAATCAAAAGAATAATTTAAAAATAATCATCTTGCTGTGTGATAATACACAACAGAGCACAGAGCTATTTCTAGTGTTTTTAGTGATGGTGGTGTCACTGAGGGTGTGGTGTTTGTGCTTGTGGACTAGTGAGCCCAGCTGAGGGTGAAAGCTTCAGTTGTGCTGTGGGCTTGAAAATCCGAGAAAGAAAGGGCAACATCCACTTTTCTTTTGCCTTGTGGATATTTCATCTTTTGGAGGCAGATGTGTGGAGCCCAGGGGAACAAGTTAGTTATTGCAGAATTATCTTGATTCCTTCCTACTTGCTGCATTGCTTGAAATTTCAGGACACCCCATGTATTTTCCTTTCCTTTTCCCCCTCCATTCCCCTTTCCCAGGTTGATCCCATTTTGCCCTCAATAGATGCATTTTTACTGTACTTGGAGTTACTGGGTCACACAAGGTAATTTTGAGCCACCAGTTTGCCCAGTTACATTGAGTAGGAAAAAGTAATAATTGCTTCCTGAGTTGAGGTGCAGAACTGTCCCCTCCCTTTGGACACCGTGCCATGTGTGAGCAGCAGTGCTCCTGTGTGAGGCTGGCCCTGGTGGCTCTTCCTGCTTGGTGACAGGCAGCTCTGGAGTGAGCTGTGGACTGATCCCAGAGCTCCTCACACCTCCCCTGTGGAGGTGTTCTGGCCATCAGATCTCCCAGGAGGCTCTTCTGCATGCCCTTCTGTGTGCCCCTTTATTATTTTGCTTCACTTGGCCCATCTGTTCAGACTGGATTTCCTCCCATACCCCTCAGGCTGTGCTTTTGGAAGTGGAACAGTCTGCTTTCAACATCCATCTCTGGGGCTGGGTTCCTAAAGTGGCACAGCCTTTGAAATACAGAAGTTATAAGGGCTGTGCCCAGAGGCCAATATGCTGAGATGATGCATCTTGAATAAGCAGAGCTGGAAATTTCACTTTTAACTTTTCCAACCATTGCTGCCACTTCCACACTACAAAATGTTCTATGTCTCTGTTTGACTTTCTCACTGGGTTTCTAGACAGTTTTTAAATAACTGAGCTTTATAGAATGCTATAAATCCATTTAATTTAGACTTTTATTATTATTATTGGAATATAAAACAGTTTTGTGGGTCTCATATTTTCCAGCTCTAGTTATGCCTGACATGGAAGGTGCTGAACTGCCCTTGCAAAAGAGCTTGTTCTCACTGTCTCAGTGGACAAATATTGTTTCCCTTACTTTTCTCATGTGGGCTTTCCAGTGTCTTTCATGTAAATCCCGAAGAGTATGCAAGATAGCATTTGAATTTGTTAAGTAACAGCTCCTATGGTTGAAGAAGAGTTTTTTCAAGATTTATTAATTAAAATTCAGAGTTTAAATTTTCATGAGGATAAAATGACTGAAGATAAAGATTAATGCTTTGGCTTGTTTCTCACAAATAAGTTAATTATTTTTATTCCTCCTTTTCCTTTTAATTTTTTACAGGTTTGAAGTATCTGGAAGATGAAACCCTGGCTGCAGTTGTTCTTCCTGTGTGTTTTCCTGATCTGGCACACAGAGGCAGAGTTCTTTACCTCCATAGGTGTGGCAAGAACCAGTGCATGATGTTGTGATATGGTTATTGTGATTGCTAGAACTGTTAAAGTTATCATCTGAAGCATGAGGTTTTCTTCACGTGGCCCTGGCAAACACGGTCTCTGTTAGGAAAAGCTGCTCTTCTGCAGCATCAGTGCAATTTGTTTGCAGTTGGTTGACTTAGAACACTGACCAACATGATTCAAGTTTGTCTGGGGCCTCTGTTAGTAAAATAAGATGGGGCCTTTGTTCAATTAGGATTTGTGCATCTGTTGTCATCTTGAACAGAGCACACCACTTTATGCTAAAAAGCTTAGTCCTCAATTTGAGTTATGGAAGTAATTTGAGTGGTAAATATGTCAAGTTTTTTTTTTCTGCAGCACCCAAAATCTCCTGTCTTCTCAAAGCTGGATTTAGGTGTCAGAAGGAAAAATCAGTAACTCCCTTGCATTGTGTGTTTTGCTTGGCCATAGTAAATCCTAAAGAATTTGCATTGTAATAAATCTGTAAAATAACTTGATTTTTATGACAATTTAGTTCCTGTGTTCTAATAGGATACAACCATGTGTGATTGTGGCAGAGCTTCAAATTAGCACCAACTGAGTTTTTTGCTGTTAATTGGTCTAACAGAGCAGTTTGAGGACTTCCCCTCCATGAGGGCATTAGAGGCTGATTAAATACCACTGGCTGCTCTCCAGAATGTCCTTGGAGTCAGTGGAGCTGTTTCTGAATGGCCAAGCTCAGGGCTCCTGGTGGGTTGTTGTGCACCACTGGGTGGAACTGCTCAGCCAGAGTCCCCCTGCCAACCTCCTCACGTGCCCTGTGGCTGGCTGAACAATATTTAACTACATGTTATTTGCTTCTGATTTTTCTAAGTTAAGTAGCATTTTATACAAAGCTTCCATGAAGAATCATCTTCTCTTTACACATACTTATTTCGGAACCTTTCCTAATTCTGCTGCCTTCTATCTGCTTAATCATGCCTCGTTCATAATTACTTTGGAATGCTGTGGTTGTGTTTATGGATCTCATCATGCTTTTTCAGTTTGGGCTTTGAAATGCCAAGTTTGTCATAGCAATTAGGACTGATATGTTAGCAATTTCCACTAATGCTAATCAGGAGAGCGTGTGTGTGAGTCTATGAACATCAGGCTGAAATTCCTCTCTGCTTAATGTTAGGTTGTTTCCACAGTTACCCATATTGTAAAGCTGTAACTTTAAATGATGCCAGTGATTACACTAGTAATTTGTTAGTGTGACCTAATCTGTATCCATATGTAGAACAGATGCTTTGGCAACCATTTGGATCTTTTGTTGCTTTGCCTCCATAGCTGTATGAGTGTCAAACCTTTCTTTTACTTGCCTTGCGTGGACCTGTAATACTAAAAGTAATTCAGAGGCAGAGGAAGGGTCAGAGCAAAGCTACATGAACTGTTGAAGCTGAGACTTTAAAAGCCCCGTGAATGCCAGACCTGTGTGTCTGATAGCCTTTGTGGTTTGCAGGCACTGAAGTGCACACCCTTCATCTGTCTGTTGTTTGTGATGGTTTTAATAGCCCTGGGGCATGTAAGGTTTATCTTCTGTGCACTTGGGAACTGTTAGTTTTTTAGGTCTGGTGAATATTTGCTCCTGCTCTTTTTAGGTCAAATGACAGACCTGATTTATGCGGAGAAGGACTTGGTGCAGTCTTTGCAGGAATATATCCGAGCAGAAGAGAAAAAGCTCTCTCAAATTAAAAGGTAGGAGAGATTTGTGTAATGAAGGGTGGCAAAATGGCTCATCTGTGTTCAATCACACCCCACCTTTGTCACCACTTTCTGATACTAAATCTTGTTGGTATTTCCTCAGTAGATAATCACAGGGAGAGGATAGGTACTAACTGGGTTTAATTTATTCCCATTAACCTACAAGGGTCCCTGCTTCAGCTATCACTTAGAATTTGTTTCTTTAGAAATAGTGCTCTGGTGGGCTCTCCCCACTTTGCCCTGTCCTTGTGCCATCACAGGACTCCTGTAGAGAGGACACATCAGAGTCAGGTCAGGAGTCTTGTCCTGAACTGAATGCCTCTGTGTGCCAGTGCTCTGTGCTGCCTGTTGTTTCATGCCAAGAGCCAAGTGTGCCAGTGGCATTTACCAGATCTCTGGGTTTGTTCCTGTGCTGCCTTTGCCCTCAGGGATGGTTCTCCTGCCTTGTTCTCTTCAGGTGCCAGTGCAGCTGCAGCACATCTGATGTTGCCCCAATTGCTTGGATCACTTGAAAGGCTCTTGCTGACAACTGATACTTTGTGTCACTTAGGAAGATTGTTAATTCTTGTCTAGCCAAAAGCAATATGTTCTAGGGTGTGACAGGAGGGTAGGCTAAATGAGGTCCAGGTTCAGAAGAGCCGAGTGCCTCTAGAAGGAGTCATGCTTTCCAAAGAACTTCTGAACTCGAGGCTGTATGTGTCAATCTGACCTTCCTTTGGGTGTGTAGGATGAGAATAGAGCTATGGAGTAGTGAAATGGTAGGAATTCTGGTCACATATACACAAAATGTTATTTCCTTGAAAAGCTGCCCTTTGGAGGCAAAGCAATATCCTCTTCAAGTACTGGTAAAGAGAATATCTGTTCAATCTATGAATAAAGTGGTATTTTTAAGGCTCATTACAACTGAGATGCATGCCTGCTGAAGTTAGGTTTAAAATACTAAGGGAAATACTTTCCCTTTGAAAGATACTATTGTAATTTGAAAACCTCCACTTTGTGAACTCGAAAGATTGAAAGCCAGTTTTGACAGTAAAAGCAGCAATAATTTTATCTAGATGTGTAATTTGAGTGATTTAAGAAGGAAGATGTGTGTTCATAAAATGTTCTCAGGCTGATGTGCTCACTTCTCATTCCAGCTGGGCTGAAAAAATGGATATTCTGACGAGCAAATCAGCCTCTGATCCAGAAGGGTACCTGGCACACCCTGTAAATGCATATAAGCTTGTGAAGCGTTTGAATACTGACTGGCTGGAATTGGAAAACCTGGTTCTTCAGGATACAACAAATGGTAAGGAGTTACAGGGGACTGCTGTCAGGAGGCAGCCTTGTGTTCTGGAAAACCACAAGCTTGGCTGTGGTTTAAATATTATTGCCAAGTTTGTTTTAAAAGCAGCTAAGGGCTTGCCTTTTGTGTACTGATTACCCAAGTGAGTGAAACTTGCAAAACTTGCAACTCAGTCACTGGGAGAAACACATCTCAGTCAAGACTCAGAAACTGTTTAATTTGAGGAAAAAGGGAGAATGGGATATGCCTAAAGTTGTGGTGGTAACTGAGTGTTATGTTCTCTTGTATATAAACTGCTTCATTTGCTTTCCCAGTCTGTTGCTTCTCTTGATGATCATTGTTTTTTTGACCATGTTGATCAGAGAATAAGATTAAGAATCAAAATGAGTCCCATATTGACCTGGTAGAGAAATTTGTATCAGCCCAAGCATTAGAGTTGGGAGATGCTGTAGTCTGTCAAAACCAGGATAATATATGGTTGCTGTCTTTAAACTTATCCTTCTAAATCAAATGCTTCCAGCACTAATCCTTGGATTTACAGCATTTTGTCAAGTGTCTGCCTGAATTTGCTTGCATATGTTTTTTAAGAAGAGGTTTTTTTTACTGGACTCTTGGAAAGTGAGGGAGGGGTGGTTATGATTTTCAGGCGGAACACCACATGGTTTCCCTTTCTACTCTGCATATGCTAAAGTTTAGGTACTTGAAAGTTTTTTCCAGACAAGGCATTTATTGCCTTTTGGAATAGTTATCCTAAATGGAAATAAAATACTCAAGTCTATTGAATACGTCTGTCACTAATTCTTTTTCTAAAGGCTTCTTTTTCCAGTTTGGCTTGCTGTATGACTGGAAATGGTTGGGCTCTTTTCCTTCAGTTGATGGCTTCCTCTTCTGCCCAACCAACCTGCTGTGTAACCCTGATATGTTTACCTAGTGCATGTAATTTTATTTCTGAATATCACCTGGTTTTACTTGTCAGGTTTAACTCTCTCACTGAGTAAGGCCCTGTGCCAGCGAGGGGATCCTGGATCAGCGTCTCTGTCCTGGAAATGACACTTGAAAAGCTCTTTTGGCTTTAGAGGTTGGAATACAGAGGTGGAGATCATTGACCAGTACTACAACCTAAAATCAGTTATCTCTGTGGGTATTGCAGGGGATCTGATGAAAGCTATTAAGTTTTCATGTCAGAGACATTATGGGAAAATGAAGATCATTCACCTTGTACATCAGTAATTGAGTGGCACAAGAAAATAGAGGAGTTTAGTTATTTATCCTTTATTTTTTACTCATGAGCCATATTTCTTGAAAAGGGACAGAAAACAATGTGTTTATAACTTTTGAGCCTAATAAGAGGCTTTAAATCTGGATTATTTGAAACTCAATTCTCAAGCAGAGCAGATGTTTCTTCTTCTGTGTCAATCTTGTACTGATATTTATTCAAGCTCTGGAAGTAACATCTTTCCCTTTTACTGCAAAGGCTTTATTGCAAATCTTACAATCCAGCGTCAGTTTTTTCCCACTGAAGAAGATGAGACTGGAGCGGCGAAGGCTCTGATGCGCCTGCAGGACACCTACAAACTGGACCCTGAAACCCTCTCTCGAGGCAACTTGCCAGGTAAGTGCACCAGGGTCTCCTTGGCCTTAACAGGAAGGAAGTGGTAACATCCTCAGACTCTCTCCAAAAGTCCTTTATGAAACGAGGATTATCTGGTTTTGCCACAGAGATGTTTCAGAAAATTTTGAGAGATACTGGGATGTGTGAGTATGAGCTGAGTCTGGATGAATGTTTGTTGCTGCTGCTTATGAGACACCTACTGAAAAAGGTTATGGTGGCTACCAACATGGTGTTTAGAAACTGAATAGGCTTTGGTGGTGTGTGGGTAGATGAGCTGACACAATGTTTTTAGTTATTGTAAGTATTAATAGCCATTAATAAATAACTAAATTTTAAGTCTTCTGAGCTGGAGCAACTGGAAATCAGTGCAGTCACACTCAACTGGACACTCAGTTTGTATAAACAACCATCAGCTCGCTTATGCACAAATACAGATTTACAGTAAAGAGAAACAAGCTGGCTGTGTGTGTAGTCAGGCTTCTCTGATCATCTAACAGTGCTAATCTGTATGTTAGGTGAAATCTGTTAAGATGTTAGTCTGCTCTTCTTTTGTCTACAATAGAAAACACAATAGCTTACCACTGTAAGTTTCTGGTAAACTTATCTTTGTTTCCAAAGGCCTGAATTAGAATAAAATTAAGTGTACTCTTTAATGCTGTTGGTGATCACTTCAGTACTGAACTTAAAATATTGTCAAAGCATTGTTTCTTAGAAACATTTTTGGATGATAAAAGTGTATTTACTGATACTTCTGTGTCCCATTTATTTAAGGCAAAGGTGCTTCTGTGTGGATTGTTGAAAGCTATCTTTTTGTTTTTAGGAACGAAATACAGATCCTTCCTGACAGTTGGTGACTGCTTTGGCATGGGGAAGACAGCCTACAACGATGGGGACTATTATCACACTGTGCTCTGGATGGAGCAGGCCTTAAAACAGCATGATGAGGGGGAGGATACAACAGTCAGCAAAGTAGAGATCCTAGATTATCTCAGCTATGCTGTTTTCCAGTTTGGGGATTTGCACAGAGCCATGGAGCTCACCAGACGGCTGATATCCCTCGGTAAGAACACAGACCATGCTGTTTTAGCTGGGCAGTGTTGCTTGCAGCAGAGGTGAGAGCAGTCGTGCCCCATGCACATTGGTGAGCTGACTGGAAAGGATATCCTGACAGATGACTTATAAGTGTGAGTCCTGGAAAAAAGTCTATTTATACCTGAAGTATCTTTAACAATCTGTCTTACAGTCCATGCTGTTGTTACCCAAGGCCCCAGTGTGTCTGGCTGCACTCACTACCTGTGTGCTTTGCTGGAGTGTGCTAAGGAGCTGTGTTTGGCAGTGGTTAAAGCCTTGCTTGTCTCAAGTGGAGATCAAGGCTACCACAGGCATAGGCAGTGCTGCACTTTCTGTAAAGTCATACTGGTTTTACATATGCCTATTTATTCCTCAGTGCAGGTACTCTTGGCTGCTGGAGTACTTTGCCTGAGATCTTACAGTATTTATTTCTGAATATTCAGAACAAACTGGGTTTCTTAAAATCTCCTTTTATTTCTGAACTGTTTCTAGCTTTCCCTTGAGTAAGCAAATAAGCTTCCTATCCAGCTTTGCCTATCTCCTGCATTGGAAAGGTCTGTCCTCCTCATGTAGAGTTAACACTACCTGTATTAGGTATTTGATGGGTTTTTTAATGAGCTGCGGTTCTTAGTTCAGATATTAGCAGCATCCTGAGAGTGGGTGAAATCTTCCTGTTGAAAAATATTTATTAGTCTCATTTCTGCAGAACTAGAGTTCTTAAATTAAAATTCACAAGAATATTTATTGAATCTAGCTCCCTCTGCAGTGGGGTTTAGCACTGATAGCAGAATGCAAATCCTTATCAGGAGCAAACAGTGGAACACACTTGGCAGTCCCCTCTGAAAGCAGCAGCTTCCTCACCTAGCCACTGATGAGGCTCTGAGTGCTGACTGGAGTGAGCTTTGGGGTTGGTTCCATGAGATAAACACAGTAAAGTTGGGAAGGCCAGAAGGGAAAGAATTTATTGTAGGTAGTAGCATCCAGAAACAGGTGGAGAAGAAATTGTTCCTTAATTATCTGGGGTAAAGGCCTATTGATGATGTTTATTGATTCCCACCAACATCATTAATAAATCACTAATATGTCCAAAGATGCTAGGGATCCAGGCTCCCTCCCATGTAACGCTGTTGGAGCTACAGGTGGGTGCTGTAGGTGGGCTCAGAGCTTCCAGCCTGAGAGGCTGGAACTTTGGGGCTGAAGACTGGCTGGACTCCACCACAGTGCTTGGTTAAAGTGTGCTTGTGCAGTGTGGGTGAGGAACACGGTGGAAGGGAGGGGTACAGCAAGTAGGCTACCTTGGTCTCTGCTCATGAGCTCTGGTGATCTGCTTATCTTGGGTAGAACTGGTCAGAAAAGTTGAGAGAAAAGGAGGAATATGAAAAACAAAAACTTTTTCTAGGAATAAGAGTTTTATGATGGGTACTTACAAAAAGAACTCTTTTGTATCCTGTGTGGACTCTCCTTTGTGAAGACAGAAACTTCCCAGTGTTGATTTTCAGTGCAGACTAAAGCCAGTGCCTTTGTTTGCCTGATAGTGCTTTAGGAAAGGAAGAATTGTTACTGTCTTGATAGAGGGACTTTGTAATAACAGTTCCTGAGTCTGCAAAAATCACCGTTTCTGTCTGTTTTTCTCCCAACGAAGACAGCACTCATGAGAGAGCAGGCAGTAATCTGCGGTACTTTGAGAAGCTGCTGGAGAAGGAGAGAGAGGAGAAGGAGAAAGAAAAGCCAGGAAACAAGACTGTGACAACCACAGAAGCTGTGGTGCAGAGTGGAGCCTATGAGAGGCCTCTTGACTACTTGCCAGAGCGTGATATCTATGAGGCCCTTTGCAGAGGTGAAGGGGTGAAAATGGTAAGAGACAAGAATTTCCTGACTGTGCTGCCTTAGCACTGGGGTGATCAAGCTTGGATGGGACATGTTATGTTTTACCTTCTGTGAAGATCTTTTTTTTTAAAGAAAAATTTAAGTTTGGTTCTGTCCAGGCTGAAACTTTTACCTTATCTTGGCTTCTCAATCTTCAACTGTTACAAACAACTCTTAGCTGTATCTCTTAAGGGATGTTGAAAAATTATTCCCCTCAGTCTGTCTACTCAGCTTTTTCAAAGTCAGCTGTACAGATACAAAAGGAGGCTTTTTCCCCTGAGAGCTGATTATGCTTTACCACACTCAAGGAATCACATTATTCCTTCCCTTTTGCCTCTTAGACATGTTCTTTTGGAGTGACTATTTTGACCAAGTGATTTCCAGTACCTCTCAACAAACATGGCTTTGATTTTTAGTCCAGGGAAAATAATTAATTTATCTGCATAGTCTTAATTATAAGAACCAGGCTTTTTTTTTACAGCTCACTGCTTGTGTATTTCTTAAGCTGTAACCTATGATGATTTAATTCCCGTAAAGGTTAGTGTTTCAGGTGCCACACAGTGGTATTTGGAACAGGACATCTTGTTTTTAATTGCAGTAAATTGCAGAATCGCTCTTGTTTACCTCTTGTATGTTCTGGTCACCTGATGGCTTTTACAATGTGTGTGGAATGAAGCTTGTTTTCTTGTCGTGCCTGTTTGAAGTTCAAGGGAAGTGTTTGAGCAAGCAATGCTTTGTTTGGCATTTTGTTTCAGACACCTCGAAGACAAAAAAGGCTGTTTTGTAGGTACCATGATGGAAACAGAAACCCTCATCTGCTCATAGCTCCCTTTAAAGAAGAAGATGAATGGGACAGTCCTCATATTGTGCGATACTATGATGTCATGTCTGATGAAGAAATTGAGAAAATTAAACAGCTAGCTAAGCCAAGGGTAAGTTTCCCTTTTTCCATCTCACTAATGACTGCTAATTCCATGCTTCAGTCTCTATTAGCAAGGAGTAGGAAAAGGATTTGAAAGATCTGGTTTCATACTACACATGATACACTGCAGCTGTGAGCCTAAAGTGAACGATTTTGAAACTGCCTGATGATGTAGGACCATAAAGCCCAGGCTCCCCAAAGGTATTTATGCATTGTTGCACTTAATTATACAAAGTTCTCAGTAAATGGCTTAGAAAGCTTTAAGAAATTAGAGATTAGACTTGAAAAGGTAAATGGTGACTTAAAATGATAGGAGTAGGTGTGCAATATTCCCTAAGTCTGCCTTTTGAACTGGAGCCCAAGCTTAAATGAAATTTAAAAAACCCAAATCTCAACAGAAGTGGAAAGAAAAAAAAGTTGTGCTTGAATAATACGTAGAAGTTTGTGTTTGTTTTTTTTGGTTTTTTTTTGTTTGTTTCCTTTTTCTGGAATCCACTGCTCCTTTTCTAAACAATAGGTGTTCCCTGCTACTCATGGTATGAGTTCTGGTGACTCTGCACACAATAAAAAAAGCAGCTACCTCATGCGAAGCTAGTAATTACCTGTTTTTTCTGGAGTTGGAATTTCCTGCCTAACTGTCACCTTTCTGGCAAAAAGTAGTATGGCAGTGTGATAGTAGTAGATGCCCCCTTAGTTCTCCTCTCAGGTCTGAGCAGAACAAATCTTTACTTATAGAGGAGTGGTTCATTTTTAACATTCTTCAGGCTACCACTATGAAATACGGTACTAAAATTCCAGTGAGAATTTACCCTTCTGTAAGTATTTCTAAATGTAAGCTTTAATAGTTAGAAACAGATTGAGAAACTGATGCTTCCCAAGATCATTAATAATTTGGGATGTTTGTGAAGCTGGTCTTCTATGACTACCAGCCAGCTGTGAAAGTGTTGGCTGAACACTTCTGTCTCAGGGAGGATTCTCACCTCCTTAAATGGAAAATTTTTCCTATTACATCATAGTAGAAAACTTCAAGAGCTTCAGATAAAATACAAGCATTCACATGAAGCATATCACTTAATCTATTTTATCAAATAAAGCACTGTCTAAAGACAGCTATTTTTTTGGTTTTTCCTTTTTATTCAAAGTTTTATGGAAAGTCTTAAATCTTGGTCTCTGAATTTTGCATATATTACTAATGTTAGAGGAATTTTTCAGTAATCTATGTAGTGTAGAACTGCAGTCAGTCCCTAGAAGAGTAGTTAAATATTATAGCCTTAAGATTCAGATGAAAGTTGTCAATTTAAAAAAAGCAACCATTTTCTTACGAGTTGTTTTGTCTAAACCTATGTATAGCTCAGCTGCAGGAATAACTTTAAATTCTACAGTACTACTTAAAGAATGGAAAATGCAAGTCCTGTGAAGAGATGATCCTTAATAAATACAGCTTAATTTTAGTCTGGAAATTTTAGTTAGTAATCATGGAAGTTTTCAGACAGAACTGTGAAGTGTTATTTTAGTTTCAGAAAGATGACCACTTTCTTTATGCTAAAATGCATTGGCAAGAAATTTTTACTTTTGAGTTCAAGCACTTCAATGTTATCTGCAGTTTACATGTGCCAATACTTTTTGTAGAGAAAGAACATCTGTATGTGATTGGGAGTAGCTGCAGATGAGTTGCTTTTTATGCTTGTTTTGCAAAATGCAGTCACTGTTATTCCACTTCCAAAAAGTAGATCCAACTTTTCAGGCAATCCATCAGAACTGGCTGGGGAGGATCAAGATAATTCTTAGCTCTGTTGACATGGATAGCATTGAGGCAGGTCTGCCATCATGGTATGAGAACCATATTCCCCAAATTCTTAGTGGTACCTGCAAGCCAGGAATGCCTGAAAGGCAAGAATGTGGCATGGAGTGGGGAGCCATGAATATCTGAGCTCCTGCTGCAGGGTCTCAGCAGTGCAGAATTTCAGAAGGAAATAATGGAGAGCTTGCTAAACTAAATAGACTGAAACAGTCAGTGAAGCTTGTGACCAATGAAGGCTGTTATGATGATTTTTAAAAGTAAATGCCTCTTACAGGGCTGATTGCTCCACCCTGAGAGAGGAAGCCTCACATTTATCAGCTGCTTATACCAACTGAGATGTAGATTGTGTTGTAAATGAAGAAACCTGCCTATCAGAGCAGATAGGGAATAATATCAAAGCAGTCAGGTTTGAGTTCTGATTTATTTAGATCATATGCTAGGTGCAGAAATCAAGCAAACATATACAAGCTTGAAAATGGCAGCAGAATGAAAAATTTGGGAAGCAAAATATGTATCCTCAAAGCTATGCTTCACTGTACCAGTGAAGAACAGCATTCAGTCAGCCTGGCTCTTCTGTTATAATTTATACAGGCAAAATCTGGAACAAAATAACAGTGAGTCAGAATTACAGCAACAGCTGTGCCAAGAACTCTTGTATAGGGACAAGACAGCTGACATGGAGTGTAAAGCTGGCTGGAGACTGATTTGAGGAAAAGTGAAGGAAATAATGACTGCATACTCTGAAGAAGATGCAAATAAAAAGGCTTTCTATGACCTATAATTAGGTGGAAGAAAAGAGGTATGATTTAGAGTGTGTGTGGTTGGCAGGAGTTAAATTTAAATGTGGTCTGAGTTCACAGTCAAAGAAAGGAGTGTCCCACTTCTTGTTCTCAGTTTCAAGAATGAAACCAAAGTAAGCTGGTGTATTGTTAGCAGTCATCTGTCACTCTGACACCACAGCAAACTTTATCAGTTTTGCCAAGTTCCATTTTTCTTTCCTACAGATCTGGTGATATGACCTAAATATGCTGATGCTCACTGTTTAAAATGTGTAGGTGTGCTGTGCTTTTGCAGAGTTACCTTCATCATGTAATAACATCTCAGACTGTCTCAGATGTTCCAGGCAACTTTCAGCTGGAAAATTTGAGCATGGGAATGTTGAGAGTTGTTCTTGGGAGATTTGCTTGTCCCATAATTTGTAAATCGTTCTGTAAAAGTTTTCACTTGTTATTTTGCATCTGAGAATGAGGTTGGGGTTTTTAGTCCACATGAGGAGCAGGCTGATTAAATTCAAGGACTATCCAGTGATTTTCTTTGCCAGGAACTTGGACTTCATATGTTGTTAACTTTTGTTGTTGTTCCCTCTCACTAATATTGACTCCAGCTGTTAAAAAAAAGTGCCTTCAAAACCTTTTCAGCAAGCAGCTCACGGATTTAATCAATATCATGGCTTGTGCAGTCCATCAGACTTTTTCCAGGATCAAATGCAGGTGATGGATTGTACTTGTGTTTCTGCATATGTTGTTTCAGCATGAAATCAGATCATGTTCTAGGCTGAAGCTTTCATCCAGTGAGATATTGAAGTCAGACAAATCAGGTGTTGCTTTTGGTAAGATGTGAGAAATTTTCTATCTTGTAGCTGATGTGTTTCTTCCCCCTTGGGGTTTTTTTTGGCACAGCTGGCACGAGCCACAGTACGTGATCCCAAAACCGGTGTCCTTACAGTGGCTAGCTACAGGGTATCCAAGAGGTAAGCAGAGGAGAGGGTTGAGCTTTAAGGTTTTTGTGCTTAACAGCTGTCATTTGCTGCCTACTGTGTCTGAAAACTTGAACTGCTTTGCATGTAACCAAAGCTTCCCTAACAAATGCCTGGAAAGTGGCCCTTTTGGCCATCTGACAAAGGGTAGAACAATCCTTCTGCCTTGGGAAATGTGATGTGGTGATTGGTATTGTAAAATAATGTGTTGCTAACTTTCCCTTAGCTCATGGTTGGAAGAAAGTGATGATCCTGTGGTGGCCAAGGTGAATCAGAGGATGCAGCAGATCACAGGGCTAACAGTGAAAACAGCTGAGCTCTTGCAGGTTGGTGCACTGGCTTCTTGCTGGTGGAATTAGCTGCTGGTTAGGGTGGTCTGGTGTGGACAGATGTTTTCCCTGTGTGTGCCAGGCAGAGAAGGGTGGAGATATCAAAGCAATAGAAGATAACTTTATGCAGGAATCTGAGATTTACGAGTTTATTCTGAGGGAAATGCCTGCTGCTTATTTTTCAAGTCTGCAAAAGCTTTTTCTCTGTCCTATTTCAATATTTCTAAGATTCAAGTATTTTTTTGTAGTCCTGCTATAGTCTCATATGAATTCTCATCTCTGGATGGCTGTTGGGAGAAGAGTGCCAGTAGTATAGCACTGCCAAAATAGCTGTACATTAGCCCATTCACTGTTTCTTTTCCTCCATACTCCTTGAATTCCTGTTTCACAGCCCGATTGAAATACTCTTGGTTACAGGCTATCCATAGAAACCAGTTAATCATGTAGTAATCTGAGAACTGCATTAAGTACAGCCTCAGAATAACTAAAACGTGTTATGTGATCATAAAGTAAGTGAAGATGTGCTTTTAAGTTAATTTTCTGTCATCCTGGAGAGGCACTGGTGTGTAACAGATCATACATGAGTGGCAGAGGCCAGTTCTGTCCCCTAGGCTGGAGCCACAGGGAGTTGCACACATTGATGTGGCACATTGATGTGCCTTTCCTTCAGAGGAAGGAAGCAAGAGTGTGGTGAAACTATTGCTGCTGAATGTTAAACAGGCTGTTGTAGGTAAGTACAAACCCTTGAACTACAAAAGGGAAAAAGCACTCAAGTTGTTTCTCGCTTGTGTACCTCAGTTCCGGCAATCTAAAAATAAAGTGTTCTATAGATAATAATCTTGCCACAAAGTGCTGTTTCTCAGAGCATGCTTTGGATTTCTGAGAGCAAGTGCTATTCTGCAGCAGTCACTTGCAGTTCAATAGATATTTGTGTTTCCTTCTTCCATGCTGTAGGTTGCCAACTACGGAATGGGAGGGCAGTATGAGCCACACTTTGATTTTTCTAGGGTAAGAGCACACTTGCAATTATTTCTTAATGGAGTGGGGAGGAGGGAACCCTTTGATCTGAGAGAACTTTTGAAAGTGTTTTCTTCTAGAGCATTTAATATGTAGCTCTGTTGCATGGATGGATTATGAATTCTGAAAAGCCTTTGCACTGCCTTCTCTGATGCTGAAAGTTCAAGAGAATAATGAATGAATCTCCCTGCTTACCTTTGGGACCTTGATTCCTTACACAGTACAGAGACACTAAGAGTCATGCAGCATTTAAATGTGCTCTTTGTATTATTTGTAAACTGAGGTCTGCAATCACTGAGTTATGAGTCTGCCTTGTTCTATTAGGCTTCTGAGTTCAGTGATATTGTCCAAACCCTGCTTTGCTGGGTGCTTTAAAGCATTTTGCAGGAGCTGACTGAGGAGGAGATATCCTTCCACCTTCCTCCCAAAAAGTAAACATTGTGGAAATCCTCATGGGTTGTGCAGCCCTACTGGCAGACTCCTGAGAGTGGCTGCAGCACTGGGTTCCCTGGGTTGGTGTTAAGGCAGTGCTCCAGCACACATGGATGTACAGGTGGTAGTGCTGGGTCTTCGTGAAGCACTAGAGGGCTCTGCCTGGCAAAGAACAGCTCTGGTTTGCTGTGGGAGAAAAGAGCAGATTCTTAATAATGACCCTAAACAAGTTCATGGATGTGCTAAGCATACTGAAGAGCTGTGGTGACTGGTAACTTCAAATATAAAATCCATGTGATGCCTTGGTTTCTGTGGGACTTGGCATAATTCAGATTGTCCCAGTAGTTTTACTTGGTAGGAGAGATTGTTGCAGCTAGAGCACACAACCCAATAATTGAGTGCAGAATTGAAGCCACCCAACTTAGCACTGTTTAAAAAATAAAATTTAAAAAAAATCCCAAGTTTCAACACTATGTAAGCTTGTATTCGTTAGCTTTGGCCCATTCTGAGAATTTTCCTTTTAACTTAAGTCTGCTTAGTTTCCTGAGTTGAGCAAATGCTCTTAAATTCTCTTCAAAGCTTTTGAACTCAAGGACCTCAGGCATCAAATTGGCCACTGTGGACTTTTCTTTTGGATTAGGAGCTGGAGCAAAGCTCTGCTTGGAACATAACCTTGGCTGCAGTTGTCTGCTGAGGCAAGGCAGTTGCAGAGGTTGCCACAGTTTTGGTCTGGTCCTGCAGGCTCTCTGTGCATCACAGACTTGGTGTTGAAATAGAGGTGCTGCTGTGTCTCCCCAGCTTCTGAACAGCCTTGAAGCTTTTTGTTCCCTTGCAGCTCTCAAATAGAGGCACTTTGGTAGCTGCCTATTACAACTTAGAGATTTTATTGGTTTTTCAAATTAGATTTTTGCTGTTGAAGTTCAGAAATTCATGGTTGGACCTGGGTTTCACAGCAGGGTCAATAACCAGGGAATTCCCTATATCTGTGTTCTTATGTTGGCTTGTTTGGATTGGATTTGCATATGCAAGTCTTGGGGTTTTTATGAACACATTTCAGGTAAGATCACTGTTTTATTAAAACAGGCTTCAAGCAGATTGGACTACAACATCTTAGACATGGTCACTATGGTTTTCCTTGCTGTTTGTCTTTTCAATACTGATTTATTTATTCTTTAAATGTTGAACATTATTACTTTTGTTTGTAAAAATGGACCTTGATGTTTCCTTACTGGAATGACTTCCTGACTATTAGCAATGTAAATAAATTTCCAATTTCATTTTTTTTGAAGGCAAGAAAGACACTTATTTTAGATCTTCTTTCTGTTCTACACTGGCACCAGTGTGATCTCAACTTCAACAAATGAAATAATCTTTTTACAGACTAAAGACAATTTGATCTTTTTGATGTGGTCTTTAGTCCTAGACAGGCAACCACCTGAAACTGCTCTATAGTTTTTTCTACTGTCAAAACTTGCATTTGCTCTTCTCATGACAGTATTTCTTTGGGTTGCTGCATTCATAAGAATCTGTGTTTTCTAAAGCCCACTGAAGATGAATTTTTTGTATTCACGTCAGTTGTTGACTTTGGACCAGTGCCCAGAACAATATTGGCCTGTTGTTGACCTTACTTGGATAACATCTGTGCCACAGGCCCTGAAAGCATTGCTTCTGTTCTCCCTTCAGAATTGTTCAGTGCAACTTCTCCTGGTCGCATCCAAGTGCTCTGTGCATGCAGCTGTGCATCCTGGCTGCAACTTGTGATGGCTTTAACGTTGCCCTGTGTCAGTTGTCCCCTTTCTATTCCAGCTCTCAAAATTGGGCTGGAGGATCTCTGCAGAGCTGCACATCTGTAGCTCTGGTGAGAGCCTGTTTGGAGCCCGGGTTAAAGTTGTTGTCTGTTGCAGCGACCCTTTGACAGCACACTCAAATCGGAAGGAAATAGGCTAGCGACGTTTCTTAACTATGTAAGTACCTCTGTCTGTCTACTGTCTGGGAGCTTGAAATTTGCAGTTATTCTCATTTAATTTTATAGAAAGATGAGCCAGATGCTTTCAAGCGGTTAGGGACTGGAAATCGTGTGGCCACTTTTTTAAACTATGTAAGTATGACAATCCTTTATGCATTGAGTGTAACTTTAGCAGCATCTTTTTACAGCTTGTGCAGTTGGTTATTTGTAGAGATTTCTTGGCATCTGGCAGTAGGGATTTCATTCTTCTTGCTAGCATCAGGTGCTGTCCCATCTGAATTTGATAGAATTTTGGTGATATTTAACCTCAGAGCATAAAATTTGAATATAGGGCTCATCTTCTCGTTTGGGCCACTCTGCTGTGGAATCTTTTACTTAACTGGATTCCATAGGGGGAGGGGAGACTTCGGCTTATTTCTAAGAGGGAAATACTTGGGGTACTCATGTGGTATGCCTTTGGAGAACTTGACTATCAGCCATTTAATGTGAGACAGTCATATTTTTCCACCACTATTTGACAGCATGTGATGTTGTGGTCCATCATCCTCTTCCTCAGCTGTGTGGCAAAGCCAGAGTTGATCAGTACAGCTGCTGCTTCAACAAATGAAGGGAGGCAGAGCTGATAAACTTGATGCAACTAGGTTACAAGTGTAGATTTGAAGGATTCATTAGCTGCATGCACTGTAGAGCCCACAGACCATGTACACTGGAAACCTGAACATAGCTGCCACTGGGAATAGTGGCCTTGTTTTCACAGTACTCTTCTGACACTATTTTATCTATCAACCTATACCCACTATATCTTTAGGATCACCTCATCTTCTGTGTTTAAGATTTGAGTGATATAGCTTAAATATTTTGTCACAGAATTTTAAATTTGATGGCTGACATCCTATTTTGAGAGTGAAATGCAGCTCAAAACAGAACTGGAAACACTTTTGACTTGATGTGGCAGGGAGGGATATAATCTTCAAAACAAGAACTGGAGTAAGATGGGTAGCTGTGAAGTATTCTGCTGCAAAGAGATTTTAATTTTAAATTGAATCAATCTTTATTTTGTTTGCTTCTCTGCAGTTTGGATGAGCTTTGATTTAGAAAGAACAACACAATCTTCTCTGCCAGCTGTACATGGTCAAAGGCAATTTGCCCTTGTTTGTCTGATGTAGAACACATAACACATCATACATGTACCAACACCCTTACTAAAAAGAGTAGTTGTGTGGCTAAGACGTGCTCATTAACTTCCAAGACTGCATGGACACGCTTTCTAGGTGGAAGGGGCAAAAATCTGTGCACCTGTGGCATCTCATGCTTTTTTATTGTACCAAGAAGGACACCAGAGTGGTAATAACATCTGGTTTAAACAGAAATCCAAGTTACAATAGGGATTGTGGAGACTTGGGGAGTGTATTAATAGTAGTTTTTAAATTTGATGGGAGCTGGATCTGACAAATTTGTTTCTTTTAATTAGAATCTGACCCAAAGCTTACTGACTTCAGTGGAAAGGCATTCTGTTTTTAATGGGAGTGTTTCCAGGAACTTTGGGTTTTGAGTTAAGTCTGGAGTTTACACTAAATCTGTTGTTACTGATGAATACAATAGGGTTAAATTCATTCCAGTGTAGTAGGGCAAAGCATAAAGATACATGGTTTTGTTTAGAGTCACGTAGCTGTAGCTGTTGAAGCTTGAGCTGCCTAAAGCATTTGAAATTGCGTAAGATTGCTGGTGAACAGCAAAGAAACAGTGCAGAAAGAGAGGCTTTCTAATAGTTTTTGTAGTTTTTGAAGTGGTTGACCAAGATGCATAAACTAAATCATGAAAATGAGTTCCAAAGGCATGGTTTCAATTTATGAGGAAATATGTGGTTTAACAGACACTTGTTTTTCTAATTGGATCGTAAAGTAGAATGAAATTGTTGAAACTAGCTTGCTCTGAAGTCCTCTCTCTTGTTCTAGAGTATTAGCTTATTGACATTGCAGGTACACAACTTCTAGTGGCTATTTGAAGTAGAGGATACATAATCTAGGGAATATATATATCAAGATATACATAATCCGGACAAAAACCTTCAGCTGAAATAAAATCCTTCAACAGCAGGTACTGCTTCTTCTGCAGTTCGTGCTGGTTGAAGTGCACCCTCCTCATCAGTGCTATTTGTAGAGATACAAGTGGAAATCTGAGGCCTTGGGACTCTTTAGCTTGTGGGACTCTGTAAGAAAACCTTTTAAATGTACAGTTTGTGGACTTTGTTTTCTCAGATGAGTGATGTAGAAGCTGGAGGAGCTACAGTTTTCCCAGATTTTGGGGCAGCAATATGGCCCAAGAAGGTAAAGTCTGTTTATGTGCTTGGGTTTATTCCTTCTCTCTCCACTTACTGTCTCTCCCTCAGCACAGTCCATGTAAAAGTCAGCTGATGTGACAAGTGCACTTCATTGCAGCTGATCTTGCAGACTAAAAGGCATCTCCCTTTGTTGGTAATGTACGAAGAGAAGAGTTTCTCTGTGCAGCTGTAACAAAGTAAACTTTTGTGCCGTAAAATTCCTCTGTACTCTGAACATGACTGAGCTAGAACAGGATTAAGAGTTTTTCATATGCTGTATGCACACACCTGTTAAGAGTGCTTCCAGCTGCCTGCAGCTGAATCCATAGGCATCCCCCTCCCCTTGGTTTAACCTGGTTATACTGACTAGGTTCTGACTAATCCAGATCTGATCTCACTTTTCAGGGAACAGCAGTGTTTTGGTACAATCTCTTCAGAAGTGGTGAGGGGGATTACAGAACAAGACATGCAGCTTGTCCAGTACTAGTAGGGTGTAAATGGGGTAAGTAATACTTCTTTTGGAACAAAACCTGAAGGAAGGCTTAAGTACGTAAAGCTGCAGATATACTGACCTCTTATAAAAGCATTTAATAACCTAGGTGTTGCCATTTCAACTACTGGAATCATTTGGCCATAATGAAGTTTCCTGCCATTGATCTCATGAAGTATTAAGCAGCTGCATTGTACAGCTGTAGCTTTTTCTAGTGAGTTTTTATGTCAATGGTAGTATAAAGTGTAAGACTCTCATTGGGTTTGTGTAATGTATGAGCATCAAAATAACTTGAATTATCACTTGGCTAGAATCAGGTCTATTCCTACAAAGATCTGTCCATAGTTCTAGCTGCAGAAGGATGAGAGCCCCTTATAAGGTAAGTGGGAGTGTCTGGACATTAGGAATTTTTTCTTCCTGCTAAAAGTTTCTTCAGCTTCATATCTTCTATTCCCATACCTATATACCCTAGCCTCCAAGGTATTCTCCTGGAGTGCCAGAGCATGCTGACTGTCAGTGGTACAACCCCAGAATACACTGCTCTGTTAGTGTCAGCTCCAGAATTGTGGATTGGGGAATCCTTTCTTCCCCAGCCTTTTGCATCTTTTTAGGTATTTTCACCTGGATGGGTAGAGGAGTATAAGCATGGATCCAAAAACAGAGAGATTGTACCCAAAGCATTCATTTATCATGTTGTGATGATACTCACACTGGGTACATGGTGATAACTAATTCCATTTCCCTGTTTCCGCAGTTTCAAACAAATGGTTTCATGAAAGAGGAAATGAATTCTTAAGACCTTGTGGGAGAACAGAGGTTGACTGAATTCCAACCTGCTGCAGACCTTAGTTTGTGTCTCCTTTTCTACTGTTGTTTGTTCCAGTTCATTTCTAAGAAATGATCCATCTTTTTCTCCAAGAGTCCTGGCACTTTACTACAAAAGAACAATAAATATGTAACACCTGTGAAAGAAAGTAAATGGCATTGTACACATCCATGTGTTTTGGTTGCAGTTATTTCCACGTTTTCCCTGTCTTCCTCCCTACAGTCTTCCTCTGTAATAGTGGTGCAAACAGTGCTGTGAGCAATTCTGTTTGTTTGGGTGCTTGGTCTTGTGCCTTTTGTACCTCAGAAGATTTAGATGTTAAATATTTCTTTGAACCAAAGTTGATTTTTCAAAAGGTTTTGTGTACATGTTGATTTTATTGTATTTCTATGGATCACAAGTTTTAAAGCAAAAATAAATGTTCTTTTCATAAAATGTATCTCTATTTGGAGTCCTTGATTGGTGCATCAGTGTTTGCATCATTTTTTCCTCTGAAGGCCTGTTGCCTTATTGCCCTTTTCCTGTAGAAAATACATCATGGTTTTGGACAATGTTCTGTCTAAAACTCCACTATACAAGACAGAACTGTTGCATCTTCTAATGAAACTGAAAAGGTGTAATTTGTGTATTGAAACTATACAGTGTCCTGGGAGCAGAAAGGCTGCACAGTGTTGTGCCAGTGGCAATTGTGGGCTGTGTTTTAAGCTTATAAGAAACCTTTTCCTGTGGAGTTAACTCTCCTTTTGCAGGGTGCTATCTGGTTTTGACACAAGCAGTTAGAAAGATCTGAAGCCTTTCAAGAATATTGATAGTCTTGACAATCTCTGATTTCAAAAGTGTTTTTCCCACTCATCTGAACTCAGTACCTATGGAAATCAGTAGGATATTTTGCAATTAAATCTTAATCTACTTTTGTGGACTGGAGGAGGGTTTTGTCATGCCCTTCAGACAGGCTGGGAATAATCCTTCCCTCTGATTCTCCTTTGCCCTTTTCCTTTGTTAACTTGTATTGGCCCCAAGCCAACACAGGGAAGCATTGAAACAAAAGTCCCATTTCTGAATGATTTATGAAGAAATGAGAGTTAATTGCTGGGAAAAAAAAGGCAAAAGTTGTGGAGAAACAGACAAATGTTTCAGAAATGTAGGAACTTGGTGTTAGTACCAATCTGTGCCTGTGCAGGTGAATTGGCTTTGGAACCACACCCTGGCTGTGTATGGTTTGGGCCTGACTTCATGGGACTATGGATGACTGCAGGTGAACTGAGAGCCAGAACTGGTCATGGTTGTGCAAGCATAAGCTAGTGCTTAAAGACATGCTTGGGCAATAGTTAAAGTACCAATGCATGGAACTGGTGTGAGAAAGTGAAAGGAACTTGCACTGAAACACCAGCTTGCAGTCAGCATTGTCATGTGGCCAAGGCTGGTTTGCTTTGTGCTTCTGGGGTGCCCTGTGTTGTGCAAAGACTGAGTGAGGGAAGGCTTGAAACCGGTGTTGGGCAGACTTAGAACCAATTCCCCTGCTGTCCTCTTGGGAGACACCCGTGGAACAGGAGGTTTTTCATGTTAGATATAATAAATGTCATCAGTTTATTTTATCAGTATTAAAGCAATGTGGCTCAGCAATGCATCTTCATGTGCTCTTGTATTTTATATGTGAAGAACTGATGAATTTGAGGGTTATTGCTTCATTTAGATGCAACATGCACCTGTACTTGCTAAAGCTTTAATTTTCCTATTAAACATGTACAACTGATTGAAGAAATAGTCTTTGCATTGTCCAGACAGAGACTTGCTGAGCTAAAGTTGTGAATAATATTGAAATGAGAATCTAGACTTGTGACTAAGCTCTGTGTGAATACTTAGTGTAGGTAGCTATAGAAACTGCAATATTTTTTTCCTAAAAGCTTTGAAGACCCAGCACAGCAGAGCTCAATAGCTGCTCTCTAATCTCCCAGGGCCCTCCTTTACTTGCCATGAATTTTGTGGTTGCTGGCTGGCTGTTCAGAATATCTCATTGTTGACCTCCAGTTTTCTTAGTAAAATGTCTCAGCATAACGTAAACTTGGGAAATAAGGCGTTTTGCTTTATAACAAAGTATTCAACATATGACATTCTTGCAGCTGTGAAGAAGTTGATGATGAGCCAAAGCCACAGTCTCTGGTTGGAACACTCTGGGTTTCAGGGGAAGGAAGAGGAACCTACTTAGACTTTGTCAACGTGGTATGTTGACAGATAAAGTCACATCAGGACTCTGGCCAAAAACTGCACATCCCACTTCTGAAATAGCATAGTTGGCTGAGAAATACCATAGTTAACTGTGTGTTATCATACTGAACTTAGATAATTTTGCTTGCTTGTTTTCTTGGGGAAAAATCCTATTCTGTCCTCTCAGTTGTCTTTGACTTTGCTCCCACCTAAAGTAGGAGGTGATGAGTGTGGATGCAGAACTGCTTGAATGCCAAGCTGCTTTTGGTGCTGTATGCAGAATTTGCTTACTGCCAATTTGATCTGAAGCGTAATAGTTAACAAATATAATAATTTGAGAGAAAAGAGCATATGTGGCTTGTGAGATTCAGTAACTTCCCAAGCATATTTGTGTAGTCTGTCACATTATACTCCCTGTTCTGTCTCCTATCATTGTAGAAAATGAACAGCATATGGCAGTTAGCCTAAATTTAAGCTTATGGGATAGTTCTTACACCTACAACAAAGAAGTTTCAAATGCTGGAGCAAATCAGCCTTTTTGCCTATAGGCACAGGGAGTTCCTGCCAGTATGTTACTGGTAAGGGAAATACTTAACTCTTGTTGAGACTGAAATGTTTTTTCTCTTGACATTGTGTATGCTCTTCTTTATTTCACAGGGTTTAAGTACTTAGCACAGACCCTGCAGAGGCTGACTCTGGACCAGTGGCTACCAGTCCCTTTGAAGTGCTTTGGACCTTTTCTGGCCACATCTGGTGGAACTGGCTGGAGATGAAGTCTGCAAGGTGCTGCCCTGTATGAGGGATAGTGGTGAGGGCAGACACCAAATGAGCTCTTATGGAAAGGTGGTTTCTTATCTTGTGTAGATTTTGTAGTCATAGGAAGAACAACCACGCCCAGCCCATGCCAGTAATCCACATTCTGGCCTGAATGCTGCTTAGGTGGATATAAACTGTGTCACTGAGCAGTTGTGCAGCCCTCCAGCTGGGCTGGGAAATGACCCAAAATATTCATGTTCAGCTGAACAGACTCAGTGAAGTGCTTATCATTTCTTGCCTGCATTAGAAATTACTTGTCTTTCCTGTAGAACAGCATGTGAAAACCATCAATCTAATCACCTTGAATGGAAAAACTGGTATCCAGGCTCAAATGTGTAGTGGGAGAGGTAAAAGGGTCTGGCTGGGATGGACGTGGGCAGCTGTGCAAGTCCTGCCAGAGAGCAGTTGACATACTCTGCTTAGAGGGGGACCACATTTGTTTTACAAGACAGTTCTGTACCTTGGCTGAGATATGGACTGCCTAATTCAGGAAGAGGAAGGGCCCTTTTTCAGGGATGCTAAGTTGTGTTTGAGATGAGGTTGGTGCATGTGTGTGTAAGAGGCAGCCTAGGATATAGCTGTCCTCCAAACCTCCTCTTTCTGTTCTTCCTGCACCCTGAGATGGTGCTGGGCTGGCTCAGCACAGCAGGTGGCCTGTCATTAAAGCCAGGCAGTTCATGCCCAGAACTGCCAAGCGATAATTACCTCTGCTTGGTAAGGATTTCCCCAAAGACAGGCCTAGTTTGCAAATGCCCCCCAGGTATTCTCCAGCTTTCAGAGGTGGCCCTTGGCTCGAGCATGCACATCAGGATGTTTCTTCTGAAATTCCTGATGAGGCCTTGAGAGAAAGTCAAGGATAAAACCAAACCACTAACTTGATGTTAGGATCAGCTGGGTCAAAAGTGACACAGATTAAGAATTATTTTTTCTTGAAATCGGTTTTTCTCTCATGCTCTAAGACCTTTCAACTGTATCAGCAACATGTAGGGAAATTGGGGTCATGGTGCTCTGAGCTCTCCTGGCAGCGCCTCGCTACCAAAAACAGCTGTGTAGCTGGTGCTTGCTAGCCAAGGAGAGTATGGGTGAGGCTGTTTGGCGGTGTGTTGTTTTGGGCTAGAGATATACTTTGTCAGGTGTTTTGCATCAAGATTTGGATCGGAAAAAGCAGACCTCATGTCCAGATTTAAAGACAGGTGTCTGCCAAGGAAGGCAGGAACCTCCCTTGGAATGGAAAATATGACCCCCTTCCCTCTGAATTAGTATAACATTGAGATTACAGGNGCGGCCGCCGCTCTGCCCGTGGGTGATGGCGGGCGGCAGGGATAGGGAAAAGGGGCTTCCTGCGCCGCCCGCCAGGGGCAGCCGGGGCCGCGCCCCTCACGCGGCACCTCGTGCGGCGGCTGCAGCGGCACAGGCAGCACACCCCGCGGGGACAGACACAGGGTAGCAGAAACACCGCAGCAGCTCTGGCAGACACAGGGTATGGGGTTAAAGCGTAGCAAAAACCTGAAGTAATGGCAGAAGACAGCGGGGCTGGGCAGCGGCAGCCTGGGTCCCACAAGCAGCTGGGAGAGGCTCCCTCAGAAGGGCTCTGGGCCCTGCGTTTTCCTCTGGGGCACCCCAGTAGATGGTGAGGACCCTTTTCAAGTGAGGTCAGGTGTTGATAAGGTCCCAGTTCAACAGCTGCTCTTACGAGCAAAGGCTCACCCACGGTAGGAGAAGCAGTAAAAGACAGAACTGTTGAAAATATCCNCAGGAAAAACAGTGCTTTACTAGTATGTTTGTGTACAACAGGGCAAACAAACGGCACCAAGGGCAGCAGCACCAAACCAAAGCAGAGCCAGCAGCCGCCGGGCTGCCCCTGGGTGCAGTTCCGGGCACGNGTTGAAAATATCCTTGTAATTCTACTTCCTGATGTTTCAGCTCTCGGATGATGAGGAGGAAAAGGTGAGTTTCACTGCATTGGCATATTGGTGCACTTTTGTTGAAAAATGGGATACCTCAGTCTAGGCAGGTCATCTCTGACCATAAGCTTGAATATGGTTTCTCCTCAATGCTCTCTGATTCAGGCCCTCACTTGCAAAGCAAGGACTGGACTCGAGGATGCCTTTTTTGCCTCATGCTGTGTTGGAATCTAATACTCCAGTGTGGAGGTAGGAGCCCTGCAACTTCTGAAACTTGAGGATGATGTGAAATTATATAGGAGTGAGCTGGGTAAACACCAGCATCCCCTTGTGTGATTGCTGATTGTTTTTAGGGCATTGGGCACTTCATCATTCCTTATAGCTTCAGAGGATACTGCTGTCAGTGTCCATATCTGCAAAGATGATGGACGATTGATGTATCACATTGCACATTCAGACCTGATGAACTTTCTAAATTTTCTCTGCTTTTCTGGGCTGGGGTGGAGTGACTCACCCCCAGGGTTCAGCAATCCTGTGACCACGTCCATTTGTAGACCTGAACAAAATCTCCGAGTGATTCATCGCCTGGAAGAGGAGCTGGCTGACCCTGGCACTTATCCCATCTGCTGCAGAAGATGAATTGGGTCCATGGGGCTCCTTCCTCTGGCCCTGGAGCAGATGTGTGTGATTTGGTCTGAGAGTGGCAGCTGCAGCCACCTGTGAGCATTACCCACCTGCACTCCAGATGTGCACCAGCCCCAGTGGCATCACTGAGCCCTCTGTGAAGGGAGAGCTCAGCTCCTCCTGCTACGGTGTGGCTTTGCTTGTTTGTGCCTTGATTTCCTCCACGCTGAGTAGGCGCAGACAAGTGAAATGTTTCTGACTCACTGAGGTATGGGAATCTGTGAGCCTTAATGCCATCTGTGGCCTTAGGCTGTCACTTCCTAACAAGTGTTAATTTAGTCATGCTCTCAGCTCTTGCTTTGCCCCCACATATGTATTTTGGTGGGAGAAACCCTGCAAAATGTGTTCACTCACCCGTGCCTGCAGGATGGAGGCAGTTGCTGGCTGTGCTGTCCCCAGCCTGCAGGATGTCACCCTGCTAATACGGGGCCAAGTCTGGCTCTTGTAGGTGTGAGAGATGATGTAATATTTTGCTACAGCCAAAAGGTTATTAGGTAAAAGAATGAAAGCTGTTGGTTCTATCTGTTGTTATTTATGGTTTGGATTTTTTCTAGTTAATTTGTTTGGTGTTGCTGCCAGCTGGGAGAGGGGTGGGGTTGAAGACCTGCTCAAAAGGAAGTAGGAGGAGAGGGGAGGGGCCACAAAAGTAGGTGGTCAGGAGAGAATGGAAGTTCCTGAGTACCCAGCTGATGGGAAAGAGTACAGGGACCGCCCCTGAAAGGGTACAGAAAGTTACCCGTTTGTTGGAGAGTGTGTGTGTTCTGCTCTCAGGGGAGAGAGGCCCACAGCTGGCTCAGCTGAATCAGCACAAATAAACAGTTTTCTTTTGCTTCCACGACTTTGTTCATATTTAAATTGTATCTAAAAGTTAGTTTGTTTCTAGCACAGATGTCCTTCTTTACCGTGCAAGGGCTTAAAGCGTTTCCAGCATGGCTTCCCCAGCTCCTGTAGCCGTGAGGAACACGTGCTCTTGTTCTGGGCATGCTGGTTATACAGTTGGATCCCACCTTCTCTTGCAGCTCAGCCTCTCACAGGGGTTGCCCCAGCTCAACTTAGAAGGAGAGAGCTGTTTCAAATTAGCAGAGTCTGAGGTAATTGAGCTCTTATTAATGTAGTTTTTCCCCTGCCAAAATAAATGACAGAAACCTCTTAGCAAGCCCATTGGCCAGCTGAGGCTCTGCTCACTGACCAGTCCCCATGGACACTCCATACACAGAGAACCAGCTGGGTCCAGTAGCCTGGTCTGACACATTTTTGAGCACTGTCACTATGTGGAAGTGTTGTACAATGTCACATTCAAGCAAGAAAGAGTTTGTACATTACATAGTTCATTTAAAAGAAGCTATTTCTGTGTTGACATGGTGCCTAGAAATTCAGACTGCTTAATGACTCAGGTTTGTACCTGAGTAAGACGAGCATCTGAATTGTTACATGCTCCCAGCTTTGAATCTTCCTTTCCACAAGAGCTTCCCTGTGGCTGCACTGCCCATGACAGACGAGCGCTTACAGAAAAGCCCTTTGAGTCAGAAGCTTTGCACAGGCTGCATTTCTGTGGTTTTCATCTCTGTGTTTTGCTCTGAGGAAATGATAGCTTGGATCTTCAAGGCAACTAGCCTGAGTTTACTCACAGGAAAGAGGAAATGGCAAGATGGTGCTGGTTTTGAAGTGGTACAGAGAAAACATTTGCAGAACTTCGGGTGCGTTTAAAGGTGGAGGGGAGCAGCCATGGACTGCATCCTCGGTGAGCAGAACCACATCTTGTAGCACCAAGTGACATTACAGCAGTGTGTAACGTGCCCAAGGAGTGACATTCTGGTCAGTCCTTGGACACATTCTGGTGCTGAGACAGCACTCAGGCACTGACCAGAGCCCCATGGCAGCACTCCCAGGAATGGAGTCAGAGCTAATGGAAGCTTTTGCATGAGTTCAAAGTAATATTCCCATCCTTGTTAGTTGTGATTTGTCCCCAGTGGCCCCAGGCGGCAAAAGCAAGCAAAGGTGTCAAGGAGAATCACCCCTGTGAGTACCAGACCTTTGTTTCTGCAAACAATTTAATGATGAAATGCCATTTTTAAGTCATATCTGGGAAGCCACAAATTTGAGGCTCCAAACAGATCATAAGCTTCTTACTAACCCTGGTGCAATCAGTGCCTCTTTTTGATACTTGGCATCTGGTTCTGCCAAGGTGCTGCTCTGGCTGGTTGCACTTTTATGTCCTTCAGAAATAGCAGTTCTGGGTTCAGGAAGTCTGAAGTGTGTCTTGTACCCAGCTGGGACGTTGGATTTTACAAACCCAAGTCTGGAGCTGAACTGGATGTTCCCAGGAGTGCTCCTCTACCTCATCTCTCCTGGGTATTCTAGTCCAAGATTTGACTTCGTCTTCCAGCACTGCCCTGCTCCTGCCATCCTGGTGGGATGCTGCCCTTTGGGGTTTGTCTCACCCAGTACCAGGTGCCTCCTTAGGGAGGAGGAAGGATGCAGGCATCGATGGAATAGCAAATAGCTTGGAAAATACCTCTCCCTCCATTAGATCAGAAAAGGCACAATCAGGCTGGGGTGAACAAGTGCACAGTGGCTCACCTAACTGTGAACAAACCCTTTCCTCACCTTTCATGGCTGTTCTGTGGCACCTATCTGGTTTTTACTGAAACAGCATAAAAACGGATAAAACGGGCCAGGAAGACTTGTCTCTAAGAATTCTTGCCTGAAGGCAGTGCAACATGGGATGTTGCTGCAGAAAGAAACCACCCTCAGGCACTCTAAGAAATGTCCCAGCACAGCTCTGGGGCTTGATATACAGATAAAGGCAACTGCATCTTCCACCCCATCAGTTACAGAGGGCAGAGCTCAGCACTTCTCAGTGTCAGTACCCGAGTCTGTGGAGCCAGTAGTGCAGGCAAGCTGATGGGGGGGCTGGAAAACACCCGGAGTGCCCAGCAGGGCTGAGCAGCTACACTTCATGGTTCAGGAGAGGCTCAGCCCTGTGAACCCCCTCAGAGCTGCCCCAGCAGCACTAACTCTGCTTTTCTTCTAAATATTTCTCAGGTTAAATCCCTTATATGTCCTATACCACAGAGATGACCAAGAAATCCCATTCAGAGAAAGGATTTCCCCAGCCTGCTTGCTTCTTAAGCTATTAATACATAACAGCCCCTGTTATGTTACTTAACCTATCTAAATTCTATTTGTAAAGTTACAATGAGTTTGCAGTTTGTGTTTTATCCTATGGGAAATAATAACTTGGGAAATTCTGCAAAGACAGCACTGTTGAACATTTCCCCTTGACCATGGCTGGCTCTGAAGCCACCCTTGAATTGTCCCCTGCTTGTCCTCTGTATGTGCCACCAGCTCGTGCTCAGGCTGCCATGCCTGCAAGCGTGGCTCGAGAACCGTGCAGGGAATGGGGAGGCTGATCCTGTACAGCTGGGCCAGCTGCTGGCCAGAGCCACCAGAATAGTGTGAGAAGGAGCATTTGGAGCTTGGGAGGGAGAAATTAATGGAATCATTCAGCTGGAAGGGACCTGCAGCAATCATCTAGTCCAACTGCTTGGCCATTCCAGGACTGAATTGTTTCCTAGAAACCAACTTTCCTTTATTAAAAGCATATTTGTTAAAAAAACCCCAGACAAAACCAAAAAAACCAAGAAACCAAAACCAATTTAAAAATATGCCAAGTGTTATTAAAACAATCTCCTTTTTAATAAAATGCTGATTTCTCACTTGGGAGTGATGCTGATCCCTTAAGTGCCTTTGAGGAGCCTGTGCAGTGCTTGGCAGTGGAAGCAGCAGCCAGCTTGTTGTGATGGCCCCGAGCCACAGCTGGGTGAAAGGATAAAATGATTGTTGTGGATTCCAAAACTGAAAAAAGTTTTTTTCCACAGAACAAGACAAAGTATCAAATAGTTGTGCTCAGTCTACACGGTAAGTGGATGCAATATCCTGTGGAGAGGAGCAGAAGAAACAAGTGACCTTGTGTCCTTGGCTTGTTACCTGGAATAAGTACAGGATATTTCCCACTTCCAGAAGCTTTTTTAACTCCCAGTGTGGTTTCCCTGAGCTGAAGAGGGTGTGGGTGGGATCTGAGGCACCTTGCAGTGGAGGCACACCTGGGACCTCTGTTACTCAGCACATCAAAGCAGGGCAGAGTGGAGCCTAAGGAGTCTAACTTGTTTGAGAGCACTGCTCCCCTGCCATTTGGACTCTATGGTTGGCTTGGTTTGTTACCAACAAAACAATTTTTAACCCTTCTGACAAAAGTAAATAATTCAGAGACAAAGTGGTGTGGTGCGAAGGGGCAGTGGATGGTGAAGGAGCTTTCCACGGGGCTGACAGAGGAAGCTTTGCTCTTCTCCAAGAAGCTCTCCAAGAGCTTAGTCCTGTCCTTTCCCAGTCCTGCTGTTTGCTGCAGGCTGGTAGCTCTGTTTCTAAGCCAAGCCAGGGTTTACATGTAAAAACTGGAACTAATATTTCATTAAAATGGGGTGGAAATTGAAATGGAATTTCACTATCAAGAGCTATTGTTTTGTTAGCACAACAAAGATCTGCACCAGGTGTGAAATATCACCTGTACAAACTGCTGGGAACCAGCCTTGATGAAGATGCTGTTTTGAGGGAGAGCAGATGAGTGGGCAAAGCTTTCCACTTGACCACCACCTCCAGGTGTGTAACTTCCTGTTTATGGGCATTGTTAAATTGATCAACTACAGCTCACATTGCCTTGCAAATAAATAATGTTGGCTCTGGGGCTGCTGGTTAGTGCTCAGCATTGCATTTTAATGCCTTTTCACTTAACTGAAAAGGTGCTGCTGTAGCTGGAAAGCCACGCTGGCAGAAGGGCTGCTTGGTAGGGATGGATATATTCTCTAGAACTGAGAGGCTCTGTGAGTAACAACTGGATGGAGGAGGTTTCTGATGATTGATTTGAATCCTAGTGAGATCACAGAACGAGAAGCTTGTTTGAGCTCCGGGAAATAATGTTATACTTTCTGCTGGATTGCCAGTCTGCAAACCAGAGCTGACACAGTGGGGCTGAGCCTGCCCTGCATTCCCAGCCTGGCAGAGGATGGGAACCAGGTGGACACTGCAGTGAGATCCTTGCTCTCAGCTCTGTGGTTTGGGGAGGAAGGACCCATGCCTGGGATGCAGAGTACTTCATCCAGGGTTATCCATCCCCAACCTTCCAGCAGCGCTCCATTCATGTCAGAAACTGAAGTAAGCTCATTTTAATTTTAGCTTATGTGCTTTTGGGGAATGAATTCTGGATGGGGCAGGAAGTGGGGGTGCAGCGATGACCACTGCCTGTGCTCAGCTCCCACCACATCAACCACAGCCTTATCACATCCCTCCATCTCAGGGAGGGAGGTCTCAGCCTATCACACCTCTTTCTGTTTTATTTTCTACCTTCTTTTATAACTTTTCTAAAGCTAAAACACCTTTTAAACCTCTTCTATGACATGATGTCAATGATCACAGGTGACTCTGTTCTGAGTAACACCTTGGCAAGAAAAAAGAAGCAATAAGGTAAGCTTATTCCCATGGTGTACTTTGGAAATTACCAGATACATCCAGGAGCATTCTGGCCACCAGAAAAGTGATTTGTACCTCTGACTCTAGCTATTGTATTTTTTCCACAATTTATTTGAAATATGCAATTTTTTGAGAGTAACATTTAAGTTCAGGACGAGCAACCATTATTGCAATTTTTAATTTGCCAGCAGAGTCTGGGGGAACTGTGACTTTTCAAGGCTAATGTGTCTGGATTTATGTAGAGTTGATTCATGCTGACTCAGTAGGGAGGTGGATGGGATGTGCCTCCTGCAAGCAGGATTGCTCAAGTCAGGGGAGAGAATAGGGGTGATGCTGTTACAGCTGGCAGAGGGAGCAGGGACGGGGCTTTCCCGTTCTTTCTGTTGGTTGCTCGTGGTAGGTGCTCATGGTTCAAAGTGCACTCGGGTCCCTCCAAGCATTCTGTCCTGCACCCAAAGTTTAGATCCTGTTGTGAGGGCAGAGAAGCAGCATTTAATTACAAGTAATAAAAATTGAAAGTCCTTGCATGTGAAGTGTATTGCAGATAAAATAATCTTCAAGACACGCGAGCCCAGTAGTTATGGATGTTGTTAGAACACAGATTGTGCTGCTGCCAAGAATATTAGATCCAGATTTCTTTTTTTTCCCATTGCTTTGAGAGTATTTAGAGCATTGCACTTGAGAAGTTTCAAAGTCTGGATGAAGATTCAAATAACTTAGGAAATTGTATATAGAAAATTAGGGTTGGTTCAGGATTGTTTCTGACTGGAAATGGATGGGGTTTCTGTAGGTCTTACATCTTTGGGAAATGAATTTTTTTATACCTTTTACCTAAGGTTGCAGTCAATGATAACCAGACTTACAGTCTATGGATTGCTGATGTACTGTTAGCTCAAACAAATTATTTAATACTTGCCATTTCTTCCACTGACTTTTTTTTTTAATATGAGTTTATAAAATTATTTTCCATTCTGTCGTGTAGTTAGTTCTATAATTGTTATTGAAGGTTATGGTTTCTTTTAATAGGAATATATTCTTTGTCTGCTCACAGCGTTTGTGACTCAAGGATGTGGCTAACAGCTGTTTGTATCTTAAGATACAAAAAAAAGAGTTTCAAATATTTCAGCTATGGTAAACAGGTACTGTAGCCTCAGTGCCTGGTTTATTTCTGTGCTCTGATAAAGTCATGGGAAGAATTTACATACTGAAGATATCTGCCCGTGTTTCCTTTGGGTCAAATTAGTGTGGGTTAAACTTGTGTGAGTTCTCTCATAACTTCACATTGATGGATGATATCAGGAATCATCCTAAATGATGTGTCCTCTTGTTTCTAGGGGAGCATTTGCATTAAGTATAGGCTTCATCAGAGTATTTTTAAAAGATTTGCCCAGGTTTGTTTTTTTTATCATTATACATACTCTGATACCTGAAAAAACACCAGAGTGCTGGTGTATAATTTTTTATGCTTGTTTATAAGCTTTGCTTGGTTGTTTCATCTCGTAAAACATGAGGAATAACTGAGCATGGCTTTGACCTTGAGGACTTTATATGAGAGGGCAACATGTGTGCAGGAAACATGCAAAATAAATGCATTCATAAAGGTGGTGAGGAAAATGCTGCTGCTGCCTACCCAATTTGAAAGGTCAGATTTTAATTTTAATCTGGTTTCCTTTTCTGCATTTCCTTGATGCAAGGGCTGCAAGTAGATGTATGGAAAAATAAACATTTATACAGGGGGAGTAACCTGAATTTAACAGTGGGTATAGTAAGAGTGAGAGTAGGTGGCTAGGGGTTTTTCCCTCCCTCTTTATGAAATTAAAAATCCAAATATGAGTCATGCTGGGAGTGCTACAGGACTTTCTGATCAAGTCAGTGGAATACTAAGCCCAAATGTCATGCTCAGGATTTTAAAAGTTAAACTGAATTACATTAAGGTTAAACCTTGGAGGAGCTGCTGGAGTAGGTGGGTGCTCAGCAGGGAAACCCAACTGTATCTCAGCCAACCTGACCACAGGCAGTAATGAAAAGATGTTCTCTGGCAAGAACTCCTTAACTCATGGACTCCTGCAGAATAAATACCTTTCTGATGATAATGCGACTCCTGTTTTCCATCCCTGTTCAAACACTTTACTGGTGCAATATCTCTTATTCTGTGGGGTTTTGTGAAACCCTTAGGGTGTGTTTGAACAAGGCCAGCTCCAGAAAATATTGTGTGCTGATCTGTTCTTTCTCATAGGGATGGACAGGAGCACTTTGGTCATCTCTAGTGTTCATGAAACTGAACTAAGTGCTCTTCAATTTCTTTCTGTTTTTTGAACTGAGTTGTGCTTTGAAATGGTTGGACAGGGGAGGGAGCTGCATGCCCTCGAGGAAAACCCCAGGGCAAAGGTGAGATCACAGATACATGACATTAAACAGTGACTTCGAGAAAGAAACACACTAGGCTTAAAACAAACCGCTTTTAAACTGGGTATCTTCCATTATTTTTTGAAGTCCTCTGGCAGTTGAAGTGAGGCTGAATATGTGAACAAACTTGTGTATTACTCAGCAACTGCTCTGAGTTGCATTTACTGTATGTACTGTGAAGAATTTCAGGACTGCAATTCAGCAGGTTTGTTTTTTGTGTAGGTGCCATCCTTTCTCACACAACCACAGAAACTCATCCTTCACATGGCTGTGTGAATACAGCCCTACAGAACCCTGCTGCAGTTCAGATCATGTTGGGATCTCAGATGTTTTCATAGGCTTTGAGCTTTCCCAGTCTATCATTTTGTTTCAGTTTTCAAGGTTCTTTGTGATGTGGGGGTTTCCAGAGTGCTTATCTTGCCTAGGATGCAAGAAGATGAAAAGAGCTACAGCAAGACCTGTACCACCTCATCACCACTGCTGTTTTAACCTGGAGATGCCTGATGGTTCGGAGCTTGCTGAGTGTGATAGAAAACTCCTTATGCTGGGACTGAAGCATGACAATAAGACAGATATTTTTTCTCTACATGCCTTATAAATGTTGTGTCTCTTTCTTCCTCTTACCACTATTTCATCAGCTGCAAAAATTAGTTCTGATGGTCCAGTCTAGACTGGATATTGTTTAGTGGTCCAGACATGATGAGAAATGGTGCAAACCTTCTGGTTTGTGTGTCTGTATGAATTACAAAGTTTACATGTGTGATAAATTGTACTGCCATAACAGGGAATTTCCATGATTGTTAGTGAATTCAATGCCAATCTTTGTCCAAAGCTCACCAACCTTAGATAGGCTGTGAGTGGGAGTGGTAAAGTGTGTTAGCAGTAGCAAAGGTCAAAGATAAAAAAAATGGAATCATCAATTGGTTTCCTAACTCTGAAATATGACAGATATCTGTTTGCTAGATGAATCTTATTTCTCTTATCACATGAGTTTCAAATTTGGGTCCAGCCTTCTTCTGTGCTTAGAAGAGCTATGTATTTTTAACTCATATCAGCTGGTTTTGTTATTATACGAGCTAATTGTCTTTTGGCTCAATTTTATGGCAAACTGTAGTTCTGTCTGTACTTAGAAAAGTCTGGATTCCCCCATCTTTTCTGACTGTGAGGACAGAACCCTTGGAATATATGATGCCTCTGAATCACATGGGAACTGGTATCTGCAGTGCTTGGGAGACCCATCATCCGTGACCTTTTCTATCTGTTATCTTGGTGACGTTAGTGCAGACTAGGAGTACTGGTATTGCCATGACTAGGATTGGCCTTAACCACTGCCTTGACATAGTCTGCATTTTTTAAAACTTTTTCCCATTTAAGTGTCTGTCGAAGACTTTTTCTAAAATACAGATATATAACAGAAAAACGGCATTTGGTGTCCAGTTTGTACTGACTTACACAGAGCTGTGTGAGGTCTTGTGCAAGGAATATTATGCTCAGTATCTTCCTTAAGGCATGAGATTATTCAGCACCAGTTTGGATCTAATCACAACCTGTACAAATTCTCTATAGTGAAAAAATGTGAAAAATTGAAAGCAAAGTCTGTTCAGTGCATTGGGAGAAGACACCGCAGCCACAGTAGCAGCATATGGAACCTCAAGGTTTATTAAGTTATTAAAGCTCATTGTAAAGCAGTGGAAGCGAGAAGCATGAATTTTGTGCTGGGGGTTAAAGCACATGGAATGGTGAATGTTGGGTCTCTTCCACCCTCCTGGGGGTTGTGCTGGATCTCCTGGTCTTTGGGTCAGTGTTTGATTTTCTGTTCCTTTTGTGCAATCCTCACATATATCCTTATATCATAAAATCGTAGTGATATAAGACACTTCATATTTGATAACTGCACAAAATAAATGATGACACTTGGCCATGCTTGTTATACAAAGCTTTAATTGCTGTGTACAGTTTTAATTTGCCTCCTTGCATTAGCTATGAAAATTTAACATGAAATAGCATCAGAATATTTGCATTAATTAGCAAAAACTCTACTTCATAACAGCCATATCTCCCCCTCCCCTTCCCAGCCAGCCCCGCACTGCCTGGGCAGCTCTTGCCTAGCCCAAGCCTCGGTGGGGTTTCCAGAAGTCGTGGCAGCTGCATTTGCCGTTCAGGTACAAACCCGTCTTGCTTCTCCCAACACCGCTGCAGTTCAGCTTCTCATTGACCCATCTCAAGAATTCTTGCAGACTCTCTTTGAATTTTGAGAAACGAGTTTTTGCCTTTGAGCAGTCTTTGGATGAAGATTTCTAAGAGCAAAAAGGAGGTACTGATGCATTAGTTACAGGTGCTGCACATTCTGTCTCAGCTCACTGGGATGGAGAAGGATGCTGTCCTTCGTACCCCCAAAACCAGTTCGCACAATTCTTAGAAATTGTTAGTCGTTAGCTACTTCTCTTTGACTTTCACAGTACTACAGACTTTTCTGTGTTGATTTGGGGGGGGCAGAGGAGTCATCTGCCAGTCTGGGAGAAGGTCAAAACCATTTCTGTCACAATACCAAATCCTGGGTACTGTGAGGGAGTGTGGGACACTGGCTAGGTCCCAGCACAATCCCTGCTGCAGCAGTGTGGATCACTTGGTTGGATGACAGACTTAAACATCGCTTATTCTGCAGCTGCAGTAGATAGAAAATTGATGCTTATCTGGTTTTCTTCCTAAAGCCTGCTTCTCTATTGCAGGGGATTACCTAAACACAGTTATTGTTGGAAATGCAGCCACTGGTCCATGCAAACCCTATTTTCTATCCCCTAATTTCTCTGTTTTTCTCTCTTTTGGATTCAAAAGGCAGATTCGTTCTCTGTAGTATTTCTGATTTGTTTTTCCTGCTATTAATTGTCTTGTGCTTCCTGAAGGACTAGCTGTACAGGTTATTATTAATTGCACCTAAAAGATAATCTTCATTACTGCAGGTCTAACTGAGCCATATTGATATGGTTTCCATAAGAATGAATTTGTGCATGGGAGAGAAAGCTTGGTATCTTTCCCTGGGGATGTAGCTGCTTCAAAATGAAAAATGAACGATAATTTCTTTGATAGAATGTGAGGGTGGTAAATCACCTGGTTTTAAAAACACTGGGTAAATGGATAGTTACAAGAAAATGTTTGAAACTCAAATCAAACAAATAGTAGAAGATTACCTTCAAAATGTAGCAGGTTTCTTCCAGCTTTTGCATACCTTTCTCCACTTTTTTCATACACGTCTCTGTGGAAATCTTTTCTAGTCCGTGAATAAATATTTCAGTGTTATTATGTGCACAGCTTAGTTTCTAGGAGAAAAAGGGAAAATATACAGTGTTCTAGTTTGCAATAAGAAAGCTTTTTTTCCTAAAAAACCTGTTAATAAATCATATTGAAGATGCCATTTTTCTCTGAAAATCTAACCTTCTTTCATTCTTTTTAGGATTTCATCTTTCCTTCCTTCTTTCCAGAAGTGTTATAAGGACAGTTTGCACAACTATCATAGCTGGAAACTTTGAAATAAAAAGAGTCCAGTTTCTGTCAGTGGAGAACGTGACCACACTGGAAATTTGGTTCGATTCCATCTAAGTCAGAGTGATTAATTTTGTCTTTGTTTTGGAAGAAGGACACTTAGAAGGAGCTACTTGAAAGATTTTCTTTATATTGCCAGTCCTTTGAAGACTAGACTTTGCAATCACCAACAGAAATTTCTCTGGATAAATATTTTTAAAACTGATAAAAATTGAGTTAAGGCATAATTATCTTTAGGAGCAATTAGAATGGTTACTAGCCAGGTTCTGATAATCTTTTAAGAATAGGACATTGGATCAATATTTTGGGACACGATTTACATCTGCAGCAATTACAGCTTGCTTTAAATGTCCTCAGACTTGCAATGCCAGATGTTATGCTCCAAGTTCCCTTTGGAGACTCTAACTGAAAAGAATAGAATGGAAGCAACAGGTTCTTACCTTTACGTGACGCGGTATGAAGAACGTCTCCTGGAAGCAATAGAAATCTGTTAGTCACAAACTGGAAATCATCCCAAAAAGTAAATCTGCTGTGAGGAAAGCGGGGAAATTATTTACATTTATGGATTCATTTTCAGCCTCGAGCAAACAAAGCATTTCATCAATTAGTGAGTATTTAGCCTTGTTCAACAGATGAGGCATTTCCTTCTGAGGGAGAAAGTAACTGGACACCCCAGAACTCAATAGTAGCAAAAATATGTGAGGATGCATTTTAAAGGTGTTAATTTGGGAGCTTGACCCCTGTTATCTGAAAAGGGCTTTAAATTCAAGCTCTTCTCTCTTGGCAGATACGAGGTTGGCTTATATAGAGAAGATGAGTAAATGCAGGATGTGATTACTATCTTATCTCTTTCATAAATCATTCAAATCAGACAAGAACGACAACTTGAGCAGTTGAATTATCAGTATATCAGATTTGAGAAACTTTTATGGTTGAAGTTCTGGTAAATTTCCTAAAGCCTCTAACTTCAGAGCAATGCTTTAATGCATGAAAAAGTAATGCATAAGGGTGTGAATATCATAAAAGAACAACAGAATAATCATAAAATCTTACAATGGTTGGGGTTGGAAGGGCGTTAAAACTCGTCTTGTTCCAACCTCCTGTCATGGGCAGGGACACCTTCCACCAGACCACGCCGGCCAGAGCCCTATCCAGTCTGAACTTGAACACTTCCAGGAATGAGACAGCCATAGCTTCTCTGGGTAACCTTGTCAGGGCCTCACCACCCTACTGGGGAAGAATTTCTTCCTGACATCCAATCTAACCATGTCAAACTCTGTCAGTTTGAAGCCATTCTCCTTTGTCCTATAAAGGAAAATATCTGAGGAAACTTGTAGTAACACAGCCAGGAAGGGGATTGCTTCCCTTCAGACAAGACTACAACTTATATTGCTGTAAATTTTTGCAGTTCAACAATTTCAGCACCTCTGGAGCTAATATCAGCTAAAGATGGAGCCCATAGGACCTAATTAATCATCTACATCCCTGCAGTGTGACTTGGGAGAGCACATATGAGCGGGGGGAAGGGGAGGGAGGGAAGGATGGACAGATAAGTAGTTAAAGCCTTGCAAATCTGATTACTTTTCTAGAGCAATTATTGCCTCTTTGACCCGAAAAGAAAACATTAGGCTGTTTGTTCATTGTAATTAGTAAGTGTGAGAGCTGGATTTTACCTTGGCATAATTAATTTGTATGATAATGCTGTGCAAATCTGCAGTCTCAGGTAGCAACTACAGCTTCTCCTTCTCATGAGGCAGGGAATGTTTGCTTCTTCATCAATGATACTTGGGCCCTTATGTAACCCTTCCCAAAGGTAATGAGGTGATTTGCATGGAGACATCGTTAGTGAGTGACAAGAGGGTCTGCAAGGACAGTGCCACATTGTGTGGTGGCATGTCAGAGGTGCTTCGGGTGGGACCCCAGCCAGGGCTCCCCCAGCTTTCAGAGTAACTGCAGCTCTCCCAGCACAATCAGCTCAGAGCAGAGTGAGCACAGGAGGGAATTCTCTTCCAAACATGAAGGCAATGCAGCTCGAAACACAAGAAAGGGCAATTTGTTCTGTGCTAGGTAGCAATTAATGTTACAGCCAGTCAAAGAGGTGTCATCAAGGGAGCTCTGAGTGTGAAGTTATTTCTGGCCACCAAAGAAAGAGAAATCAGTCATCATCAGCATTGGTGCCAACCATGCCTGGCAGCGCAGTGGGAGGTTTCATAACCTTCTCCAGGACACCTGGGCTGCCTCACCTTGTTCTGTGCTCAGGAACAGCCCAGGTTCCAGCAAAGAGCTGGGAGGAACTCCTTGTTCAGTGCCAGAAGCAATGTACTTGGCAAGGGCTCTCTGGGAAAGGTGAGGGAAGAGCCAAGCTCCCAGCGACAGCACCAAGCTTTGCCAATGTCCCTGTCAGCCTGGACGAGTTGGTGTTAGGGTCTCTCCTAAATATTTTCCATATAGGCCAGTTTCTATTCTAAGTCTGTATCTGATTTTTAGATAGAAAATGATTTTTTTTTCATAGAAAATGTCTGACAAAGCACAGAGTTGGTGTATGGGTTTTCCCAGATTTGATTAGGGAAATTTTTTGTTGAGTCAGGGATATGTATCCTTCTGGACAGTCTTCTAAGTAATAATAATATCAACAGTACTAATAATATGAATATTTGAGACTGGATGATGCTATAAGTTCTTTGTCTGAGTATATTTTGGGTTGTCTCTACTATGAAAACAGGTCTGCATGTTAACCGTGGCCACATTATTCACTGTTCATTTACCTGCTTTGCAAACTGGAGAAGTTTTTTATGTGAAAGGTTCTTGTAGTAAAAAACACATGGGGAATGGTTGTCCTGGATGTACTTTCCAGCACTGCTTTGGTTCAGAAGCCTGAATAATTCTTTCAAAGGGCAACATTTTAGTATCAAGCTGTTCTTGGTCTGCTGTTGTCCAGGCCCCCTCATTTCCCAACTAGGCTGTTGCGAGACCAAACAGCTTTGGGCATCTCTCTCCAACTGACAATTAAAATGAATTACCAGGATGAAAGTTTAAATGTGCTAAACTGGCACACCAAAAGATGCAAAATATGTGAAAAATCAACTAAAAGCCTTTGTACTTTCTCCTGTGTGAGTTTCAATATCTATTGGTAACAGGAGGAAGCCCATTCTGCTCCTCACCTCTGGAGGTGGGAGAAATCAGGGAGGGAAAGTCTCCTTTACTTTCTCCCACTTCTGTCTGGATCATTTGCTCCAGGGGAGGCTGTAGGCAAGAAGTTCATCCACCTCTTTACTGTGTACAAGGATTTAATAACCAAACCCACTAGACAAAACCCTGTGTGGGCTGTATGTTCACCTAAGCCATTAGGCAAATATTGACACCTTCTAAAACCATTTGTCAAATCATTTTTGCACCAGATGCCTTTTGGAACAATGTCACTCAGTTTAATACACACCTACCTGGAAAACATACTCTGACTTAATGTCAAATAGCTTTGAAGCTGCTAGAGAGAAGTAGCAAGATGTTATCAATAGGCTCATGCTCAGAGAGCAGCTCCCTGGGCACAGGATGAATCTTTTGGTGATGCTGCAGTGGCTGGGTGTTGGTGCTGGGCCCTCATGGCTGCACTGACTCCTGCTCAAAGCCAGCCTTCTCTTAGAAACTGTGGGGCCTAACAGAGTTGTTTTCCTTTCAACTCTTTCTGTAATAAGAGGTGAGAATCTGCTGTGCTTTATTAAACTCTTTAGATCTATAGGTTTTTATAAAAACATGTTTTTTACCAAAAATACTCTAAACAAGACTGCTCGTGTTTTTAACCAGCTGAAGAGTTTCAAGGCACAAGGAGATTTGATAAGCTGGGATAAACAAGCAGAACACCAAATTTCTCAAAGTGGTGAAAAATATTTGACATTAAAGTCTGAAGAGTTGTACACCTAGGGGATGCCTTATCAGTGGGTTTGGGCACTGCAGGGGAACTGAGGCATGCAAGCCCTTTTTCCGGCTCGTTCAGGAAATAGCTCATCTGAAATCTTCCCTCACCTTTCTGTGACACTTCTGAGCTCTTTAGAGTAGTACTGAGAAAAGATGATTAAAAACCTGAGCGAGTAACTCACAGGCAGCCCTTCTTTTAATCGGTCTCTGTGTGATGCCAGCGCCGTGGCGGAGGACGGGCCAGGGCTGCCACCTAGAGAACAGCCACCGCCACTCGCACACGCGTCTTCGGGGCCCTCTTTCGGGGAAGCCGAGCCTCGGTACAGCCGTTTGCGGGCGGCAAATGCAGCAAGGACGGGTTGCCTGCTCTGCTCTAGCCTCGGGGAGATGAATAATAGTGATAATAATTTTATTTGTATTTGAGAAAATGGAAAAGCAGTGTCTGGGAGTAAGTGCGTCTGCTGTTCTCCAGCCTGCTCTAAGGGAAACATTATTGTAGGATCATAGAATCACAGAAAAATTTGGGTTGGAAGGGACCTTAAAGCTGGTGTGTTCCCAGTCTCCTGCCATAGGCAGGGACACCTTCCACTATCCCAGGCTGCTCCAAGCCCCATCCAACCTGGGCTTGGACACTTCCAGGGATGGGGCACCCCCAGTATCTCAGGGCAGCCTGCTCCAGTGTCCCACTGTTTTCCAGTCTTCCCTCCCCACCATAAGCAGTGGTCTACAGTATTTCCCAGTAGTCCTGGCCCATTGCTTTGTCTCCCCCTCAGAAGATTTCTGCTAAAAAATGTAAAACTTTCTTTGGCAGCAAACTTTTTCTATGCTTTCCTCTCTCATCCCACAGGATCATGGCCCCTTCCCTCCTTAGAAGGTTAACTATTCCTCTCTTTTGCACCAGTCCCAAAGGAGAGAGCAGCTTTGCATGCAGTGTGTAGGATTGTGCTCCTGCTCCCTAAAGAGCTTTCAGCCTTTGAGCTGGAGGTCAGTACCAACCCTTACAGACCAGCAGGCTGTGTGCCAGTCTGGGGGTGATGGGACTAAAATGTTCCCTCGGGTCCCTTGTGAGTCCTGTCATCACAGGAGTTATAAGCTCCATCCCAAAGCACTAATGTACCCAGGGTCACCTTCTTCCTACCCTCTCACCCCCTCACAGGGTGAGCCGCTTTGACCTAAAGCCACTAAAAATTTTGGACTTTTATCTTTTGCATTCTGTATTTTTGTAGGTATTGGTTGATGTTTTATTCCTGACTATTCTGGGGTGGCAGAGAGATGATGACTCAGCCTATTTCTGGGTTGCAGTTTTTCCCCTGTTTGTACTGTGACTACAGTTTCTTTCTTCTCCCACACTCAAGAAACTCCTATTCAGGTGTTGTTACAGAAATTGGCTAATTTTTCAAACATGTGGGTTGCCTTAAGGGATCCCTGCCTCTTCAACCTGCCTTTTCCTGCAGATAATGTGGTGTTTGGGGTCTCCCACAGGCACACCATGGCTTGCACAGCCATTGCTCTCTGTTAAGTTCTCCATGAATTCTGTGTTTTAGGGAAATCCTTTGTAGGTGTTCAGTGATGCCTGCAAAAGTACGTAAATATGATGGGCTAGGTTTGGATTGCTCAGAGGGGGAGGTGTGTGTCCAACAACCCTGATGTCCCTGTTAGTTTCCCATGACAGCCCCCAAAAGGATTTTTTTTCTGTCAGCTACATTTTGCTTTCTTCTGTATGAGTGATTCTTTCTGAAATCAGAATATTCAACTGGATGGAAAAGAGGAGATGCTGGAGGGAGATCTCCATTGTAACGTGAAAGCAAAGAAAGAAACTAAATCCTGATGCACTATTTCAGTGCTACTTTTACCCAAATTTGAAAACACTTGTGGTATTAGGTGGTATCTAGACCTAAGGATAGTGATTCTCTAAACAATTTTTTATCATTCATCTATAACCTATATAATAAAGACTTCTGAATATAATACACTGCTGACACAGTCCAGACCTCACTGGTAGGAGACATTGATTCAGTCAGTCAATATTTTTACCTAGCATGTTCCTTACATCACCATAAATATATATTTATGTTTATATTATAAAATTTATTCTATAGATAATATATCAAATATTATGCATTCTAGATATTTTATATCTAAAATATACATCATATTACATATTTTATATGTATTATCTACAATGCAATATACTTTTACATATAAAATGTCTGTGTGCTTGTGTTATATGTGCCACAAAAGAAAAACTGCCAGTTCTATCTTTGTGCAGGAAATTTATTTTGCATAGATTCTGTTAGAGTTTGGGTACATGTAATAGAGTTCTGCATACAAGTTTCCCAAGTACTTAAAGATAAAAAATGTACAAATGCTGTGCCAGCAACACATGGCTTTAATGAGAACAGTCATGCTTACATGATTTGCTCTTCATATTTTTAACATTTTAAAATGATTGTCACTGCATTTGTGGCATAATAAGAGTCTTCAGTTTAAAAAAGTATTTAGGTATAATTTGAAAAAGTGCATCCTTTCATAAGACTGTCCCCTGCAAGTGCCTCAGCCTCCTGGAGGGGAGGTGGAGGTGCTGAGGGACGTGGATGGCTCTGTCCCACAGGGTGGCCTTGTTCTGGCTCTGAGAGCACTTGGGGGATGCAGAGCTGAGCCCTGGGGCTGTGGAACAGCACGGAAGAGAAATAGTGTGACAATAACCCCGAACTGGATCGCCAGAGCAGGTCCTCTTAAGCAAATAGTTATTGCATTTCTTCATTGTAAAAATAAATAATTTGAAGTTTCTCTAAATAAATAGAATAAATAAATAATAATAGAGATCCAAATAAATAATAGCTCCCAATGGCACTGCTTGAAGGAGGTTTGCTAAGCTCAGGTCATCTGGCAATCTGGACAGGTGCCTCAAACTCCTTTGAAGATTAGTTTCTTTGCTCTCAAGGCATCTTGGTACCCAGGAACCTTAATAAATATTCCAAATTCTTGAAGAAATCGTACTCTTCCACTGCTGTCCAGTGATGTTTCTTGAGGGCAGACTGAAAGGAGAGGAGTGACAAGAATCAGGACCTATAAGTTACATTCTGTTCTCTGATTAGGTTTTTTGCCTTAATAACTAATTTTAAGACCACAAAGGCTCTCATGAAGATATTGGGGTTTGAATGGCCGAGGAATGTGTTATAGGTTGCACTTTGGGCAGCTGTTTCTCAGCCAGGGCTCCAGTCCCCAGCTGCACCAGGGCACCTCCACTTGGTGATGGGCTTTGTCTTAGCAAGGAGACATTGGGAGGAGGTGACCAGAGCAGAGCAGCTGCTGGCTGGAAGCTGCTCCCATTGCCACATGACCAGGAGGCAGTGGGTGCTTTGGTCAGACACTTGTTCTCAGTGCAGGCAGGAATAAACACAGAATCCTTCGTGGTCCTCTAAGACAGGAGGAAACAGCGAGCAAGGAATCAGCCCAAACATACCATCCACCTGGTGCATGACTGCATTTTCTGCAGGTTCACAATTATGAGACTGTACTTCTCACTCTCTTTGCTGTTTTTTAGGGCTTCAATAAATCCTTCCAGAGAGGTGGCTGCATTCTCTCCTGCCTCCATCTTGTTGTTCTGGAATAACAAAGTTCAGTAATTTTGTCTTTTCTGTACTGTATTCCTGGCACAGGTTACATCACATTAATGCAATCAAAATGCCTGCTACAAGAAATAATCTTTCACAATGATTTGAGGAAAATTACATAATAGTTATAGAATTATATAATAAACTATAGAGTAGAGAAGCAATTGTGCAACCCAGTGCTTTCCTTCTGCTGAAGGCTGATGTTACCTTCAAAAGTTACGGACTGAGTCTGTGGAGGTGGAACTAGGCAAGACTGGGCACCACTTGGGTTTTTATTGCCTCCTTAGTTGCCTCAGGCAGGGGAAGGCAGTGTTTCTCTAGGAGAATCTTTAACCTCCAGCTTTGCTACCTCGGCTTTGCCTCTCCTGAGCTTCCCCAGGAAACACACTGCCAATGCCACTGCTGGCTTTGGTCTCTAACAACATGGTTATTTTTTCCCCAAGAAGCAGGGAAACAGCCTGTTCCCCACTTTGCAATGGCAGTAAGGTACCTGTGTCCCTCTGACTCTGGAAGGCAGTCAGTTCTGATTATCTAGCTGTGAAAAGAGAGATAGCCAATGCTGTCTGGGAGCCAACTGCTCTGCACCGCTATGCTGAAGGCAGAGCCTCAAGCCCTGGTGTTTCAGGGAGATCTTTCTTTGATAACCCTGGAGGGAGCAGAGCCCTGCACATAATCTCTCAGCACACAAAACCCCACCATGGTGCTCCCAAAAAGCCAAAAGAGTGACTTGGCTGCCATCTAAGACCCGACTTAGGAGCACAAGAACATCCTGAATGGTCTATGACAACATTGCTTTCCTCCTCCCTCTTAAGAAGCAGCTAGCCACCCCACAAGTCCACAGCACTGCAAAGTGAACCACAGAGAGATCTTACCAGAGGCGTGATTTCACTGCTGCCCTGGAAGAGATTGGTAAAAATCACATTAGCAGGTTCCTTACTAACAACTGAAAGTCAGACACGGGGCACAGAGAAAATGGACCAACCTTAGAGCTTAGGTCCTGAAGGAGTTGGATGGTTTCCTTGAGGAGGTCATGAAAGGGTGTGGCTGTGGTGGTGTATGGTGCAGGGGACACCAGGCACAGCACTGACAGCATGACTCCAAGCAGGCATAGCATTGTGGCAAAGGGGCTGTGCTCCCCTCCTTGGGCTGGCTAATCTGCCTCTAGGCTGCCTTTTATATGTACTTCGGTGCAAGGAAGTGATTAATACCTCACCACAAAAATGTTTGAACTGCAGGCGAGTAGTCACCTGTAGAATGGAAGCTCTTAGTTTCTTATCTGATTTAGGAAACTACATGTTTCTAAAATAAGGACTCCCCGAGAAGTTCAGTAAGAGCTACGTAATTCAGATATTTGAGCCATTCTGATTTTAAATGCTGAAGCATTTTTATGAACTGATATTGTCTAAAGATTGATGCAAAGTAACTAAATGTCTCTTGGATCTTTACAACCATATTTGCCCTACTTAATATTGCAATTACATTAAATCATACTCTCACTTCTACTAATTAGTTCTCTGCCCTTGTTTTGTGTGCTTGTCATTAGAACCCTAATAAATTACTCAATGGTGCCATGCTCAGACATACATGACAATTTTGAGACTCCTCCTGAAACCATGCGGGCCTGTGCTGGGGAGAGGGACCAGCCATGGACTGCTGGGGTAGCTCAGTGTCTTGGGGGGACAGAAAAGCGGCTCCTCTGCTCTTTTTAAGGGACATTTGTCCAGTTTCTGTGCTCTCCTGAGGAGGTTTAAACCATTTGGCTGGGATCTCAGCTTACTTTATCTGCAGGAAGCTTGATGGGGTACATAGCACTGATGATCACTGAGGACACTGACAGAATTGCTCCTCAAGCTACAGGTGGGCTCTGGGGTGGCCACAGTGGGTCCTGGGTGTGCAGAGTCCTCTCCTGTCCCCTAGTCCCCTATCAGGGCTGCCTTTGACCCTGCTGCACAGCTTCTCTTCAATTATCCTGAGAGGAATGAACACCATGCCAGTATTACACCTGCAGGACATCAGGTCTTTACTATCCAAAACCTCAGAACGTTATGTTTACATGTTTTTGCTTTAATTTAAGTTATGCTATTTCAATCCTGCAGGAGTTTTATTATGTAACTGACATTCTTTAATATGCATTAGGTTTTCTTGCCCTTAAAAAAAGTCAAATGGTACATAGCTAGAGAGAAGGCTTTGTTTGTGCTTTTCCCCTGAGGCAAGGGTAGGTGACCCATACACACAGGTGCCATCCAAGCTGATGAGAGCCCAAATGCTGCTTTTTCCACATTCATGGCATTTTCCTACTGGTCCCTAAGCTGATGTTTCACAGAACACATAATTGAGTTCCTTGCATGATATTAATTAAATAAGAAGACACTGTCTTGTTAGCTACAAACCAAGTTTTGGAGATGCTGCCAGGCACTTCTCTCCCCTGAGGAGCCACCTTGTTCAGTTGTCTGTTTTCAGTCATTTTGCTAATTGTTTGGTGAGTGAGGCATCTCCCGTGCTGTTCTCCACCTTCAGGAGCCTTTGCTGGATGAGCCACCCTGAAAGCAGCAGCTGGGTGTGGAGCAGAATGTGTTCCCTTTCCTGCGTGCCCTGAATATGCTGGTGTGGGACCTGGGGTAGTTTTCCTGCCTTGCTGGAGTCACACTGATATTCCCAATGTTTCCCTGCAGTCAGAAGATTGGCTTTACTCCAGAGCTGAGGTTAACCCACTATGTGTTACCTTAGTGGGGCAGCATCCATTGGAATGCTGTCTCTGCCTTGTGCTATCAAGGGACTCACATCAATTCAGGCAGTGGTGAATACCAGTCTCTGTGGTGCACACATGGCCTCTTTTTAAAAAATCCTGTGATTCTCTTTATTTTAATGAGTTCATGAGTATTGTGGACCCTTTCAGTGAACCTGTGCATTGCGCACCTCAGGAAGCAGAATTGCACCTGAGGCTCAGGTGTTTGCCCCCATCTCTGGGTAGTTCAGGACTTTGCCTGTCCCTGGCACTGCTGTGGCCATGGAGATAAAACAGATGACAGCATGGTTTAAAGGGAAGGAATGGATTGTACATACTGAATCACAGAACCATGGAATGGGTTGGGTTGGAAGGGACCTTTAAAGGTCAATTTTTTCCAACCCCTTGCAATGACCACTAGACCAGGTTGGTCAGAGCCCCATCTAACCCGACATGGATGGCTGTACCTGCTGGTACCATAAATCATAGCCAGGTTCAAAGTGCAGAGAATTTCTTCCCTTGGAAAAAGCAGTGGGAGCTAAGGCTGCAGCTAAACCTGTCGGTGAGCACTGGGGATTTTGCTTTTATCTCCAAAATATCAAAAGAAATGAGAGTGCCTGCAGAGAGGGCAGAAGGGAAAGGTGTGGGCAGGATGGACTTTTACTGCTGGGAAAAAACTAATGGTGAAGTTGAGACTCCACCTTTTTATTCTTTTTAAAGCCACTAATGACATGCAAATACTTTCTTAGATTGCAGCCAGGGTGGAAAAAAAAAAAGAGGTGATAAAACCAGAAAGGAAGATGGAACTTGTGGTCTGCTTGTGTACGCACATTCAGCAGTCTCACACACACCAACTCTTTTGCAAATATTCACTCAGAGGTGAAACTGCTGTGACCACCCTGCTCCCCTCGAGGTTGTATCAGCATTGACCTTCCTTTCCTGTTCTTTGCTGAGGGGATAACTGCTGTAGGAATCTGAAAGGGCTGCAGGGGGTTTCCAGACAGGGCTCATACAGCAGTGACTCCATCCAGCTCCACCTCCACTGCCCCCAAAACATCCCACAAGGATTAGCACTGATGAGATGTAAATCACTGATATGATCTCAGTCCTAGGCAAAGCCACAGGAAATATCCATATCCTTGTCAGGCATGGAATTAAATCAGTGAACAGAAAATGGCCTAGTCCATTAGGAATTAACCAAAAGCTTAACATAAAATTAACCAAAAAACTGAAACAAAATTAGAAACTTAACTTAAAACTAACAGAATTGTTCACTTTTCTAAACCTGGAGAGATGGTGATCTTCAGTTTTGTGAGCTGAGCTCCATATAACTAAAGTAGAAATCCTGATGTGAAGTCTCAGCAATGGTACAGAGACTATTCTCCCCCTGTGAAGGATTTGGACAACTTCAGGTTCATCATCACATAAATGATCATCATAAAATTGTCACACCCATGTAACTCACTGGAGTGGAAGTTCAGCCAGCTGAAGGGTGACCCAAGCTCTTGTGAGGCTTCCTCTCCTATCAGGGACAAAGAACAGTTTTGACAGTAGTTTTACTAATTTGTGACACTTTATCTCAAAGCTATCTTCTTGCTGTCATTCCTCGGTGGAAAGATTGATCAACATCTCCTTTCACTCCTCTGAATATCCCTGTCACACACATGCCCAGTCCATCTCTGCGCATTCTTGCACAGCCTTGAAGTGTTTTGATTTCTCCCAGATGTTTGCCCCTGCCACGTTTCTAGCTGGCAGCTGCACCTGCACACCTCTGAACAGACTAAAGCATCAGGGTCCTCAGCCTTGATGGCCTCCCTCTTCCCCCCCTCAGCCCTCTCACTTTGGATTAATCTTGAACAGGGAGGCTGAAATGATTTACAATGCCCTTTGCACCACAGGATTGACACTGGTCCTGGAAGGAGTTAAGCAGCGTTCTATCTCTGTGGTCTGCCTCTGCAGAAAGGAGGAAGCCATGCCTCTCCCTGCCTTGCAGAGTGATTTTACATGCTGTTCAGAAGCAGCAGAAACTGAGGTCATTGTCGCCGGTGACTGCGCTTGGTTGGGGCATCTGCCGCAGATGTGCGGCTCTGCTCCCCAGCCCAAGGACATTCCTTTTGTGTTTCATGCTCTGGCTGTGGTCTCTGGTCTGTGGCCAGCTGTCTGGCCAGGGCTGTGATCCTTGGAAAGTGGCCCTTGGAGTATGGGGCCAAGTCAGGCTAATTGGACAGCAGAGGCTACATGTTTTGAAATGGGCTCTGGAGAGAGAAAGATTTTTTATTTAATCAGAAGGTATTTCCCATATTTGTATGACTTCTTCTGCAGCTACTCAAAAAGAGTGCCTGTGAGTCACAGAGGACTGTCCTTCCCTTGAAGAACATGTTGGGGGGATTGTACTGACGCATGAAATCAGAAATTAATCCGAAGCTGACTCATTCTGCACATCTCAACCTCCCGGACCCCTGCCTTCTGCTGCAACCCCTCAGTTTGCCGAGGCTCTGCCAAGGTTTCCCTAGCTGATGGAGGTCAACAGGGCTCACTCTGTCTCTCTTAACCTGTTAAAGGGATGCTGTAGGACTCGTAGATAGGACTTTTTGCAACTACACAACTTTGGAAAAGCAAGGAGAACCTCTCTCCTTGCTCAAAGAAATGTCCTGGAGATGCGCAACAAATTCTCTACCTTTGAGGCAAAATTAGATATAAGTTGTGGATTTCAGTGTTAAATTCTAGGTGAGATGCCGATTTGATCAGAAAGGATTTCCCAGGCAGCCTTGGCACCTCTCCAGCCCTAGTGAGTCAGGTTGGTGCCCATACAACAACAAACATTACCACATGCACGCTTCATCTTCCAGAGAAAATAGAATAGTCTTCCCTTATTTTTTTGAAAGAAATTGTATCTACAGTGTCTTATATCTTCCCACACATAGGAAGAAATTGCAAGACATCTCTAGACTTGGGTTTATGATGTAAAAGGCATTCAAGTTCCCTCAGGACATCATGTGCACCCTGGGAGCAGCTGCCACCTTGTACCTCTTGCATCATTAGGCTGGAGCCTGTCACCCATGTGCAGTGGCCTTGGCAGTTGTTGATAAGTATCCAAAGAAGAACAACTGTATATTTAATGATGACTCATTGCATTCTCAGTCACTTGTCTGAAATCAAGTGAGTCTGAGAGAAACACAGATGATCAATTCAAAAAGTCTGTAATGGGTGTTTTCAAGCCTCACCCATTGACTTGATGAAATTTGGCTCCAGAAGAGTGGTGTCCAGAAAGGGACACTTAATTTTTCAGTTTCAAAGACACTACGTATGAATGAGGAAATAAAAAAGAGGTTTTCCAAATCCTGTGGGATCAGGTTGTGCAGAAAATAGAAGGTTTGTGAATCCTGACAAGTGACTAATGAGAACTACATATGAATAAGGAAGTAAAGTATCAACAGAAAATGAGTAATCAAATGTTTCAAAAAAAGAAAACAGGGGAATTACCCTTGTAGAGGGTAAGCCCAGATCTGGCTGCTGATTGCTCCTTGATGGAGCTGAGGCTGCATTCATCTGGTTGTGATGGCACCACCATCTTCTGTGCACAGTTGAGCAGGGGAGCAATACCGTAGCTGATCTCCATTTATCTCATCCTTAGTGCTAAGAAATGGTGGCAAGAGAAGTGGTGCTGGGATGGCAGGGGAAGGATGGAGCATGGGAACAGCATTTCCATGTCCAAGCTGCTTTCTCTCAGTTCTGCCCTGGCATAAATGAAGGGGATCCTCTGGCAGGGAGCTTGCCTGTGGGCTGGGGCATAGCTGCCTCCCTCGTGGCTGCCCTGCCACATTCCCCTGTGCAGCTATTCCAGAACCATCTACAGCCTGTCTCTCCTCTAGGAGAGACACCCTCGGACCAAGCTGAAAAGAAGTTGTGAAGCTGTAAAAACTGTGAAGCTGGTGCCTGTGTGTTGTGTGTCCCACATGCTCCCAGAGCCCAGTGTCTCTTGGCAAACCTTCCCCCAGACCTGCTTGTTGTGGTGGCACAGGACAGCTGCCTTCATTGAAGATTTGGAGAGCATAGAGAAGACTGTGACTGGTCCTACACAGGGTGGATGGGCTTCTTCCATCCTTGGAGAGATTATCATGGATCTCATAAACACAGGCAGGTCTAGGCAAGCGGTATGCACCCTAAAGGAGTTCAGCAGACTGGAGGGGGTCTGCCTACTGTCACTGTGTTGGGGTTTTACCCTGAATAATGTCTTGCTTATCAAATGGGGAATGCTAAATATAACTCACACCTACAACTTCTAAAAGTAGCTCATGGCTCTGTGCAGCATACCTTCCCCCTCTGTGCCACCAGCTCACACATCTTGTCCCCTGCTGAGGCTCACAGAGCCGCTTTTCCTGCCTTGGTGTAAGAAATGCAACAATCATTTATTTATGGAAAATCTACTTCCAGTACAAACAAATCTGCAGCAGCCCTCGAAAGTCAAAGTCACAGCTTAATTGAGACATCAAGGCAAGTGTGTTTTGTTGTATTATGATGATGCAAGATGTTTGTCAGCGTTGTTAGAGCTGTGATGAAGCTCTTGGGGTTATCATGTTCAGGCAGCTGTTCTCAGCACACGGGTGCTGTCAATGCTGATGATAAGACTGTCCCGCCTGCTGAAACCAGGCATTCCCTTCACTGCTGTTTGCACAACAGTTTCTGCTTGGCTTAATGGTATCAGGTTTTTTTAGAGCCGGCGTGGGATCAGAGATGACAGCAGGGCCCTTGGAAGCCGCAGCCAAATGCACTTTGCCCTTGCCAGGGCAGGGTGGTGAAGAGGAAGGGCTGTGCCATGCTTGAGAGCTTTGCAGGGTGCTGCTGGCACCGTGGCTGGAAGGCCTGCGACCTGTGACCCCACTGCTTTCACCCCACTGCCTGCATCCCACTGCCTGCATCCCACTGCCTGCATCCCACTGCCTGCATCCCACTGCCTGCATCCCACTGCCTGCATCCCACTGCCTGCATCCCACTGCCTGCATCCCACTGCCTGCATCCCACTGCCTGCATCCCACTGCCTGCATCCCACTGCCTGCATCCCACTGCCTGCATCCCACTGCCTGCATCCCACTGCCTGCATCCCACTGCCTGCATCCCACTGCCTGCATCCCACTGCCTGCATCCCACTGCCTGCATCCCACTGCCTGCATCCCACTGCCTGCATCCCACTGCCTGCATCCCACTGCCTGCATCCCACTGCCTGCATCCCACTGCCTGCATCCCACTGCCTGCATCCCACTGCCTGCATCCCACTGCCTGCATCCCACTGCCTGCATCCCACTGCCTGCATCCCACTGCCTGCATCCCACTGCCTGCATCCCACTGCCTGCATCCCACTGCCTGCATCCCACTGCCTGCATCCCACTGCCTGCATCCCACTGCCTGCATCCCACTGCCTGCATCCCACTGCCTGCATCCCACTGCCTGCATCCCACTGCCTGCATCCCACTGCCTGCATCCCACTGCCTGCATCCCACTGCCTGCATCCCACTGCCTGCATCCCACTGCCTGCATCCCACTGCCTGCATCCCACTGCCTGCATCCCACTGCCTGCATCCCACTGCCTGCATCCCACTGCCTGCATCCCACTGCCTGCATCCCACTGCCTGCATCCCACTGCCTGCATCCCACTGCCTGCATCCCACTGCCTGCATCCCACTGCCTGCATCCCACTGCCTGCATCCCACTGCCTGCATCCCACTGCCTGCATCCCACTGCCTGCATCCCACTGCCTGCATCCCACTGCCTGCATCCCACTGCCTGCATCCCACTGCCTGCATCCCACTGCCTGCATCCCACTGCCTGCATCCCACTGCCTGCATCCCACTGCCTGCATCCCACTGCCTGCATCCCACTGCCTGCATCCCACTGCCTGCATCCCACTGCCTGCATCCCACTGCCTGCATCCCACTGCCTGCATCCCACTGCCTGCATCCCACTGCCTGCATCCCACTGCCTGCATCCCACTGCCTGCATCCCACTGCCTGCATCCCACTGCCTGCATCCCACTGCCTTCCCCCCACTGCCTGCATCCTGCAACGCCCCAGAGCTGTCCCAGCACACCAGTGCTTTCCCTGGCAGTCTGCTGCCCCGGGCAACAGCTCCAGCTGCATTTTCTTGCAGCAAGCCCAGTGTTGACTTGGAGTTATTTAATGCTTCACTTTTCCCTCCTGTCTGTTTGTCAGAATTTCCTGGACTGCTGTACCAAGAATGCTGAGCCTGATTTATGTTTCCTCCATAAAATCCTGATCTTTTTCTCCTTTCCATGTACATGTGATTCTGAGACTTCCCATTTATCTGAAGGGTGAATTTAAAATTTAGTGTAAAACATTTAAATGCAATTTCAAATAATCTGAAATATTAAACACCTCATTGCTAATGAAAACTTCGAAATTCAGGAAAGATTTCTTCAGGGTGATTCTTATTATTCCTTGAACTAGTGCAGAACTGAATGAGATGGAGGTCAGGAGCAGAAATTTTCCTGACTGTTTAACCTGAGAGAGTTCGGCTGGATATTCACTCATTTCTCTGATCTTAGTAAACAGATTCAGGGTTTGGTTTGATTTCCATTTTTCCCAGTTCTTACGAGAACAAAACAATGCACAATGACCTTGCCCATGGAGCTTGGGCAGTTTGTGGTACCTGGGGACAGTCAGGGCACTTGTCCCTGTCCAGGGCTGGTGTCTGTGTCCCCACTGCAGAGGTTTTTGAGGCTACTGCCCCTGTGTCAGGAGATGAAGTCTCTGTCCAGCCTGAGTGGGCTCTGCCCCATACAGTGTTTGCATGGGGAGATGCTGTTTGAATGCAAAACACCTGCTTTTGTTTCAACCATTTGAAGTGTGTTTCTGAAAAATGGGATGTGCTCTGCCCCGTGGAAGGGATGGGATGTGTGTAGGAGCCAACCCCTGCTGTAGCAAGCCCTGTCCAAGGCCACCGTACTGTCAGCAGGGAAAAACCACATTTTTGGATGTTTCTGCGAGGCATTCTCTGTCTCCATGGGTGCTTGCCGTGGTGGCTGTATGTCTCTGGCCCTTTGGGTGTTCATTCCTGCCTCACCTGGGCTGTCCCTGTATCCCAATCCTCTTGGTGAACATGGATGCTTCTCAGTTTTTCAAGGCTGGGAGCTCTCCACACCAGTGAAGGTGAGGGGATGGTTCTCAGTTGTGACTGAAAGTGAAAGCTCTTCCTCTTTCACAGCACTGCAGATGTGGCAGGGACATGGCACAGCCAGGAATGAGTTACCCCAGACAAGGGGACATATCTTCTTAAAAGTTCAAGCACAATATGACTCAGTAAAACTGAGTTCAGGGCCAGGCTGCAGCAGGTGGCTCTGGGCCTTGGGAAGGTGAAGGGTGAGGTGAGGGCAGATGTGGGGTGCTCACCTTGATCAGGGGCATCTCCCCCATTGCTGGCAGCACCTGTGTGTCCATCCCACTTGGAAATCAAACAGCTCCCCTGAACAGCACTGAAACCACTTCACAAATAAAGGACTCTTAATTGTGCAGGAAAATTTGTTTATTATTGTTTGTTGTTGTTTGTTTATAATTGTTCAGGTTTTTTTACATTATTTTTTAATGTAAAGGTGCATTTAGATTAACGGAAAGTTGCAAACATTCATAACAGATACATAAGCATAGGCAACACATGGAGTCCTTAAAAAAAAGGCCTTGCAGGAACATTCCCATTCAATAATCTTTTATTAAACATTAACTTTCAGAATCTTAACTGATAGCTTTACATGGGTATGCACTTTGTGAGTACCTGCCATAGCTATGGCTACTTAAACAATTTGGAAAACAAGTGTTGTCTGATTCAGTTCAGTAGAATTCAGCTCACATGAGATGTGTGAAACACCTTGTATCAGCTGAGTAAACTTGGAGGAAAAACAAACAAGACCTCTTTGCTTTTGTGTTACCCAGTTTGGCCGGATTTGGGTGATACGGTTCCGCTTCACCAACAATAAAACGTGTAGTGGTTGAAGTCACCCGCTGGATCTGAACCCTCATGGAGGGAGTGGAGGTGGGAGTGCCCAGCTGAAGTAAATCTCCTCCAGTCCCAGAGCTAGTTCAGGAGCCAAGGGGAAGTGAATGTGCTGGGTGGCACCAATGGCCTCATCCCTGTCCCACAGACTGACTTTGACCCAGCTCTGAGAGCCCTGGGGCTCTGGCTTGGGACAGTGTGAGAAAAATACTGTGACAGCCAATCCCAAAACAGATCCCCAGAGCTCCTCCCTCCTCACTCACCGTCGCACAGCAGTTTCCTAAAGCAAATACTTAAATACAGCAGCTTCACAATAAATATCTCAAAGTCTCCATAAATAAATAAATAAATAATAGAAACTACTCTTTCATTATGAAAAAGACATAAGTTAAAATATTAAAGTTATCTAAAATATTTAAATATTTAAGTGCTTATCTTTAAAAAAATCAGCATGTTTCAATCATTATAGTGAACATGACTGCTGTTATAACATCACTTTGTACATATATATATATATATATATATATATGTATATACACAACATATCTTTCTCTATATAAATATTCTATGGGCACATTCCTGAGGATAAGTTAATTGAGTCACAGTTTGGTTGCAACAGTTTGGGTTCTCCTTTTCTTCTCAGATTTGGATTAGTTGCTCTATTTAGGAATTTTGAATTTTCTCAAAGAGCAATCTCAAGAACCTCTCTAGCGTGTCCAGGAAGTCATCCCATGTTACTTGTGCAGTCTTACATTCCTTATCGAGATCCTTTAAAAGAGAAGACAGCGTCATTCAGCCACGTCACTTGGATATCCCATTTAGGTCTATGTTATTTGATATCTCAACTGACCAGTGGGCTGCAATAGCCCACAGCAGGTTTTGGAGAGCTGGGTGAGTAGAGAGCTGGGTGTTTTGGAGAGCTGCCCCTGGAGGCTCCAAGGCAGGGTGATGATGATATCTCATCACTTGGCAGCATGCACAGGTGCCCTGAGCCCCACTGCTCTCCCAGCTTCTACTCACATTTGGGTTTTTTTTCATATTATTATCTTCCTAGCAATTGGGACTACCACAGGAGAAGATGTCAGAGTATGAACTAAGGAAGAAGGTGGATGTATTTACACCCTTCTTAACCATATAATTTCCAAAAGAGATTTCTAGTGTCCACTGCAGCCAGCTCAGTGCCATCCCAGCAGCCACACCCCACCCTTGAACAGCCTTTGCTGATATTTTGCTATTAAATACCACAAAGCCAAACTCACTTTGGGGAGGATGTTTCTGTAGGTGTTCTGTAGTCCGGTCAGTTTTGTGGCGATGACTTTGCTGTGAATGTCAAGAGCTGTCAAGGTGCTAGTAAAGGTTTTCAGGTGGCTGTGCATGCATCTCTCCACCTGCAGGGATAGGGAAGAGTTATTTCAACAGTAATAATAATTGGTAGCACATAAATAAAACATTGTATCCCAGGAATTTAAATACCTATGAAAAATAATAACCTACAGGAATGAAGAGCTTTGTTTTCAACACTAGCCCTGATTCTGGATTCAGACATTTACTGGACACTAAATTTAGGAAATCATAATACAATCTATAATTTTCATTTGAGAACATGCCAAGGTCCAAAAACTCCCAACTGCCTTAAGTAAGTTGCAGGTGCCACTAGAAACTGGACATATAAAATGGATGTTTTCAATCCTGGAGATATTTGTTCCTCAAGGAAAGGAGGGTCAACCCAGCATTAGGGCTTCATGTTTTGCAATTATGTCTCTCTTGAAACTGGAACAGAATTATCTTAATGAAATAAAAGCAATTATTGATGCTGGTGTGAATTTTCAACTTTTCTCCCTGAAACTAAGAGGGACTAATGCCATTTGTCTTCTGTTCACTTGTAATAGGAGATGGGCCGCTATTTCTCACTGGCACTCTTCGTGTTCTCCATAAAAAGCTCATTTTTTCACTGGATTTCAGGAAAATACAGGTGAGTAAAATGAATGGGTCTGTATAGGATATGGACTAAACACTGTTCTAAAACTAAGGGATCATGGTGAATTTGTGAGGCTTCCAACAAGATGCTGGTGCACATCTAAGACCTTTGCCTACTGAGAGAACTACTGAAGCATTTTAGCACTGGCAGAAGCTTTCTGTAGGTTCTTGCAAAAACTTTTCATTTCCCTAGGTTTGTAAAGCTATCTTACTGCTATTAGAATTCTGAAGTGGGAAAGAAATGTGGGAATTTTAGACAATAAATTTGAATATAATTATGTGATTTCTTACCGTAGCATTCACGGTTACAAGGCTGGGAACCTGCTCAAGAGAAAATGAAGTTAGTAACTTCAGAATAGAACCTGGAATAGAAGGGCAGCTAGGGAAAAGTTGTTCAAATTTAAGGAACTTACTGCATTTAAATTTAGTTTCTTCATATCTTGGAGAAGTTCTCGAATGATCAATCCCACCAAAGTCCTGGAGTGCTCCTCCTGCAGTGGTGATGAGCTGCTCAGCACCCCCAGACCCAGCAGAGCCACAACCTGGACCAGCATTTTGAGAGTCAGCTCTGCTCCTCAGCTGGGTGAACTGTGTGTGGCTCTGCCTTGGGCTCCTTTTATATACACAGTGCTGCAGGAAATGATTAATATCTCACCACAAACATGCTCTTGCTAAAGGGGAGGCGGAGAAGAGTTACCTGAAGAATGGAACCTGCTAGCTATTCCAATGAGTAAGAGTCTATGTACTTTCTGCATCAAAAGCAATTTTATAGATTCTCTACCCTCCTTTGCAGTATGTATTTCCAAGGCAAACTGTACAACCCTTTAGTGTGGACAAAGTGTAGACAGATACCTGTATCCATCTGAAGTTATCAGAGTATGTATTCATAGACTACATACATATATGTAGACAAATGTGCACACAGTTGTGGATGCTGGAAAACAAAATCTTGCTCTATATTACTTTTTCAGCACTTCCAAAAATTTGGAGGTAATTTAAAGAAAATGGTTTCCTCAGAAAACTACAGTTATAGTTCTCAATATTAGCAAATCTACAGTTTTTAAGATTTATAATAAAACTGCCAAAAATACTAAGTAGAATTTCTACAGGGAATTCTGTCTAATTCAGGAAGTATATTACAACCTGACTGAGTCAGGACTGTGTTCTTAGGAAAGGCACTGTGGCCCCAGGATAGATTTTTCTGCTATCTGTGGAGAAAACAAACTGAACAGTAACTGAGAAATTTTGCAATCAAACTTTGTTTAATATGAGTAGAGCTGCACAGGACAAGATAATTATGAATATCAAGTGGAGTAATTTGGTAAAGAATGATTCAGAAGTCTGCTGACCTGTGAATATAAAAAAAATCAGATTTCATAAGAACAGCTGTCCCCTGGGTAGCATTAGAGGAAGATCACCATGGATGCTGCAGCCCTGGCAAGGAGAGGTTAGATCAGCTTTGCCCTGGACAGAATGGCTGTGTCATCTCTCACTGACTTGGCCTGGGGCTACAAGAGAGGATAGGAACCAAGCTGTAGTTTTCCATGTTCTATTTAACATATGAAAAAAGTGTTTCCAAGTCAGAGCGTTATCCAAATCAGGATATTTATTCACTCCTGGATGATTGAGGATGCAGCTGTGGGTGCTGGATGAGGTTGTAGCAATGTCCTGGGAAGGAAAGGAACCCTCTACTCAGTATTCTCCCCATACCTAACACACTTTCAGAGCCAGTTGTAGAAGTACACACTCTGTCATCCAGAAATTTTTTTAGACTGTACTTTTCTCTTTAATACAATATTGTGGATGAAAATCCTGACTAATACTGGACCCAGACCAGATCCTTAGAGCCAAGGCTAGGCACCACCTTGCAAGCTGATGCTGAATTGCTTGTACAGTGATATGTTTAATGAAGTCATTTCAGTTCTTTTCACCTAGTTTGCTTATGAAAACATGTTGTAGCCTTGGACAAAAATGTCAATAAATGTTTTTCTAACCAAAAAACTTCTAACTACTAACTTCTACTAACCAAAGCAGAAGTCCATGGAGTAAACTATTTTTAACAAATGTTCCATATGATGTGATCTGCTTTGCTCTCTGTGTGTTTGTTACTGCTCTCTAGAAATGAAAGAAGTTTTAAAATCAGATTGTCCCTTCAGCATGCTGTGCCGTTATCCTGGATGGACCATGCTGAGTGATGTTCAGGGAAGGCAACACTCCCTCAGCCTACGTGCAGGTGCTGTATCACCTCCAGCTCAGGGAACTGGATGCTCCCTTTTGTTTTCACTCTTGTATGGTCAGTTATGTTCAAGTCACGCAGTTTTGCATTTTTCCATCTTTCGGATGCATTTTATTAAATTCACTGAATACACTCCTCTCCTGAAAAGTCAAACCTATGATAATAATCTCTTTTTTTCCAGTTGTGTTATGAGAGCCCTTGCACCATGACAAACATAGATGACACTGTGAATTTGGATAGTCTTTAAAAGATGTGAAGTAAGAGGGGAAAGGAGAAAGCATATCTCATACGTCAGTGTTATATCAGATCACAACATCAGCAGGCTTTCTTCCAGCTACCTCTGTTTCTCCATATCTATATAGTTCATCTCAGGGGTAGTTTCCAGCAGTGACCCAGCGTTTCCTCATCATTTTACTAGTATTTCAGCTGTGCTTAATAATTACTTCCACATTCCATCAATAATCTATGAGATTTCTCTGGTAATTCCCAATTTATTTAGTACAGCTGTCGGGTCATGCATATTTCAGGATTAGTTTTTTGCCATCTTGGACATACTTTCACGCCCAGGCAGGGGACATGATGTGCAGGCAAGGGCTGGAGACTGGCTGAAAACCAACTAACAAGTGTAAAATGTATTAGTAAGAAAACTTCAAATACAGCAAGTGATTTACAACAGGCAAGCATAAAGCAGTTACTCATGCAATTGGTTACATCTTGCAATCAGGCACTTGCCAGAAACAACAGAAGCCAGTGTTAAAATCTGAAATGATAATCTGAGAGAAATGCCAGGACTATGACTTTTACAATTACTTTATTGGATTCAGTCTAGAGCATTAGAGTAAGTAAATAGCTGTGCTGAGGAGGCTATGGAAAAACAGTGTAGCTGTCTGGTGTCAGCATCATCACTCAGAGGGAGTATTTTTGTGAGAAAAGGCCTTTGCGAGACACTTTGTTATGTTTGCAGCAATGTGCAGGACAGAATAAGCATCTGTCATGCCTTACATCTCCACAGCTTGCTTGTATATCCCACAGGGAGCATGCACATTTATAAAATGGGAAGGAGGAAGAAAATTAAACAGAAAGAAAAAAAAAAAAGACAAAAATCTGCACCTAAAAAGACAAAAACAGGCAAACCTAGCTGATGTTTGTGATGCTCCAGTGATGCCTGGCCACTCTGTGTGTATGTAGTTTGGGCATTTGCCTCCCTAATCATTGCACTTTATGCCTTGTCTTCCCAAGAGCACATCACACTCAATTCTGACATGGATTATCCCTGATTTATGATTCAAAAAGTTCATTATTACTTTTTTTATTATTATATCTGGGTCAGGAAACTGCCTGTGAAAACTCCATTGTTCTCCCTCCATTTGATAGGAAATCATTCACAATGATGAGATGTTTCATCCTCTGAAGAAAATGTCTTCAAACATTTCAACATTTTAGTCCCCAGCCTATCATGCCAGGAGCCCAGCGATCCCTTCACCCTCACCCACATCAAAGAACCGTGTAACTGAGCAACAGCTCTCTTCTGACTACTTTAAAATGCTCTGTTTCCAGAAACATTCAGGGCCAGGCTGAGCCTGGTGCTGAGCTACCTGGTCTGATTGAAGGTGTTCCTGCCCATTGCAGGGGGTTTGGAATAGATGAGCTTTAAAGGACCCTTCCAACACAAATTATTCCATGATTATATGAAAGCTCATCGATCACCTTATTTTTAGTAGAAAAGACTGATAGAGAACTGGTTCCCAGATCCTCCCACAGCTCAAGCTGAACTGATTGCTCTATAAGCAGCTCCTAAGCTTTCTACTGGTTCCAGGCTGTGTTTATCTTCCTCCACTCCCAGAAATTCCCACAGTCCTCTGGGTTTTCTGGGATTGTTAGTAATCATCCACAGTCACACTGCAGAGAGCCTCAGGAGCTCAAAAATTAATTGCATCATGTCCTGCAGGCTTGGCTACAGTTAGTTTATTTAAATAGTTTTTGTGACAGGATATTTTTATGAAGACAACTCTTGTGTTTTGTTGACCAGATCTCCTACATACATCCTGGTTTACAAGAGTCTTTGCTCCAAATTTCTGCAATCGATGAGTAATAACAGCTGTGTGTTTGTGGTAAAGGAAGTACCTCAAAAAGACAACCCAGTTACAGAGGGCTACATAGCAAACAGGCTGACCTCTACAGAGACATCTCAGAGTCTGTCTCATTCTATATTCTGTATCTGTACTTAAAGAAAGTCTCCCCAAAGCCTTAAACTTCAAACTGGAAGAGCATTTCGCAAAATCATTAGCATTGAATCACTGTGACAGTTTTTTCAATCTATCAAACAATAAATTCCTTCCAAATAATGTACAAGTCTGTTCTAATAAACCTGCAAAAGCCCTTTCTAGGAAACAGGGAGAAGATTTACGTGCAGTCATCAGTGGCAGTCTCATCAGCCCATGGGCTATTTCTGTATACTCACAGGTGCCTGAAGGCGTCCAAAGTCCAAGAAGTTCTTCTGGTCATGGAGAACACTTCTGGAAGACATGGTGGGAGGAAAACTGCCCTCTGTTCTGGCTTCAAACAGAATCTCATGTTAATTATATGGATTTAATTTCTCTGAACTGAGCATATTGCACTAACCTTGTGCTATTAGTATAGTAAATACTGAAAAAATCTGTATGTTTCAGGCCATAATCCAAGTTGCAAGTGAGCCCACATCCAAAGGCTTCATTGCTGTTCACTACACATAGAGGTGTTTCATTTCTTCAGTAGTGATGAGGTTACTGGAAACCAGGTGGTGAAACATGAGTGAATCAAACTGCTGTGCTGCAAGACACTGAATTGCTCTCACACTCATCTTCCCACAAAACTGAGCTGAAAATTTAATTATTTTTGAGATGCTCACTCCGGAGTGAGCTTGTACAAAATGGTACATTTTTTCCATGCTCAGGAATCTTGATTTATTTACTCTTTTTCCAGTTACTTATTTTGAAATGTGTATATATTTGCAAACATATAAAACTTTCTCCTGGAACTATCAAGACCAACTATTGGGTGATCTTGATTAAATAATTATGTTAATTACATTTACTCAACCAAATTATTGAGGGAATAAAGGGGTAGAATCATAGAATCATGGAATAGTTTGGGTTGGAAGGGACCTTAAAGATCATCTCACTTTCCCATGGGCAGGGAGCCATAGGCAGAATAAGAGAAATATTTGTGTCAGAAAGTTAATGTATCTCGCCTAGGTTTTATTTCCAGTTTCTTATGGAAGCCTTACAGATTTTTTGTCATAAAAACCACAGGTGCAGATAGCAAGTGCTTTCTTGTGCCATTAGTAAACTGTGAGATCAAATGAGGACACCAGAGATGCAATGGTATGATGAGAGCTTTAACTTCCGCTTCTGATATAAATGCAAATTCTTGCTGCTGTGAAACACCCCTCTGCAAAAGTTGCTCAGATCATGTGAAGAATTCCAGATTTTAGAAGGGGTCTTGGGGTTTGTCAGCCTGATGTAAAAAGGCAAAAATTGAGTCTCCTGATGGGCTACAGCCTCTCTGCTCCCTCCATCTACTGCATTCAGACATGTCTAGGCAGATTCATTTAGACAGTAACAGCAAAAGCCATAACATCAGGTGTATTGGATGGGTCTGTCTCGATCTTCCCAATGGAAGTGTGTCCTCCTGTGTGCATAACCTCATACCCCTTTGGGATCCCATTGCTCCAGAATGGAGCCCAAAATAAGCATTCTTGGCTCTTGTGCTATTTGCTCCCATGTGGCCAAGAAGTAACTCAAGACATTTTGTGATAATCTATGCAGTGAGTAGAATTATGTATTATCTCTGCTTTTCTGATTTTGTGCTTTTTCTTTTCTTTTCTCTTTTCTTTTCTTTTCTTTTCTTTTCTTTTCTTTTCTTTTCTTTTCTTTTCTTTTCTTTTCTTTTCTTTTCTTTTCTTTTCTTTTCTTTTCTTTTCTTTTCTTTTCTTTTCTTTTCTTTTCTTTTCTTTTCTTTTCTTTTCTTTTCTTTTCTTTTTTCTTTTCTTTTCATATTTTGAAACTCAGAATGAATTTGGTGCAATTGGTAGTGGCTGTGACAAAATGGGAAGTACAGTGGGAGTTTACATTTATAAATACTTTCATGACATCAGTCTGAGATGGCTAGCACTATGTGAATGAGAGACTTTATCAATGGCACAAAGGGAGGAACATAAGCCAGAAACCATACATCCAGAAATCAGAGGAGGTCCATGAAGTTGACCTGGCAGGCAAGAATGATTTAAGTACAGCAAATACTTTGGAATATTTTGCATAAAAATGCAAAACAGATCTAAAAGTATGGATGAGAATCTGATGGTCATGGGGCTACTGTCAACAATGAGGGTAAAAATCAGCCAATTTTCTTCCAGGCTTCTTCTGATCTGGCATGCTGGGACATGCTGTGACCCAGGTGGCAGTGGGAAGGACTGGAAACTCCTTTTCCCAGATGTGGTGAGCTGACAGTGCTCACAAGTCATGTGGTGGCTTCTGTTTCAGAGGGAAAATGCCACCCATGCACGGTAACTGCAAAAACAAAAACAAATTTTCACAAGTAGTTGTGGATTTATATACGAATATCTTCCATGAAATGGACCTTCAAACCTCAAAAAAGGAATCATCATCACAAAGACACAGCTGTTGATAGGATCCTTGTAGACCAAGGTTTTACCTGGGCATTTTTTACAGGTTTGTCTGGGATAAAAATGACCTGGTAAAAGATTTCACAAATCTGATTTCTTGTCTGTGTAGTGAATTCTTTTACCACTTTTTATATCTTATTGCAAATAAAAACAAAGTTGAACACTGAGAAGCTTATCTTAAGGGTCTTTTACAAACTAAATAATTTTATAATTCCTAAGAAACAAAATCCTAAAATGTAGTTTGCTTATGTGACCATGTCTTAGTCTCCTTACATCGTGGTTTCAAACATTCTTTCATTATATTTTGCCTATTTTTTCCCATGAAAAATTTGTTGAATCTCAGGGTGGACCTCTCTTAGGTGGCAGTTTTTCTGTAGCATTTCTAACTTTTAAGTCTTTGTTTTGCAAGCTTAATAATAATTTTCAGTAATTTTTCCAATGTAATTTTGGGGTTTCTATTACCAAGTAAACTAAACCCCAAAATCCCAGGCAATGTACCTTGTGGAGTCACAGTGTGGTTAAGAACTTGGTGAACTGCACTGTATAAGGCCATAGAGATTTCAAACAAAATGTCATTTCATGTTTTCAGTCTTACTAAATATCTTTTTATACTAGGTCCTATTTTTAGAACCTACTGACATCTTCAAGATGAGTCAGCATCCCAGTCAACAACATGGAAAATTTCATCCTGTTGATTAAACATTGATAAGTCTGTTGAGAAAAGAAAATGACAGCTAACACATGAGGCTTCCCACAAAAGGCAAAAGACGCATCTTTTGGAAGGGCACTAGGAAAGAGCACCACCTCCAGCTTGGTACCACCAGTGGGATTCAGGGCAATGGAAAAATACCTGCAGCTGTGGGGGAGCTGGTGATGCACCCCAGCTCCTCAACGGCAAAAATGCCGAGAGTCAGAGGTTAAAGAGCCCAATATGGAGTTTGTGGTGCAAAGTGTCTCAAGGCACTTTGTGGCTCCCCAGCAGCTGCAAGAAACCCTGCCTGGAAGATTAATCACATCCTTTGGAAGTTTCTGACATCTCCAAGATAGCTGAGAGGAACATCAATGTTTAGAATTGCTATGCTATTTTTAAACAAACAAGAAGAGAGACCATTTATTTCTAACTCATTTCAAACAACTCATTTTTTTTCTCTGTGTCTCCCAGATTGCTTTCCCCGCAGAGCTATGGGGAGGGCAGCACACAGCCCACATTCACCGGTGCTCACTGAGCAGGCTGGGGCCCATGGCAGCATCCCCATGGCTGCAAGCAGACTGATGTGACAACAAAGAGGTGAGAAATAAAAAATGTATCAATGTCAATGCGTTTAGGAAAAAAAAAGGGGGGAATTTTCAGGTTGCTGTGAGGATTTCAGTCTGGTTTTCCACATCTGAGTACTGAGAAATAGGTTTCTAGATGTCATTTGATTGTCTAAAAAACTACTGCATTCCAATACCTCTTACCCGTGGGAAAGGAGAAGTAGGTTCTGGGAGTAAGCGTGCTGCTTTAAAGCAACCAGCAGACAGTGCCTTTACCATCATTATGCAGAAGTGCCACAGGCAGCACAAGGTGCCTCTTGCTCCAGTGCTGCTGGCTGGCAGTTCCAGCTGCTCCCACTCTGCTCCTCTGCAAGGCAAAAGGAAACAATGCTCTCCAAGGAATGGCTTGATCTGTATTAGGAAAAGATCTTGAGGTCTCTTGTGTGCTTAAAGGCAGCTGCTTTAACATTCAAGAGGTGTTTTCAAAACCCTGACATAAATGGAAAATAAAAGCCTTCTGGAAAGCAGAGCACTTTGCTATGGAGAGCATCATGTGCTTGCACACGGCAGCGACCTGGGAGAGTTACCACTCTAGGGGTAAAGAGTTTATCTCAGCAGAAACATTCCTCATGTCATTAAAAAAGCCAACTCACTCTCTGTTGCACCTATTTAGGTTATGCTCCCTGGGTGCGTATCTTTGCTTACCAACACTGGGGTTTTCGTGCCATCTTCTTGCCCAATCACTCATCTTTGTGAGATCCTGCTATGATGCCTCATACACAAATTCAGAGAGTACTTGGCATCACTCCACTCCTTCTCAGATTTCACCCACCTCCTTTTCCAGAGGATATTAAGCAATGCAGGTCTTTGCTACTATTTATTCTGGCTTTAAATGCTGCTGCTGAAACACGGTCTTGTGAGTAATTAATTGTTTCAAGCAGTGGCTTTTCTCTTTGACTGAAGTGATCCAAACCCCTCATCACTTTGGTTTTATTTATGCCCCCTTTTTGCACATTCAGTCTTGCATCCATTCATTGTGACTGGGATTTGTTTCCCTTACATCCATTTTATTAGACCATACAGTCTATTTTATTCCCTTTCAAGAAATAACATTTAATACAAAATATTAATGACAAATCTACTATTTGACAGCTACTTTTGGTGTTACCTTGGTAAACAGTGAGTTTTCCTTGTGCAACAACTCAGTGCTGGTGCTTCTAGAGTACTTCTAAAAGACGATATTAAGGTTCAGCTCTGATATTCATACCTATTTTACCTTTGTTTTTTGAATGGTTTTCTAAATTCTTAACCTTGCTATTATAAAAATTTCATGACCAATCAATTCTATATTTTAATTAAACCAGCGCAAATAGGCAGCTGGCAGATGATCACGTCAAGAAGGCAAATGACATCAAAAGCCCTGATAGGTTAGGCTAAAGGGCTTTTTGTCTGCAACAAAAATGCTTGTTTAAAAGATGTTCCATTTGAGTACAAGCTAATAGAAAATCATGAATAAATGTGAGAGATTATAGGTAGTAATAAAAGTTTTATAAAGGCATTTCAGCCTGCACTCTCAATGAGGATATTTCTGCAGCTCTGACTTCTGATGTTTTTACTGGAGTTGACTCTCTCCCAGCTGTCTGAATGAGCTTCTGACAGCAGATGGCATCTTCCTCAAAACCAGAAATCAAAAAGGGATTGCTACAGGAGGAAACAAGGTGGAAAGCTCATTGCCCTGCTCTGCTCTCGCTGCTGTTGACAAGGTCACATTGTGAATCAATGGCAAAATTTGGCCATGAGGACTCTCTCTGCTCACACAGGTTGGTGAAGTACAGTCCTTTGTGGGAGCATTTACAGCTCAAAAGAGCCTGGATGCTTTTTAAATAATAGGGTTGGCACTTCAATGGCTCACCAGCAGGAACAGTCAGTTGCTTTGCAGCCGCTGCACAACCTCACTGCCCACACGCTCTGCCATGAACAAGTCAGCATTCAGCTGCCTCCAGCCAAAATCTGGGGCAAAATTATTTAATATACATTAGATATCACTTAAAACTCCACCTAAAGCTGAGGAGTTCTGAGCTTCTGGATATGCTCAGGTCTTGGCTTTGTCCTTTACTTACTTTAGAGGTGTGGCTCATGAGCTGCAAGCTGAACTACAATACCTGTATTTGTCCATTATACAAATCCAAAGAGAAGAACTTTTGTCTAAAGAAAGCTCAAAGGTCATTACAGTGTATGTTTATATCTGTATTAAGAGGTGGAAGCTTTGCTTCCAGCCTGATGGAGGTCTAACATAGTTTCCTGGAGCAGCATTAAGCTCTTCTGGTCACAGAAGGTGTGACCAGAACTTGCTCTGCTTTATTAACAGGATCGTTTTGGATTTGAGCTGTGAGTATGTCCTCTACGCCAGAAGAGGTTAAGTGAATATCACTTATTTTTTATTGTGATTTCAGCATAGCTGGCATGAAGAGTTATGGGATTAAACTACTTCCGTCAAACTCTGATATCTTCATTTGTTGCATAACAACCATAATAGAACTACTTTTTTCTCCCTTCTTACTGTAATGTGGGAAGAATGGGTCTGGGATTTGTTTTTTTTTCTAAAACTCCTCTTTTTGCTTTGTCTTTACAGCTGGGGCAGCAGCAGAGCAGCAGTAGCACCTGTGCACTCCTTGCATAACCCCACCAGAAGTAGTTCACAGAGTTAATGGTAATGAACGGATTTAAACAGAGACCAAAAGAACAAACTTGCTCATTGTACCACTTCTAATCTAATGCTTGTTGGTATTTCTGTATCCTCAAAATGAAATATTCTGTTTTTCCTTGTTTTTTCACAGTCAGTCAACTGAGTTTTCCTGTGAATAGTTGAGTAGAGGTCTTGTCTCCAGCCATTTCCTTACAGCCATGAAGATTTTGGCACTAAGGTCATTGATCTCAGCTAACAGTGATGCATATGTGAAATGTTATTAAATTAATGAGACCTACAAAAATTGGCACTTGGTAAATTGCTTCAGAGTCCAAAAATTGTAATTTGTGTGTACCTATGAAAAGTATTAACTGTGAAAGTTTAACGTATAAAAGACAGTTAATTAATGCTATTACAGAATCATGTGTGACCTTTGTTATGCCAAGTGTCTGCAGTCAAACATTGAGACTGCTCTCCAAGCAGAAAGATTTTAACTGTTGGAGTCCTGAGAGCTCTAATGGCCTTTGATGGTCCTGACCAGCCTCACCTGGGCCCCTGCCCACACCCTTCCCATGTGCACAGAAGACCACTTAAACCCAGTCCCAGAGGCTTCTTCCTACCCAGCATCGTAGGAATGCTGGTCTCCAGCTCAGTCACAGCCATGCCTGTGCTCAGCCATGGGACTTGGGTCCCCATCTTGAACTGTCTTCCTGACCTTGGCCCTGCCTCAGGTAATACCTGATGGTCTGGGATATTCCCTGAGCCCTGGTTGCCACCCTGAGGCCTGTCCTGCTTGCTTTGCTTGGCTCCAAGGAATTGCACCCTGTCTGGGAAGGCAGGTGTGTTACTGTGGCTTAGGGAGCCATCAGCCTGCACTAACTGCAGCTGTACCCTTGATTAAGGGGTAAGGTAAGATCATGCTGATTGAAATGTAGTTTAAATGAGAGCTGCTAGTAAATCATAATGTTCTGCTAGCTGGCATGAACAACCTGAAAGCTGGGAATGCTTTAAGCACCAATGTAGTGGTCAAAAGAACTATTTCTATTGACTTGAGGGAATTTTCACCTTTGACATGAAAGGGTTGATTCTGTCCCTTCTTTTAGCCACAATATCTTTTTCTAAATCTTCAAGGTCAGGAAGGTATGGAGAGCTGGCTCCATGAGGCATGTTTGTATAGCTTTCAGCAGCAATTGGAACTATTCTCTTGGCTATGAGATGCAAAACAGATTTATTGTCATGGCAGTCCTACCTCTTCATCTGGATTTGGGCTGCCAAGATAGCACTGATCTGTGTGCTGTCCCTCTGGTAAACAAATCCTCTGCCTATCCTGAGCACACCTGCTGTCTCCAGCCCTGAGGCAGAGGCCCACAATCATCTGTATGAGATGACCGTTGGGAAGTATGAGGAAGAGCTAGAGGGGCTCAGTCTGGAGAAAAAGCATCTCAGAGGGGACTTTTTCTCTCTCCAATTCCCAAAAAGGAGCTTGGAGTCAGGTAGGGTTGGTCTTTTCTCCGTCAGAACAAGAGGGCAAGAGGAAATGGGCTCAAGTTTCACCAGGGGAGGCTTAGATTGGCTGTTAGGAAACATTTCTTCAGACACTAGCAGAAGCTGCCCAGGGCAGTGGTGGAGTCACTGTCCCTGGAGGGATTTGAAAGGTGTAGTTGTGGCACATGTTGAGGACTTGGCTTAGTGGTGGGTTTGATTATCTCAAAGGCATTTATTAACAAAGGTTTCTCTTCGTCTGCTGCAGAATGGACTTAATCATTTTGTCTTCCACAGGCAAGAAAAGAAAAAATGGCAGAAGAGAAGGCTGGTGATGAAGCAGAAGACAAGGAAGGAAGGACTGGAACTTCTAGGGTAACACATTATTAATTGTTGCTATCTCTATGCTGGCAGTAATATGGAACACAGTAGGGAGTCCCTCAGAACCGCCAGTGATTTAATGGGGCAAAGAATGGGTTTGTTAATAAAAAACGATAATTACTGGGCTGCCGCTGTCCGTGGTGCTGGAGGTGTCGCCTGAGCCCCCGGGGACCAGCCACACCCGGGCCCGGCCGCGATGGTCTCATGTACCTGGTCTTTGAAAACACCCGAGCAGCTGCACGCCCGGCAGGAAGGGCCTCGAGCTTCCTGTGTGGTGTCAGGGTTGGGAGGGCTCGGAATAGCTGAGAAAAAAGTGAAAGATGCCTGCAGGGCAAGACAGAAAAATTCATTATTCTTCCTCAGACATATTTTTGCATTGCTGGTCTAAAAGAACTATCTTAATGTTCATAAAGTGTACTGAAAAAATCCCTTAACTCTCCCCACATATATTTGCTATATTATTTGTCATAAATCTGTCAGCTGCAATTTTAGAAAGTTTGAAGTTTCTTCCAGAATGTCGTAATACAGTGAAACAACTGCCCTAATGGCAGGAAAATCCATGATGGGAGAGTTCACACCCTTCTAACTCTGGGGAAATCCAAACATGAGATGCAAAACCACAGACTTTGCAAGTTTCACTGTTATAAAAAATAATTTCTTCTAAATTGATGACTTGCCAAAACCTTTTCATGCTCTTAGACTTGATAAATTGGATGACTGTAGCAGGTAAAGAATTGGCTGGATGGTCACACTCAAAGTGTTTTGGTAACAATGATAACTGGCTGGTCAGTCACCTCTGGGTTGAACTGAAATCCAAAGAAAGGATAAAGGAGGAGATTCAAGGTGTAAATACAACCTTCAAAGCAAGGCAAATTAAAAAACCCCACAGGAACAGAAAGTAAGGAGCTTTCAACATTGACAAAGGGAAGGGAGCTTCTGCTCACAGTCAGACAGACGGGGATATTTTGGAGCTGGGCATGTTGTGGTTTGTATGAGACAAGCTCACTTGGCAATATAAAGCTCCAAAGAAACACTGAGAAATGATGGAAACAATTCAAAGATCTTTGTGATCAACACAAAAGGAAAGTTGAAATAGCATCCTGAATAGGTACTATCTTTATTTAGTGGATTCTTGCATTGATTCCAGCTATAAATGCTGAGTTTCACAAGGAAAGAATGATATTTTAAACACCATAATTCTGCAATGAAACAATAAAGAGAAGACAAGGTTATAATCATAAGAAACCAGAAGAGTAGACAGAACTGTACTGGAATGTGAGGGAGTGCTGAGTCACTCTGCATTAGGTGCTGCCATAGTAACTATTTACCAGCTGGTTGGGAATGAGGACAAACTGAAAAAATTGAAATAAAAATCATGATTGAAATCCCAGCTTGAAATATATTTCATATGCTTTTTAAAATATTTAACAAAATTGAATACTTCTGAAGGTTTTCTATATTAGTGTTACAAGCAGATTACATTGGACTACTGAATAGAGACATAAATGTATTAAAGCAAGAAATAAACTAATTTCTTCCCAGCTATGCTAATGTTACTATATCTAATTGTGAGAGCAAGTAGGAACTGCTTGGTGTTCATGGGGAGGTGATAGAGTGCCTGTTCTCTATAACCCAGCCTAGGCTGTGATGCAAAGAGAAGAGTTCAGGTAGTAACAGCTTCGGGGGTGGATTGGAAAACTTAACATGCTTTAGAGAGGTGTAAGCTCAGATTCCTTGGCCAGTCTTTCCCTCATGTTTCCCTCTGCTCTGACTATTAGCAAGGTCACTGCTGGTGCTGGCTTTAATATCTTGGTGGTGAAGGTCCCCTGCAGGAGAGATAGCTATGGTGTAGTAGTGATTTGGGGCACTTCTGTGAATCATTAAATTCTGGGTGGTTTCCTAGCATGGAAAATTTCAGCATCATTATGACAGGTTTCTGTCACTGTGACACCTCCAAAGGCAGAACATCCATTATTATTATACCAGTAAGTGAGAGCACTTAAACTCCTGTTGAGGTGTGGACAATTTCAGAAAACTGTAGGTGGGCCTTTTGATAATCAGTTTAGCCAAGTTTGCCTTGGACTGTATTTACAGAGAAGTAATATGCTAAAAAGGTTTTCAAAGTCAAGAATTAGAGAAAGGTTTATGAGAACTCTGCAGAGAGGCAGGAAGTTTGTGGTGAAACACAGGAAGTATGTTTTTTTTTTTTAATTTGTGTAGAGCTTAGAGGAGCTGCTGCAGGAGATGCTAAGGTCAGGAAAGCTCTGCTTTGCACAGCATAGGCAGACACCTTGCGGCTCCCCAAAGCAAGGACATGGAGGCCCAGGTGGGATTTGTCATGCCACTGATCTTCACTCCTATGGTAGATGAACAAAAGGTGTTTCCAGGGCTCATTGTGCAAATGCACGCCCAGATCTGTTTGCATAAATCTTAGTGAAGTTTTGGGAGCTGGTACTCTTCAGCCAGTTTCCTCTAGTCCCTCAACTTCCCTAAGGAAGTATTATTTAAAAATACTCATCTCCTCAAAGATCAAGACCTCCTGAATCATAAAACATTTGGGGTTGGAAGGGACCTTTAAAGGTCATCTAGTATAACTCCTCTGCTGTGAGAAGGGACATCTTCAACGAGATCACATTGCTCAGAGCCCTGTCCCACCTGGCCTTGACTATTTCTAGGACAGTTTGTTTTGTTGTACTGGTTAGCTTCAGTACTGCGATTTCCAGCTTTCAGATTTCACGAGTCCAGAAGCAACCAGTCCAGTGTCACCAGTTACTGACACTGATGCTTCAGGGAAAAGTCTGGGCCTGCTTAGGTACAGGAACTGTAGGATTTAGATAGCCTGCAGAAGATGAGCTGTTAACAGCCTTGCAACACAAAATTTACCACAGAGAGGCAGGTAAGAATTGGCATAGAAACAGTTTTTTATTCTCAAGAAAGAGAAGGCTATAGGAATAGGCTACAAATGTTCTTAAGTAAAATAGATTGTGCAGTATTTAATCTATAATCTAGCTCACTCTTTAGCAAAATAGATGGCAGTAGAAATGATTTTGCCAAGTCCTATTTTATAGCTGTTATATTTGATTTTATGGTACTTGAATGTGTAGCTGAAGTCTCAATTGCTTTAGAGGCATTTACTATGAGAATTGCAGTCTGAGGAAGCAGATACAGTTCTCTTTGGTTTCCAGCTCACTTCTTAGAGTGCTTGATGATGGTTTTCTGCCTTGAGACTGTGAATATTGAAAGACAAAGAGCCCTTGACTGAAATGGACATGACAATTTTATAACAGCTTTCAGAAGTGGGCAGTGATGACTCTAATACAAACTACATCAGGTTTAATCAGCTGCCAGGCTTCTGTACATAGGAAGTTTTTTTAAAGTCCTTCTCATATTGAATCAGAAGGAAACCACATGGTGAAAAAATTTTGCCATGGAATAGAAGTTCTTCATTTTCATATGCTTCATTTTCACCTTTAAGAAAACCAAAAGCTTTTATCTACAAAGGAAATGTGTGCCCTTCACAGCTGTAATCATACCTGAACTGGTGCTAATTCCTGGTACAAGCAGAGAATATCATTGGTATATCTTGGCCCATGTTCCCAAAGATTTAACAGGTGCATATCACAGCTTGGAACAGGCAGTTTTGCCTGCTGTGCAGACCTGCCATGTTAGTGACTTAAACGGCTGAATAAAAAGATAGCGTCTCTTCTACCGTTTGGCACTCCCATCGTGTTTACTCCAGTGGCACTCTGATTCCCAGAGGAATGCAAGATGTTTTCTCAGCACTGGTGCAGCCTTTTTAACACCTTCTTCTGCAAAGCCCTTCATGTACCATGTAGCTGGAACATTAGTTTTTTAACTACTACCTTCTTCAGGGAACAGTCAAGAACACAAATCTGCTCTTCTCTCCTGTCTCCATGTATTTCGTATCACACAGAGATTGCCTCATTTTTAAATTTTTTTTTCTTATTCTTGTTTAAGTAGCCACGAGCTGTATGATGATGACGAGAGACAATGCCGAGCCGTCTCTGCTGATGAAGCTGGGTGTGTTTCAACATCTCTGATAGTCTTTAGTACCGCTGTTGTGCAGGTCACCGGCCAGCTGCAATTTCATCGGCCAAAGGTGAAAATAAATCTATAAAGGAGTAAGTTTCTCCCCCTAGGTGCCCCTGCCGCCGTTCATGGATTGGAAGGGGCAGGGGTGCTCTGACGAGCATCCGCGCACCGCCGGCAGCATAGCCCCCTTTAGGAGGGATCTGGAGGGCTCGGCAGGATGGGGAGAGGAGGAGGGCTGCTAAAAACACCGCCCTCCGCCGGGGGAGCGTGCGGGGCGCGGGGTGCGCAGTGAGCGCCGCAGTGCGCGGAGCGGGGGCCGCGCCGCAGGGATGCTCGCCCCGCTCCTGGGCTCCGCGGGCTCCGGCTGGCTGCTGCTGGGTGAGTGCTCCCCCGGCCCGCCTCGGCACCGGCGTTTGTCCTTCTCCCCGCCCCTCTCCCTGGCTCCCGGCTCCTTTCTCCGCAGCGGGCGGGGGCCCGCTCCCCGCCTTGGCACGGTGCTACTGGCCCGAACCCTCCGAAGCGGTCCCTGGGCCCGGCTCCCCATGCCTGCTCTGGGATAAAGGGTATTCCAAGCTCTCCAAAGCGGGGAGGCAGGCGGGAGGGGATGGGATGATCCTCGGCGTGATGCGTGCGGCGGGAGCACCGTGAGCCGCTATGGCAGTGGTGCAGAGCGCTCAGCGGGATGCGTTACATAACAGCTCTCAAATAGTCCTGCTGGGTTGTTCCGCCAGTCCGTCTCTGGCAAATTTGTTGGGGCGCTTTGTCTGTAATGGGTACGTGAAAAACAGGGCGGCGTGCTTGGCAGGGTGTGTGCGTGTTAAGAGCTGCCGGGCAGAGGGTGATGCTGGATCCCATTGTTTTGTGAGCAGGCAGTGACGATTCCAAGTGGGGCTGCATTAGGAAATTCTTGCAAGTCTGAAACAGGAGGATTTCTGTAAGGTATTTAAAAGCTCATCTTGAATTGATCTGCTGTGCTGATTTGAAATTGAGTCCCTTGAATCTGTGTGAAGTGTCTTTTCTAAAGAAAGATAATGTTCAATGTTTGTGCTATTTTCCCCTTTATGTATCAAAGAGCTTCTCTCTAGACAGGCAGACTTCCAAGGAGAAGAAGTACAAAGGGTAAAATTATTTTAAAAGACAACATCTTAGCATCATTAGGTAAAGGTTCTGAGGGAAATGTTGACAATGGAAAAATTGTAATTCTTTTTGTTCGTGCCTACTTGCTATTTTTGATTATGAAAAAGGATGTTTCACACTGAATAGAAAAAAAAAAGGGAACCTAAAATTGCTAGCCTGAATTTTGCCTCTCAAAATAACCTGGTGGCTCTCATTAAAGGCAGTGGCCTTACAGCTGCTTATATCAGCAACTTGAATCAGCTGCTTTAGAAGTGTAGCAAAACTCATGCAATGAAATATGGCCCAGAGGGAATTACATGGGGCAAACAGAAAGGAGGACTTGGCTGGGAAGCTGTGGGCAAATGTTTGTTCCTGTGTTTTGGGGCCCAAGGCCCCAGGGACTGCTCTGAGCCACATAATTGGTTGCACCAGGCTTGTTTGTGACAACAGGAGAACAGGACCCACTGGGAACAGGTCTCCTGTGCAAGCTCCTGCCCTCAGTCCTCTACATCTGCCCTGAGGAACTGATTTCTGTGTTTCACATCTCTGTTCCTGCTGTGTTCCAGCTCCTCTCTCTTCTGCATCTGGCTATCCCAAAATGTATCTCTGGGGCCTCATTTAATTTAATGTCTGGGGCTGCTCATTTTATTTTAGTGTGGACATGACTTTGGCCTAACGTTTCTGTCTGCAGAACAGGTGCCCTCAGAGGACAGATGTGCTGTTATTGCCTTTTGCAGTGGCACTGAGATGTATGCCACCAGAGGTCATCTCTGGGAGATGGATCCCACCAGCGAGCCAATGGCTCTGCCTGACCTGGCAGTGTGGCACCTGCTCAGCCTGGAGCAGCAGCTGTTGCTCTCGTGTCTGGTTTTGGCTTTCTCGTGTCCCCATCCCATCAGTCGCTGCTCGATGTTGCAAAGGAGTCACCCTGGCTGTGCTGATTTACTGAACAAGGGGATCCTTGGCCATTACAGCCCAGTGAAACATTCTTCTTTAATTCAAATTTGTCTGGCATCATTGGAAAAGATTTAACAAGTTGAGAACAGGTCTTTAATGTTCTTCTCAATGAAATAATGATCAGTGAAAAGAACAGAAGTCAGTGAAAGACAAAGCAAATTATTTCCTACTGTGCAGTCTTGGATAGTCTGATGGATGCAGGGTGGTATAGTAAACAAAACACAAACCTAATGGCAAATTCCCTAGGGATTTGAACATTGCTGGTTTGGTTGAAATTGTCCAAGAACTCACCTTACCCCTTGAATCTCTGGGATTTCCTACTTTTATTCCTCTGCTCTGCTCTTCCACGTGGCTGCAACCATGAGACTCTTGCCTGCCCTGCCAGTCCTGCCTTACAGAAAGGAAGTCTTTGTTCTCTTGCCTCCTGGCAGCAGCTGGAGGCCAGGCAGGCACCTGCATTCATGTGTGGAGGCACAGGAAGGGAAACCTGCCATCACAGTGTCCCTTCCCACCAGCACCAGTGCATCTCCAAATATTTCTCAGTGCACATTTGCAAAGGGCTGGGAGGTTCATCTGGGGTCACAATAGACTTGTACAATTCCCGTCCTGATCCTGGCTGTCATGCTGTGACACAGGAGTCCTCGGTGATGCTTTGTGCACAGAGGAGATGCCCAAGAGTGCTCAGCCCAGCCTGTGGAGTGCCAGGTGTTGCACCAGAGGCAAAGCTCATGGTATTGGTTGAGGTATATTTAGTTGCTTTTATTCTATTACTGCTCCATTTGAACATTTGCTAGATACTATCAAAAGGAAAGAGTAGATGCAGTTGGATTTCCCTGTTCCCTCATAGCAATTTTTCTCTGCTGCTCTGGACTAACCTGGACATTTGATTCTTGTTTCCACACTAGAACTATATGGAATTATATTCAAGTAATAAAAATAGAAGAGAAGCTTTGAAGACAGATGGTAAACTGAATTAACTGAATACCCTCAGAAATAGGAAAGTTGACTTGGGAGTGAGCCAGAAACAAAGAAATACAACTTTTCATCAAGGGTATAACTGCCTTTTTGATGTCACCAAACACTGCAGAGCACCAGAGGGTTTAAATGTTTCATTGTGAGTACATTTCTGAAATCACTTTGAGAGAAATACCTTCTTCTTCTTCCTTCATCACTGCACAGTTGCAATCAGCACCTGGATAGGTAACTGGGGGCAAGTCTGGGTGAGATGGAAGGAGATGATGGGTAATGTGACTCAGGCAGTTACCTTTTGATGGGTTCACAGGCATCCAGGGCAGCTCTTTTCCCATGGCTTTGTTCTTAACTTTGCTAAATTATTTTTTCATGTAGACCCAAATAAAATAACTTAATCACTCTCTTTCTGATTGGAAATCAACATGAAAGAAAAACATCTGTTAATTTATTATTTTATTTTTAAGTGCTCTGCATATGTTCTTTGGGGATGGGCCAATACAAGTAATACGATTTTTTTCCATCACTGCTGTTTGTCTCTTGTGGTACTGTGTGAAGCCAAAGCCCTGCAGGTCCTTGGCACTGGGGACCCTCTTACCCTGTGAAACCACTCAGAGTGGAGAAAGATGAATCAGAGAGCATGTGGGTATAAAAATATAAATATGCTTGAAATATACATATAAAATCTGTTAATTGCCAGCAGAGACCCTCACACTCCTTTCCACACTCTCCTGCATTTTGCTGTGAGCCATGATTGGCTCTCCAGGAGCTTTTCTTCCCAGATATGCTGATTCAGAGTCTTTGCAAATCCTTTTTGGAGACTTCAAGGAACTGAGTGTTGATTCTATACAGCATGATACAGGGAAATATTTTGCTGGGCTTGAATTTATTGTGCAGTGTGCCATCAGGACTTACTGATGACAACTCATTTGCTGTGTCAAAGCCTCCTTATACTATAAACATTGTCACAGAGCCTCCAAGGTGACCTGAGGCTGATGGGAAGGTGGGCAAGGAAGCAGATCAGGGGCTTTGCCTCATTCTGTTTCTTCCTACACTCTGTATAGAGGTAAAACTATAAATTTTCTACCATCCTGCTGGAGACTGCACTGTGGAAAATATGATAGCTGGTGGTGAGAAAGTAAGACACTGGGATGAGTGGGGATTTTTAGTCAGGAAAGTGTCAAAGCCACAGGGGTATTTGAGCACCTGGGAGCTGGGGACCAGCTCCCTGCTGCAGCCATGCTTCAGCACCTTTACTCACTGCTTGGGCTTTTGCAAGCAGTGATGCAGCTGCTTCAGCTACAGTGCTTTCGGAAAAGCATGGCTGAAAATGCAGCCCCTTCTTGTCATGGGCTGAGTCCACAGCAAGGTTTTGGCAAGACCCCATGGTGATTCCCCCACAACGCCTGAATTAGTCCCTCAAACTCCCCTGTCAGCCTCACAGGGGTTTTTTCTGTCTTCTGTGTTGTGTGGGATGTTCCACTCTCAAAAATACAGAAAGAAACTAAATCCAACCAACCTGTCCAAGTAATTTTCTTCCACACCACAGGAAGAAAGTGTGACTTGTCCAAAAAAAGTGTGTCATTCAGTGGAAATCACTGTTTCTCTAGGAAAGCCCCAGTTCAGGGAGGAAAAGTCTTTTTGCTCAGACTTGTGTGCCATGGTGTTGCAAGACTGCAGCTCACATTTCCATTTGCTCAACAGAGCGGCTTGGGTTGTGTAGATAAAATCTGAGACACCACATGAGAACTGGCGGGAGGAGTTTCCACTAAGCGCTGCTTAGGTGGAAAAAAGTCACTTAGATGATTTTTCTCTCCGAGGTCAAGTGTGTCACTTGGCCCAGGAGCAGCAATTCCAAATGCTGGGTTATTTGGAAAAACCATCCTAGCAAAAGGGGTCTTTTGTCCATTGCTGCATGTGGCAGAGGTGGATGGTTACCTGTGTAAATCCATCTTTTAGTGACCAGATTCTAGGAGACCTTTCACTGCTGAGGGTTTTGATGATGGCAAGAAGGGAGGGGAGCATCAGTCCCACACCTGGGAACACACTTGGATGTTCCACCTGGCTGCCTGAGTTTGTGTTTTGACCACAGAGGAAGAAAAGCCACACCAAAGCTCTCAGCCAGATCAGTCACTGCAATGGGACTTTTGCTTGGCCAAGGAGGTTTAGGTTAGATATTAGGAAAAAATTTTTCATGAAAGGGAGGGGTTGGACATTGGAACAAGTTGCCCAGGGAAGTATTGGAGTTGTCCTCCCTGGAAGTGTTCAAACACCACATAGATGTGATGCTTGGGGCTGTAGTTTAGTGGTGGGCTTGGCAGTGCTGTATTAACCATTGGACTCGATGACCTTTGAGGGCTTTTCCAACCATAATGATTCTAAGATTCTGTAATTTTTAAGATATAATTTTGGGTCAAGAAGCAGAAGTGCTGAGGTGGCAGGGACCTGGTGTGTGGTGCCATGTCAGCTGATCCTCCCACAGAAGCATGACTCTCCTTGCTGTAAAGATACTTTCCTTTGGGAAAGTTCTAGAAACTACAAAATCTTCCAAGTTTCCCCTCGGATTTGCTTATGACTAATCCAGATACTACTTATTTGGATGCCAATGTGATGTCTCAGCCAAGCTATTTGTTTTTCGCCAATGTTTTCACCCCAGACAATGGCAGTCTCCTCTCTGGGACAGCTGCCCATGTGGCAGATCTCTGCCCCGTTCTGTCTGCTCTTGGGGCTGTGCCCTCTCTTCAGCCTGGCATCTTTTGCATTTAGAAAGGAGGGGTTTTTCCCGATTCTGAGAGCACAGGCAGTGCATGGATGGGTGCAGAAGGCACCACAGCTCACTTTGGGCTGCTGCTTAACCTGCTGTTAGATGGAAAATGGCAGCCTTCACTTCCTTTCCTGGGCAAGCCACTGTGCTTGTTCATGGCCGAGAATCAAAGGGGCTGCCTGAAATGACCTTTCCTTCTTCCCCGAGTCATTAGGAAATTAAGGCCGAGTTGCCTCCGTGCAACTCAGTTGCCCCATTTGTTTGCCTCCAGAGCAACAAGCAACTCCTTTCCAAGGACTATGAAATCCCTAAAATCAGCTTCAGGAGCCCTACTGCCATCATTGTGACCGCTGGGGTGTCCCACTCGCTGCTAGATGGCCCCAGCCAAAAGCTACAGCAGGGAAAGCACTGAGATGTTCACTAAGCTGGCATTCTTTTTTATTTTTTTTTTTAATCTTTCTTTTTTCCATCTCCAAGGACAAGTATGAGCTGGTCGGCACAGGAACCAGCACTGAGATTGCTAAACCGATTTAATTTACTTCTTTTTTGCCTCTTTGAAAAATTATCTAGAAAACAATCATTCTGCTGTTGATTGAAGTGAGTTGGAAGCGATATAAGCACTGAAATTACAGAAAATGTGAATGATGCAGACTTAACGTATTTTCTGCAGAAAATAGTACTTAGCTATAAGAAGTGGAGAGAGTATTATTTAGTTTGTTGTAAGATTGTTTGCAATGATGGAGGAAAAAAAAGACAAATATATTAGAACTCCTTTTGAGCTGTTAAATATACTTTATTTAGTATCTCAAATTGCCGGAGGTTAGGATTGTTTCCTTTTTTTTTTTTTTCCCTTTCTCTCAGGGAATTTTCTCTTATTTGTTACCCAAGAGATGATAACAACCGGTACTTAAGAGAACAAAAGATGTGGATGGGAGGAGGAGGAGAGGGAAGGGTGCAGCTGGTTACTCTCTTAGCTGAGGGGTTTTCTCTTGGGAATGGCAGAGATACTGTGGGATTTTGGCTGGGACGTGAGAGGCTGGGCTCGGCTCCTCGCTCTCAGATAGGAGATGGCTGGGCAGCGGTCGCTGTGGGAAGAATTCGCCGCCACCACAGAGTTCTGTCACCGAAACTGCAGGGGAAAAAAAAACCCTCCGACAACATTTTTAAAGAGTCAAGGCATTACTTTATTCTAGCCAGGATGTTGTTCTGACCATGATGTACCACAGAAATCATCTCATCCATATATAGCCTGGGTGTGCAGAGAGAATCATTCCATGACACATTTTTTGCAGGATTTCCCCCCAAACTGTAAAATCAAAACCCACAGAGATGTATTGTTTCAAAGTTCATTGGTCTAGCGTTGAGCAACCCCTAGTTTCCAGTTTTCCATTGGATCTGAATTTCTTTGCCACTGATGTTAATTTGATCTTCTTCGATTTTCTTATCAGTCCTTTCTGGACCAGATGTCTCCAGCTCTGCCAGAGGTGGCATCTGATGGTAAATGTTTGTAGATGGCCACTGATGTTCCGCTGGTGTTTCGCTGATCGCCTTTTATCTTTCTGGGTATCTTTAGGTACTCACAGTGCGTTGGTATCTTAAGCCAGTCTCCTTAGAGTGATGTTATATCTCTTAAAATAACTAAAGAAAACTCCTTTCTCCAAGGCAAACTCAAGTCAAGCCTAACTAGAGAGACAAAATAAAAATTTAAAAGTTATATTGTTTTCAACAGTTCCGTCTTTTACTGCTTCTCCTAGAGTGGGTGAGCCCCAGCTTCTGAAAGGTCACACAAGTTGTGCCAGTGTCCTGATGTCCCCTGAACCTTTGTTCACTGTTGGTCTCCCTTGCACACCCCACTCACGTTGCTACAGGGCAGAGACATCTGCCACTAAATCAGGTTGCTCCAAGCCCCCTCCAGCCTGGTATTGAACACTTCCAGGGATGGGGCAGCCACAGCTTCTCTGGGCAACCTGTGCCAGAGCCTCATTGCCCTCACAGGGAACCAGGGTTTTGAGGTGCCGGGGGAGCCACCCCCAGTGACCTCCTCCTCTGTCTCCTTAGAATACCCGAGTCCTGCTTTTTTTCTGCCTGAAAGGGGTCTTTTTGTGCGCCGCCTCCTCCAGCCCGAATCTCCTGCAGCTGAGAGGCTGCTGAGGGTGGTGTGATGTTCTGACCTGCCAACAACAATTCAGGGCTGTGTTTCCTTTCGGAAAAGGCATTTGCATATCCTCTATTCACTTTATTTGGTTAAATATATTTGAAAAGGCAAAAGCTCTGGGTCATTGAGACTGCAGAATGAGCCGTCTGGGGGCCTCTTCCATCTTAACCCTTTGGAACCTTGCTCCAGCATTTTGAAGGCTTAAAATATCCAGAAAAAGATTTTAAGGCTGCTTTTGCAGCAGAAATGTAGGAGGTTGGAGACAGGGAAAGCCCTGACAGAAGTCAGCAAAAATGTGCCATATACATTTGAACTGAGAATTCACTTATGTGCAGCCACAGACTGACTTGCAGAGCGTTTGCAAAATTTGGCATGGAGAGAGATGTCTTCAGGGTGACTTGAAAGTATTTGTGAAAACAGGAGAGCAAAAGCAAGTTACGGCAGTGTCAGGCACAGAAAGGTGCAGGGTGCTTCAGGGTGTGGGATCAGCAAAGGGAATTTTCTAGAAACAAAAATAGAAATAACCTAATTGCTGCTTTAGTTAACAATAAATAAAAAACCCTGAAGAAACAACAAAGATTCTGAAACATAAACCGTGTGTTTAAAAATAATTCAAACAATGTAACTGCTTGTTATTAGTGTCAGGAGGAAAAAAAATATTTCAGCGAAGTATTTAATTTTGAATATTTAAGGACATCTCAAATCACAGCCCAACCACAGATTTCTCAAAAACCCTCCATGAGATGATGCCAAATCCCCTCTTTTCCCTCATTTTCTAGCACAGTTCCAGGCCCTTGCTGCCAGTGGAACTGGAGCTGGGTGTGGGATGCGGTTGGGGTCTCTGGCTGGTGGGTGCCAGCCCTGCTGACGTGCCAGGGTGCAGGAGAGACCCCCTTGGAGTGGGCCAGAACACGGCCCCTGCACCTCAGTGTGTGCTGCACCTACCACGCTCAGCTGCAATGTGGAGATGGCTTCTGGATGCCTGTAAAGTGTTTTGAGGATGACAGCTGGGAAGAGATGCATAAACAATAAATTCATCATCCTGGGTTTATTTTTGTTTCCTTGCTATCAGTTGGCATCCCTGTGGTGTAAGGAAATTGAGAGCTAGAGGGAAAGGAGGCAGAAACACTTGCCCAGTAACATAATATTAATGTTCCTAATTATTGAATTAATCCTCTATTTGTGCTGTATGCTTCCTTCCTGCTGCTCTTTGGAAGTGGTCAAAAATATAGGCTGTGTAAACATAAAAGCACAATATCTGACCAGAAGATATAGAAAAGAAAAGGAGACCACTAAAAAGACACACAAGGCAGTAAAGTTACCCTTACACACTATTTGAATTAGTGGCTGTTTTTTATTTCTACTTGAGGCACAATTTTCCATGGATGGGCCTTCAGGAATGCAGAGACACTGTTGGCAGATTTCTGTTCTGTAACTGAAGCTATTGCTCTGGTTTATGGGAATGTCCTGAAAACCACAGCAGCAGCTGGGGTTTTTGTGAGTTATCCTCAGAATTTTGAAGGGCCAAATGGAACTGCTCCACAGAACAATGGAAGCTCCCAGGCTATCTCAGCTCTGTGTGGTTTTCCTGGTGGTACAGCCTCATTTAGCTGCTCTGATGACTCTACATAGAGTCACAGGACAGTTTGTGTTGGAAAGGACCTTTAAAGTTCATCTTGTTTAACCACCCTTCAATGAGCGGTCATCTTCAACTAGACCAGGTTGTACCAAGCCCTGTCCAACCTCATCTTGAACATTTTCAGGGCTGAGACATCCACAGCTGCTCTGGGCAACCTGTACCAGTGTGTCACCACCTTCCTTATAAAAAAATCATTCATTATACCTAGTCTGAATTGACCATCTTTTAGTTTAAAACCATTACACCATGTCCTATCCTGTTTTCTCCTGACTATAAGCAGCAATGTTCAAAATTCAACCTTAATCTGTGTTTCTCATTAATTCTGATAAAGCATGAAAGCATAGAGAGATTCCATAGGTTACTCTCTTTTATAGGACTCTTGAAGTTTATCTTTGGCTGGGAGCATTAAATGCACTGTGATTTACTGATATATCTTCTTTTTTTTTTTTTCTTTTTCCTCTGGATGGGTCAGGTCTCAGCCAAATCCCATAGAAGTCCTTTCAAGTCTTTCCATTGATTTTACTGGTAGCTGGGTTTCACTGGGCTTTAGACTGAGCACAAAGGTGAAGTCTAATTTCCTTCATGCTAGTTTAAACATCCCTGCTACTTAATGCTCTAAGGTGAGGGCCAGTCTGGAGCAGATTTCTACAGAAGCAGAAGTTGCCCACATCCTGGTTTGAAGCTTAAAGGGTTTCGTGGCTCCTATTGCCAAGGCAGGGTTCTGGATGCTCAGCATATTTGTGTTCAGCCCCACCAGCCCTCAGCTTTCTGTTCTGCAGGGCACAGCTCACACATCTGCAGGAGGATCTGAAAACAGACTTGAGCTGTTCTCTGTGCTCCCATGCCAAAAGATCTCTTAGCAAATCCCTGTTTATGGAGAACTGCATGCTTTCTCTTGGCTGTGAGTCCAAAAAATAAGGTTGTCTTCCCATAAAGCCCTGTCCCCATCACTCTGCCCTGCAAATTACCTGGCAGAAAATCCTGGGGCAGGGGGAAAGCTTTTACTCAGTATATTACTTAGAGTAATACATTGTTTTCCCCTTAAGCTTACATAGTTTTTTCCCTTAAGGTAGGCAGCCCACATCCAGCTTCCTCTTTTAGTTCTTCCTCAAATATCTCCAATGGTTGCTTCAGAGAGTGAGTCCATACACGTATGTACGTGCAATGAGAGCAAGACAAGAGAAAGGGAATTACAGAGGAGGTAAAAGGGTCAGACTCTACCATGAAACACGTTTTACTCAAGATCACACCTATGCTGAGGTATATTGCCCATGGTGAGCTTCATTTTGGTAGGCAAGACCAGCCCTTACCAGCAGAAGCTTGAAAGAAGAGCTCCACAGCACAGTATGTTGTTTTTAATCTAATATTCATTTGAAATCAGGATTCTCACATCCCCTTTAGGGCATTTCATCATGAACACACAGATATGCTGAGATATGCCCACAGATTATGTGGGCTACTGGTACTGAAGCACACAGCCAGCGCAGGACTGTTCACACACCTGAAACATTTTCCTGACTACAAAGGTTCTCTCAAGCTGTGGCTCATTAGGAACAAAGGGGCAGGAATCTGAGCTGGTGAATATTGCTGAGGTCCCATTAAGCCAGCACTGTGATGCTGATTTGCACCTGCAGACCATTCAGCCTAGTACTCCCTGGCCTACCCTGGCACTTAGATGAATTAAGCCTGATTGCAGAACATCCCCGATGTGACCCAAAGGAGTGATATTTGACAATCTAGCCAGAAAGCTCATTAAATAGTCCCTTCATTAATGGGTGCTAAGTGTTCTTTGAGAATTCTCCATTACAAACTCCAATATCACAAGTAAAATTTAGGACAGGCCAGACAGAAACTTTATTAACTACGGTAGTAGTGAGTCTTCAGACAGCTTCTCACCCTCTGCTCCTTCCTTTTCTGCCAAGCGGTTGTGGAGATCCAGCCAGGGAAAAAAGGATTTGAGGAAAACAACAATTTCAGTGTTAATAATGCCAGATATACAGCCTCTGGAAGGGTGGACCCTTCAGATGCCTTCCTAACACCCAGAGTCCTAAGCAGGAATTGAACAGTAAAAGATGAACAGAAAACAACGTGATGATGATACGGAGCAAGGGCTCCCGGGGGCCTCGGGATGGCACACCCGTGTTATCTTCGCCCAGGGGCGGGGAGTGGGAAGCTATCAGACACTGTTGGCTTTCAATTGAAAGGAATGTTCTTGTAGTTAAGAGAGTATCTCAGCCAGATGTATCAAATGTAAATGTTAATAGTTTACCATGACAAATGAATTTCAAAGTTCTGGTCTTGTTATTTTGAGTGGAAATTAACAAAACCTGGTTTGAGCTGAAATACCAGGGTGTTGGGTTTTTTCTTTTAATATATATAGCAGTATAAGGATGACATTGGCAATAGTTAGCCTCTTCCTATTTTATTGATTCAGTATTTGTATTTATTCTACTCGATCATCAGAGAATGTTTTCAGTTGGAAGGGTCCTTTAAGGTCATCCAGTTCCAATCCCTCTGCCGTGGGCAGTGACACCTTCCACTGGACCTGGTCTTGGACATCCCGCGGTGGGGCATCCCCAGCTTCTCAGGACTGCCTGCTCCAGTGTCTTACCACCCTCACAGGCAAGAATTTCTCCCCACTATCTAGTGTAACTCTGCTCTCTGTCACTGTAAAGCTATTACCTTTTGTCCTGTCACCATCTGCCGATTTAAATGTCTGCCCATATCCGATCTATGAAGTTTCTAGTTCAGCAGACCTGAACTGGTGGCACATACTTTCTCAGTGTCAGAAACTTTCTTTTATGATGACTTTTCCCAAAAGGAAAAAAAAAAAAAGAAAGAAAAAAAAGAGCCGTTTCGAATTTTAATCTGCGCATTTGCAAGAATGTTTTGCAGTTTTACATCCAAAAGCCTTCCTTCGAGCCTGTTAATCCTCCAGTATGACAGAGATGTGCGAAAATACTGCAATATTCAGGAGCGGAAAGGGCGGGTTTTCCCTCTCTGGAAGGCGGCTCCCATCGCTGGGATGTGGAACCTCAAGGGTTACAGCGGGCATCGCTGCTGCTGCTGCTGCGCTAATACAGCCTAAGCCGATATTAGCCAAGCTTAACTTCTTTCAGCCGTTTGCAGATGGGAGGGGGAGGGACGCCCTGGAGTCAGCAGTTCTGTGCGGGGACCGGGAGGGCAGAGCCCCGGCCATGAGCTGACCGGGCACCTGAGGGACCGGGGGACCGGCGGATGGTGAGTCCCGGCGGGGTTTCGTTGTCGTTATTGCGCTGCGTGTGAGGAGCCCGGGGGGTCCCAGCGGGATCCGGGAGCTGCGTCCGGACAAGGCTCGCTGGGTCCGGGGGGACCCGGGAGGCTCCGGCCGGGACCCCCATCCCAGGGGCCTGCGGGTGGGTCCCGGGGGCCCGCAGGCTCCACCGGAGCCGGGCTGCGGGATGCCGAGCAAAGCAAAGCCGCCAAAAGCAGGGCGGCGGGGGAGCTGATGTGCAGAGGGACCCCAGTGCTGCTCGTTTCGCGGGGCCATGCAGGAGAGCTCTCGGCGGGGCCGTGGGACGGGGGTCACTCGCACGTGCCTTTGGCAGTTTCCCCTTGTTGCGGGTGTTTCCGACAGCCTTTGCAGGGAGAAAATCTCCTGCCCGGCTCCGGCTGGAGTTCCCAGCGCTGGAGGCAACGGCCCCGTAGTTCCCGTGGGCTGCGGGGCTCCAGAGCGCGGCGTGACAGCCCTGGGGGCCGGAGACCTCCGCGGCAGCCCTGGGATCAGCGCTGAGGGCGGCCCTGCCTGCACCCACTCAGGCGTGCGGGCAAGTTCACTGGGATGCAGAGATGGGGCCTTCCCTGGAGGACTCTGCCTGTCTTAGTTCATTGCCCCAAACTCTTAACCCCACACATCGGGGCTTGTTCCCCACAGCAGGAGCTCTGCGGAGCCTGGCACACCTGTTTAGTTGTGGTTGACCTTGAATCCTGTGTTGAGATTTGGGCCCCTCACTCCAAGAAAGACATTGAGGTGCTGGACTGTGTCTAGAGAAGGACAACGGAGCTGAGGAACGGTGTGGAGCGCAAGACTGATAAGCAGCAGCTGGGGGAGCTCAGCAGGGAGAAGAGAGAGAGGAGAAAAGGAGGCTCAGAAGGGAATTTATCACTCCACAAAAGAGGCTGAAGCTAGGTGGGGAGGTTGGTCTCCTCCCAAGTAGCAAATGGAGGAGCAAGATTAGCTGACCTCAAGGTGTGCCAGGGGAAGTTTAGATTGGATATTAAGAACGATTTCTTTAACAGAAGAATTTTTCAGCTCTGTAAGAGGCTGCCCAGGAGAATGGTGGAGTCACCATCTGTGGAGAGATTTAACAAACATGTAGATATGGCACTTTGGGACATAGGTTAGTAGCAAGCCTGACAGTGCTGGGGGAATTGACAATCTTAGAGGGCTTTTCCAACCTAAATGACTCTGGGATTCTGTGACATCCTGCTGGTTTCTAGGCTTTCTGTGTCTCAACTTTCAGCCACCCAGACGTCAGCGTAGGCTCTTTGCAATGTATTCTCTGCCTGAGGGATCTCCCGGAGCTGGTGACCAAACTTGCCTTTGCCAAAGCTATGCAGCAGTGGTAGGTTGCAAGCATTCAGTGTACTGTGTGATGATGTTCCTAATTCCATGCTGTGCATTCACACTTTCCTCAAGCATGGAACCATGAGCATGCTCCATCCACATGGGAAGAGCCTGCTGCTGTGTTGGGTGTGAGAGCTCATGGGGGTGCACCTTGGTGTCAGGGACAGAACATGAAAACTTTATCTGTAGCCATGAAATCCCCTATCTGGACATAGTGTGTTCTCTTGCTTGCTGTGTTGTGTATGTGCCTGTTGCTGGTGCATCCCATCCTTTGGCATGCTGGGGACAGAGAGGGTTGGGGATGTGAGGAGAATGGGAGGATGATGCTTTCAGCAGTTTCAGAGAGCCTCCTGGAGGGTGGAGGGTCCCTGCCTGCTCCTGGAGGTGTACAATGTGGTGGGTCAGGTGTGGCCCCGGGTACAGCTGCAGAGGTGGCTGTGTGCACTGTGGGGCCTCCTCAGAAAACCTGCTGCACCCGGGCAGTGAGAGTGTGCCTAATGCCATGAGCCTTTCTGCAGTAATCACGCTGGTTTTACTGATGCCATGCAAGAGAGAAACACCAAGTTGTGTTCCTTTAAATGCATGGTGATACTCTCGAGCACAGAAGAGATTATTTTGAGAAGCTCTGGCTCTTTGCAGGCAGCGTGTTTCAGATCTGCCTGCAGGCTACTGGCACAGGGCCCAGGCAGGCAGAGGGCACGGCAGGAGCCGGCAGGTCTGTGCAGAGGGCAAGGCTCCTGCCTCGTGCTGCTCCTGCCCCGACTGCTGTCCCTGCTCCTGTCCCCCACCTGCAGTGGGAGGGGGGAGTTGCTTTCCTCTGAGTTTTTGGCACACGGCCTGCCTCCTTATTTTCTTGCCCCTTACTCCACTACAAGGTTGCCAAGTAAGCCTTGAACAACTTTCAAAGCTGCCTTCAGTTTCTGGTTTGTTTTGGAATAAAACCTGGAGCGGATTCAGGCAGTCACGTTCTATGTGCACAGGGTCTGGATAAAGCTCTGCTCTCTTCATGTGTACTTAACCTTTGGTATCCCCTCACTCCTTCCCATCTGTGCAGAGTCCTTTAGAAAACCACTACAACTACAGAGCCAGGTTGGATGGAGCCCTGAGCAATCTGACCTAGTGAAGGGCATCTCTGCCCATTGTGTGGGGATGATCTTCCATGTCTCTTCCAACCCATTTGTGATTCCATGAACTTGCAGGGCACTTTCTTGGTAATTAACCTGGTCTAATTATGGTCAGCTTACTCTTAGAGAGGGATACAACTGTATCTGTTATAGTTAGTGACACTACTGCTACTTTTTCATAAACTCCCATTTTTAATGTCATTTGCTCGTTTCAGTTTCCTGTGTGACAGTTGTAATGCTGTCTTCATGGGCTTGTGTTGGTTACAGAGCTGGCAGAGCCTTTCAGTCCTTTCCTTTTCAGTATGGTTTTGCTTTAACGGCAGTGGCAGGTCAGTTAGTATTGGAGCTCTTCAAGCTGTAGGATTGGCATAAAGAGAATTACTCCCTATAATAATAAAGGCAGTGTTTAACCGTGATATGGCCCAAACTGTGAGGTCTCTCTACATCTGCAGCAGAAGATGAAAGTCTGTGGTGTGATAATGCACAGGCAGCCTCCTGCTGACAGCAACAAGCTAAATTTTCAGGATCTTCATGGCTGGAGGCAATGCCAGCTGCAGTCTGGCCCCGCTGTGAACATTTGCTACATAACTGTTGATACTGCAGAAGGCAACACAAAATTGAAGTTTGACCAAGTGTTTTGGTCCAGTCTGAGCTGTCAGAGAGACAATGCAGGCTAACACCTGGCCGGGAAGTGGTATTCAAAACATTCCTGTTCTTCCCTATCCTCTGCAGGACCAACTCTGGGCATGCCACTGTGTCACGTCTTAAGCATTATGGAAGATTTTCTGTTATGAGCTTGTTTAGTTTTCTGTGCCACTTTGGATGAAGCATTCCCATGCTTGCCTGGATGCAGCTGGCTGGCAGGATCCTCAGAGTGTTATTCAGAAACCACTTTATTCTGGTACTGCTGCCAAAAGAAATGGCAGCAATGAACCCAAAAAGGTTTGCAGGATCAGTACCCCTGGACTGGTGCACAAACATTTGTGCTGGTGCCTGGGAAAGGCAGGGAGGGTGTGGGAGAGGTGGAAGGGGCAGATGGTCAGGGGGACTCCTTGCCCTGGCAGGCCTGGAATACGGCGGGCACCCCAGCCTGTGTGGGCTCCACCAAGTGCTCCAGGCAGGGGTGGAGGTGGGTGTGTGGTGCCTCAGGGAGTCATGCAGGGAGGACATCCGATCGTGCCAGGTGGGGATTTGCTTGTAAACAAACCACTTTTTCTGGTACTATAGCAGGACAGTTATTTCTGTGCCAACAGCCACGTGCCCCAGTGTGGGCATAAGGCCAGGGGCCCCTCACGGCCCAGCCCAGCAGTGGTGTGAGTTGGGGTCATCCATCCTACCCTGCCAGAAGCCAGCAGGAGTCAGACCTGTGCTTGCAGCTCGAGAGCAGCCAGGGCCAGGGCTGTCCCTTCAACCGTCCCTGTGTCACTGTGACCTGTCTCACACAGTGACCCTCCAGCTGCAGCCAAGGGCAAGGTGTGAATGGTCACGGAGGGCTGGGAACTGGCAGTGCAGGGACTTGCCTGCGTGCGTGTCCTTGTCTGGCAGTGGCCTGCTGTGGGGACAGCAGAGCCAGCCCTCAACAGTCAGGGCAATGCATGCTTGTGGCACCAGCTTCTTCCCTGCCTGGCACTGTACCCAAAATCTCCTTGCCTCCACCCAGCTATGGGCTAGGGGCTTTGTAGAGTGAGATGGCCACAGAGGGCCTGGCTATGGCATGTTCATGTGGGGAGACCGAAAATGAGCCGGGCAGTGAGCTGAGGAGGGGAGTACATCCCACCTGGTGCACTGAAGGGGAAGTCCCCCTGAGGTCCCTGCACCTCTGCACTGCCCAGCACTGACACTGCTGCGGCGCCTTCAGGTGACTGAGGTTCTTAGCTGAACCAGGGCCTCTACAGACAGTATTAAGGTGTTTAATATTAAATTGTATTCAGTATTCAAATGCAAACATCAAAACTTTGCCTCGCAACAAGCCATCAAGCTCTTTGCATAGCACATTCAGATCTCTGCTCTGCCAAGCCAGCTGTCAGGGGCGTAGCTCCCTTCTCCCTTTCCATTCAGTGCTTCTCTTTGTACTCTGCCCCAGATAACTATTTTTATGCCATTCTTTAAGCTGTTTGTTTGCTGCCTGACACAGAGTATTCAGGAGTCATATAGTACATGGGACAATCAACCATCAATGTCAGTAAAAAATAAAAAAAGCCAAAACCCAACCCAACAGACCTTATTCTTCACAAGAACCGAAGCTGGCAATTGCTTATGGGTGCTCCTGGGAAGGGGGGAGCTTTGCAGATGTTCTGTGAGCAGTGTCCAGAACGAAGCCCCAGCCCTGGCAAGAGCAGCCCCACAATGAGCTGTCAGGATCCAGCCCTGGGTGACAATGCCAGCAGTGCATGGCACTTCAGCATGAGCCCAGAAAATGTGCAGGGTTCACTACCACCTGCAAGTTTTGCCATAAGGCTGAGTGGCAAATTCTCCCCTGCTTTTGTCACCTCACTGGGATGCTCCTGTGGACTATGCTGCCTGTGAGGCAGGGAAGCAGGCAGGGAGGGATCAGGCTCTGGTTTCCCCTGACAGAACTTTGCAGCCCCTGTGCTGATTTTGGCACAATTATGTGAGCAGGCTCCAGAAAACTGAAGACAGCCAGAAAACCTCACAAGTTTGGTGGTTTGCTTTTCCTTCTGGCTGGATTAGGTTTTAGCTTGGAGGAATGGCCTGAGCTCACTTGGGGTGAGCACACAGAAGCTACATTGGCATAAGGGGAACAAGATGAATATGACAAGGAGGATAGTGGGTGCAAAAATATCTCATGTAGGTTTTCCCCTCTGAACTCCATCCTCCACAACCACAGGCTGAGGTTTTTAGCCTGGTCAATGAAGCCTTGTGACTCTGGCTCATGCTGGGTAACCTTTTAAGGATGTTTCAGCACTCAAAGGAGGTTTTTTGGTTACTGTGCCTTAGGCAACTGATAGACTTCAGATACAGCAGAGCTGTTGAGCTTTTCCCTCTTGGGAGAAAACTTAAAATGCTTGCAGTGGCTTCCTGATGCTTTGTTATCCAGAGGAGTGGCAGATTTGGACCAGATTCCCAGTGGTGGCTTTTCCATATGCATGAGTCGTAGTGGCTTCCGAGTCTGCTCAGGGGTACAAAAGGTATTTTTAGGCTGGTCCACGTTTAAGCTGTGCTGAGTGGGTGAGGAGGTGTGGGATGGAGGATGAAGCTTTCCATGAGGATTTGGTATCAGTGGATGAAGGGAGACACGATGCAGAGAGATGAGGATGAGTTGGTGGTCCATGCATGGCTCTGAGCAAGGGGCATTTCCAGACAGCTGGGGGCTGGATTTTGCTCTCTGAAACATCTCAAATGTCTAAAGTAAGATCTCTGCATAGCACTGAATTATTTATTGAATGACTTCTCTAGGCAAGGGACCGATATGCTGTAGATATTTCAGATACTTTAAATACTTCTATTTACATGTGATTACTGGTCTCTTTCAGGACACTGAGCTCCTTGTTAGCATTTTTCCCTTTTTAGTGGATGCTTGCAAAGATCTTGTGTTTTGCAAATACATTTCCCAGCAGGGCAGAGCAGGAGGGAGCAGAGCCATTGCTGCTGCTCCAGTTGCTTGGAGATTCCCATCCTTTGTCTGTGCCCTGCCTTTGGGGCTGGCGTTGCCAGGAAGGTGGATCGAAGCTGGAGGGTCAGCAGAGCCCCTGAGCCTGGTTCTGTGGTCTGCCATTTGCTCTGTTCCCAGGAACCACGGGGAAATGTGGTGCCATGGTCACACCCAGGCTGTTAATGCACCAGCTACTTAGAGTTTTCTAAGGAGTGAGATGCTTCTACAGTAATGCTAGGTTATTATGCAATTAGTGCTGTTAATTATCAATCACCCAGAGTAGGGGGAAATTCTGCTTTTTATATACATATTATATATATGCATATGCACATACAAGCATTTACATCCACACATGCAGATATATAATTGCATGTTTGTTAATACCATAAATATATGGGACCCAGTACTTTAGCAGCCTTTTCTCCGAGACATTTTTTCTATCCTTAGTGAAACTGCTTGTCTCTCCTAAAAAAATAATTCACCACGGGGCCAAGTTTATACCACAGCTCCAACTATGTGCTAATGCTGAACCAGTCTCTTTCATCCATCCCTGTGCTCTCTCCACTCAGTCAGTCACCAGAGGACACAGGAAAGCACAGCTGGCCTCCTTGCCATGAAGTTTATTTGCCTTATTCTCCTCCTGCAGATCCGAGGCTTGACCTGGATGCAAAGCCTTTTTCCATTGTGGATAACTCTGCCTTGCTGAGTGGGAGGGAGGGCACTGGGAGAAGGTGAGTGGGGAGGCAGGGGCATGGGGACAGTCCCTGATGGCCTTGCTGCAGCCCCATGTCTGCTCCCATGCTCCTGAGTTTGGGGTGCACCGAGCCCCCAGCGGCTCTGCTGGCACGAAAGCAATTTGAGCTAAAGAGGCTTAGGTGCCATTGAAACCTTGTTCTTTAATAGTTGGCAAAAGGCCGGTTTCACAGATTGGATGGGTCTGATTCTCAAAGGAAAGGGAGAAGGATATTCTTTAGTAGTAAAAATACAATATAAAAGTCATAAACTGCTTTTATAACATTTCTTGATCATGGGGTGCTTCTCCAGTGTCTGCTCCCCAGAGAAGTGCCACAGCCTCACAGGCACTGTGTGCCTATCCTCCCTTGGTTGTATCCATCACCTCTCACCCTCTCTTACGTTGCCTGAGCACTGGCATAATAATCCAAAAAAAGAAATTTTATCTCTAAACCAGTTCCTTTTTTTTTTTCCCCCTCTTTTTTTCCCCCCGCTTCCCAATTATAACTCATTGAGTTATAGTGGAACCACAGTCACTCAGGCCAAATGCCTCGGCTTTGAGTCCTCTATTATTATTTGACCCTGCAAAGAATTGTGTGATCTAAGTAAAACACACTAACTGTGGTTGTGCATTGGAGAGGCAATTATTTTGCTCAGTGGGTAAAAATAAGCAGCTGTAAGAGTTTAGTTTGGTCTGATTTTGGTAGGTAGGGGGCATTTTTTTAATGGAAAACACAGTTTTTATGAAAATGTGCTTTCTCAAAAATCAAAGCAGTGATACATCATGTGGAAGATGTGAGAGATGGCTTAGGGTGATGTGTCTGAAGGTGAGAGGCATTAAATGGAGAAAAGGGTTATAATGGGATAGGTCACTTTAGAGGAGCAAAAGCAGGTATTATTTCAGAAAGTTTTAAGTAGTATTAGCCTTGGCTTGATCAATAATCCTAGTAATTGCTGAATGTGTGGCTGATTACTAGCAGAGTACAGAGGGTCCCTGTACATGCATCCAAGTGTGTGGGGTTGGTCAGGGCTGTGGGTCACCCCTGCCCTGGCTGCTCTGGAGGGATGCAGGACGAGCAGTGAAGTTTTTTGGGTCACTGTTGTGGTGATGTGTTTATGCCACAATTGCATGTGTGGGCAGAAGCTGTTAGGTGTCCTGCAAAACTGTGTGAGCCAAGTATTGCTTGTCTGCTGATTCATTTTGGGGCTGCTTGCTAGATTTTTACACAGCGATTCTTTCATAGTTTCAGATACTTGTGGTGTTCCTATTTCCCCCACTTCTGGTGTTCCTATTTTCCCCTTTATGTTTATCACACCCTTTTCTCTTTCTCAAGCAGTTTCCAAGCTTGCAAACTGCCTGGCTTCCTGTCTCACAGCAGGGAATTGTTCTGTAAGGTTTCCAGTAGCTCTCTGTAATGCCCAACAAATACATAATAGCATTTTTTTCTCTGTAATTAACACTGGCTGTGTCCTGCTGTAAAGCTTGGCATTACCATTTCCATAAACACTATAGTGTAAAATCATTAAAACAGAATAAATTTACCTGATCTCAAACTAGTTGAAAATAGATAGGTGGCCAAGTGCCATGAGTTTTCTAAATTTTCCTATTTAAGTAAAGCAAATAAGAAAAAATCTGCAGGTTTCGATTAAACTGGGTATTGCATTTGTGGCTGAGGCACAGCACAGTCTGTATGGCAGATCTCATCAGATCACTTCTTCCCATGAAATCTAGAGAAATGTGAGCCCAGCCTGCTGCAGAGTGGTCACTGTCCCCCTTCCTCACCTGAGCCCAACCCCAACCCACACTGTTTTCAGGATGAGAACTGAAGGCTCATCCAGCTTCTTATCCTCTGTGCCCACACGGAGCTGCAGAGCAGAGGCTGACTTGGCATCACCTCTCTGGTTTTAATTACAGCAGTGATTAGGAATTCACAGCCTGTGGTGTCCCAGGAGCTCCCTGGCCAAGCTGGAGAAGGTCAGAGGTACCTGAGCTGCATTTAATGACAGGGGCTCCTCCCAGGGTTGATGTCCTACTGCATGCCTACATGGAGTTTGAGGAAAAAGGAAAAACAAGAGTGATTATACTCTGCAAGCAATACAAAACATCCCCTAATGCTTCTGCCTGCATGGCTGTGGCAGCTTCTATGCATGTTTTCCGAAAGATGTTAATTATTGCAACAGCTTTCATTTAAATAAACACATGGTTTCCAGTTTTGCAGTCTGGCTAATAGCTTTATGTGTGCCTCGGAATGCTGATGCTCTGTTCTCCTTGGCAAATGGAAACTCTCTTGTAGTGGCATAGTCATAATTTGAGTGCCATTCGTGATTTGAATCCCTATTGCAAAGTCCCTTGAGCCCTGTGTACAGAGCACTAGGCATGTTTTTGTTCTGCACAGGAAGGCGAGGGAGAGTGGTCCAAGTTTTGCTGGATGCTTCTTTGTGCAGATCTTCTGTCATTGACCCCATTTCAGGAAAACAACTATAAATCTCAGGGTCTGGGCTCTGCAGAACTGAATATGAGAAAAGAGTTCAAAAAGCTTGTAGTGTTTCACTGGAGTGAAATCCCTCTAAATCTGCCCGTCTAGATTGAGATGTTTTAGATCCCGTAAATTTTGTTTCCTCAGTGAAATGAGTGAGCAGCCAGTGCCGTAGCCAAGGACACGGATCCGTGGTGACTGCTGGCTGCCAGGATATTCCAGCTTGCTCTGAGAGAAGCGAGGGGTCTGCGGGCTCTGAGCCACTGCATGTCACTGCTTCTGCTTTGTAGTTCCCCATTGCAAGCAGTTAATTCTCTCCGACATATTGACAAGCTGCTTATTTGGGTTTGGTTTTGTGCTATGAGGTCTAATGTAAATAAGTAGCCTTTTTTGGGGCTTGAATAAAGGGATGGTGATGGGACACTTTGCCCATTTTCCAGGATAAAATTAATCACTTGTCTCTTCCCCACCCCATTGTGAGAATGCAGAGGGCCAGGAGGATACAGATATCCCAATAGGAGTTGTTCTTCCCAAGCAAGCACGGATGGAAGGGTAGAAAGGATGTGACTGCGTGGCTGCACAGGACCAGTAAAATTTTAATTGCATTAGGCATACACCAGGCTGAGGCTGTTCCCACGCTGGCTCATGTCACTGAACTCCATCAACTGGAGTCACAGAATCACTTCCAGCAGCAAAAGATGAAAACTAAATTGTACAAGAGAGTCATTTGTTACCAAAATAAATAAGCCCTGTTCTGGGGGTGATTGCTGTGAACACAGGCTGGTGGGTGACCTGGAGCCCAGTGTCACTGCTGGCTGCCCCAAGGCTGCAGGAGCTCTGCTCAGCCCAGACCCAGGCTGGGAAGTTCCCCTGTGCCAGGCACCCCCAGCTCTTACCCATGGCTGTGCCCTCTTGGCACTTCTCCAGCACTTCTTCCTTCCTTTCTTCCTCCAAACCACTTTTTTCTGTCCTTCCTTGCTTATTTGTTTCTCTTTTCTTTGCCATCGGAATATTTTAGAAATCTGGTAATGTGAAGTGCCATTTGGAATAAACGGAAATGTCAGTGTTTCCATGTTCCACATTCATGGGTAATGCTGCTTGCTGGCACCCAGGGCTGCTTGTTTCTGGGGAACATGAACTGCAGCAGGCTGGTAGAAGCACCTCAGGCAACAGAAATGGGACCAAGAGGTAGCAGAAATGGGGCACAAAGGTAACAGAAATGTAGGGAAGGGGTGTGGAGAGCATGCTGCTGCTGATCCTGGCCCGAGGTGACAGCAGCAGCTGCTTGCTGTGCACTCTGGAGTGCAAGGCTGCCTTACTGATGGGTAACCCAGCCCAACTTTTCTGGGTTTAAATTACTATTATTATTTATTTTCCTGATCACATGAGAAATGTACTCCCAGAGCATACTGACCATGAGGTGCTCACCTGCTTGTGTTGATTCGTCAGAGGAGGCTGATCCAGGCACCCCTGACCCCTCTTTCTGTAGGTATAGGGAGGGGGTGAGGCAATTCTCTCTGATCATCCCAAACACACCTGGGCCCCTTTCCTGGCCACTATCCCAGGGCAGGTTGGCTGCTCTGAGCAGATCAAGTACGGACTCATCATGAATCACTTTGGGATGCAAATCCAGGATTAACTATTGCAAAAGGCAACTTGTGTGAACTCTGCAGTGCCAAAATTGAACGTGAGCAGAAACTGCAGCCCTGACTCTCATGATCCTTCTGTTGATGCTATGAGCTCTAGATGTCTGTGGATGCCCTCGACCCAGACAGATGTAAAGACCTGGTCCTGCTTCTACCCTAGCAATCCCTGCAGCCAAGCAGGGCAGAAGCAGGACAGAGCATAGGCTGTTGCCAAGCATCCCCCCATGGCAGTGCTGTTCCCACAGGCACCTTCCCAACTTTCCACTTTCAACTTATCTGCACGGATGGATACAAACCAGCACTTACAGACTGCTGTTGAGGGAGTAATTCCCAGGATTTCAGTGTAACCAGCAAACTGGGTGGCTGCTTTTGGTGGGACAGGCTGTTTCTGGGAGCAGACAGTTTTAATTGGGACTTGCTGAAATGCTTTTGCACAAATAGACAATTCATCAGTAAATTAACAGCTCCCTTGCTAAACTCTCCTGGTTTTTGTAGTAAAAGTGTGTTTGTCAGGCTGCTTTTCATAGTCTGGTGTTGAGAAATATTGAGGGGAGAAATCAGCACTCTGTCTCAGTTTATAAAATTTATCCCAGAATGGTTTGGTTTGAAAGGTACCCTAAAGCTCATCCAGTTCCAGCTGCCCTGCCACGACCAGGGACTCCTCCCATTATACCAGGTTCCTCCAAGCTCCATCCAGCCTGTCAACAACCACTTCCAGGGATGGGGCTGCCACAGCTTCTCTGGGCAACCTGTGCCAGGGCCTCACCACCCTCACAGTTCATCCTAACATCACTGCAGTCACATAGTCAGTATTTTATCACACGTGGAGATTTCTGAAAAGATGCTCAACTCTCAGGAGAAAATTGTCTCCTGTGTGGGCATTTCCCAGTAACATCACCTGGATGTGATTATTGGAGGGTTTCAACCATTCTTGAAGAGGCTGGTTGTGGTCCCAGAGGGTTTGCACAGTTGGGAGCTCTCTGGGAGCAGAGGTGACTGTGGGATGTTGGCCAGCACGAGGGAGCAGCACGGGGCCAGAGGGACATTTGGGCCAGAGCTCCCAGGGGCAGATGGATGACCCTGAATATGGGCTCTGAGTCACTGTTCCCTTGACGCTGCCTTCACCATTTCATAACCCAAAAGTGAGTGAGGTTAATTGTTTGTTATGTTGTTTTGGTTTTCTTCCCTCGTGCAAACTTACAAACCTTCTCCAGAGCCTTGTGCAAGGGGTGCCCCGCTGCTCACCACCTGGCCTGTGCCAGCCCCAATGCTCACTTGGCACAAACACAGGAGAAGGCTACTAGAGGATAGTCCTGACCCTCAGGACTTCAGGATGGTGTAGCCCAGACGCTGTTCCCAGGAGGAAAAAAGCAGGTTTGTGTTAGTGGTGCTGTTGTGTGGGAAGTCCTGGACCCCTTATGGAAGTGAAGCCATGCAGCTTCACAAGCTGGAGCAAGGCCAGAGGGCAAGGGGAAAGGTGCTGCCTGGGCTCATGTGGCTCAAAAACTTTTTTAAGACCTTGACTCTTGTAAAGTCATAAATAGAACTGTGGGAAACCTTAACTGTTTGGATTCCCCCTGGGCAGCACCTGCTTGGCTCGTCCCTCAGAGGGCTGGCTGATACCGGAGACTCCCCCGTGAGGAGTTGATACTGGGCTGTCACTGTAAACAGGAGTTATTTAAAATGTTCCTTGCGTACTCAACTCCCAAACACGAGTCCCCTGAGGACAGTCTGACCTCTCACTCTGGAGCAGTGAGCCACCTGCCTGTCTCCTTCTCTCTGGTGGCCGTTTCTGTATGTGCAAAAGAGAAAAGCCTGGCAACCTGCTGCGGCAGAGTCTAGATTAATGTGTGACCTTGCCTTTCCCAGGAGCAGCTCCCACTCTGTGAGCCCTGCACCACTGTCTGTGTAGTCCTGCTCAGGGAACGCAGAGAAAGTTCCTGGCAGCCCTGAGGGGTCGTAGCTGGATCCCAGAGCTTGTCCCAGCACCTCTCACTCCAGCTAAGTGCAGCTGCATCACCTCCTGTACATTGGTACTCATTTGTCCTTAGGGAGTGAGCTGTCTGTTCCTGCTCACCCTGCTACGGATGCTTCCTCCTTTCCTCTATCTCTTCCATAGATGCTGTTTTTCTCAGGGTGGCTATTGGCAGGCAGGCCCACGGCTCCGCAGAGCAGGGTGTCTGCGATGGCTGACGAGGCAAAGCGTGTTCTCCCCTTCCCAGAGACCCCGCTGCCTCTGCCCGTGCGCAGCCTGACCTCGCCCGAGCTGACCCATCCTTCTGCCTCTTGCAGAGTTTGCCGTCTCACTGGCGGAGAAGATGCAGGCTCAGGAAATCCTGCGGAGCCTGCGGCTGCCCGAGTTTGATGACCTCAGCCAGTTCTTCCGCAACCTGCCGGCCACGGCGCTGGTGGGCATCGGTGCCTTCGCGGCTGTCGTCGCCTACTGGTTTGCCAGCCGGCCCAGGGCCGTGAAGCCGCCCTGCGACCTGCGCATGCAGTCGGAAGAAGTCGAGGTGAGGCCAGGGCAACCCCGGCTGGCTCTCCCCAAGATCTGCATGCCTGGAAGTCATAGAATGGTTTGGGTTGCAAGGGAACTTAAAGATCATCTCATTCCGACCTCCTGCTGCGGGCACTAGACCAGGCCTGCCCCAAGCCCCAGCCAGCCTGGCCCTTAACACTTGCAGGGATGGGGCACCCACAGCTTCTCTGGGCAACCTGTGCCAGGGCCTCACCACCCTCACAGGGGAGAATTTCTTCCTAATATCTAATTTAAACCTATTTTATTTCAGTGTGAAGCCACTACCTCTTGTTCTGTCACTATGTGCCCTTTTAAAAAGTCCCTTTCCAGCTCTCTTGTAGGCCCCCTTCATTAAGGTCTCCTAGGAGCCTTCTCTTCTTCAGGCTGAACAACCCCAACTCTCTCAGCATTTCCTCATAGGGTAGGTGTCCCATCCCTCTAATCACTTTCATGGCCTCCTCGGGACTTGTTTCTACAGATCTATGTTCACAGGGGATACCAGGAAGGCTTTTGTTGTTGTTGTTTCAGTAGTTCCCTAACCTCATCCTGAAATCAACCATGTAATGCACTGTGCCAGGGATCACTTCACCTCTTAATTCGCCTTTTTCTGTAAACTAGAAAACTAGAATACAACATGTTATTCTCTTAGATTTTCAGAAAAATTTTGGTCTTAGCTTTGCTTAACTGTCCATGACCAAAAGTTAAAAGCACTGCCACTGCATGGGAGAAACAACTGAAAGGCAACAGCAGATGTGACCAGACATCTGGCACTCTTCATGTGTGCCCATTGCTGAGTTTGATGCTGCAAACTAGGTAATAGTAAGAAAAAGTAAACCTGAATCCATGCTTAGAGTCTGAGGAGTTACTAATTGTTATGCTTGCAAAAGGCTTTAATGATGTGGCTCTGTTTCAAAGAACAGAAATATTCCTGAACATTGTCTCCACTTATTTTAATATCTGAAAGTGGGATGAGAATTTTTAAAGCCTTTTGTGGTGTTCCCTTTTGTCATTGTCTTTAATTCCAACAGCTTTGTAAAAGGGTGGGAGGAATTTACATTTTTTCAAGATAGTTTTTTCCTGTGGTTAGGGCTTTAGTTAGGCTTTTTTCTGGCTCCCAGTGCAGTCCTGGCTTGGTCATTCTCACTCTGGTTGCCCACTCCTAAAACACCTCTGCCAAGCTCATGGCACTAGGGGCTGGCCTCTGCCTTAGTCTGTCCTTCCTGTTGGCCTGGATATTCTTGTGGAGGAGCTCATGGTGCTAATCCTGGATACCTGTGGAGCCCAGGAGAGTTGCTTTCCCCTGTACATCCCCACTCCATTACTTCCAGATTCCTTATTAAATTCCCCAGGGAAATATCAATGATCCCAGTGACAATGAGCTGGGTCAAGTTCTCCTCTGTGACCAGAGTGCTCTCCATATCCCTGAGGTGCTGAGGTCAATGTCCCCCCTCTCACATCCCTTTGGGTCTCGGGGCAGGGGTGGTCACAGAGGTCTTGCTGGCATATGGGGGTGTGCTGCTTTATGGTGGGGTTTCCTGATCTCCCAGCCCTTGAGCAGTGCTGCTGGCTGTGTCATCTGGTGTCACCTCATCTCGCACAGGGCCTGGCCGGGGCACGCCGCTCGGTGATCGGGGACAGCCCACAGCTGCTGACACACTACTACGATGATGCCAGGACCATGTACGAGGTCTTCAGGAGGGGATTCAGCATCTCTGGTGAGAGCATAGTGGTGAGGAGGCCTAGAAGCAGAGGCTGGGAGAAGTGGGGACCAGGCCATGCAGGTGTTCTTACCCCATGATCAACGGTATCGTCACAGAGTGCTCACACTTGAGAGACATCACTTCCCACCTGAAAAAGCCATGATGACTCTTCCCTCCTCTATTATAACTCTTTCTGTGTCTGCTGTTTGTGGTGTCCTGCCTCAGTGGATACAATAATGTCACGGTCAGATTATTATTCTTGGTCCCATAAAAAACCCAGTGGAACTGCACATATTCTGCCCCACAAGACAGGAGTAAATGAAGGACTCGGTAGGTGTATGGAGGAATGGATTTCTGCAAGTAGGTACCATTAGCAAATTATTCAAACTTTTCGAATTTTCATCTGGTCATGCACTGCTGCTGTGTTGTTTTACCTCCCTCCAGAGTAGACTGAGCTAAATATAGTAGTTTTCACCTTTTTAAATCAAAAGGCAGCACAAGCAGTGGGAGCTGGTGTTTGGGATGAGTGCCCTTATCAGACACTAATGCTCATGTGACGTTTGGAGACGTGTCTTTTAATGAGGCTGTTTGGGGCAAACTGCTGCTGTCAGTGGGGAGGACTGAAGCCTTTTTTGGGGGATCCCAGCAGTTCATCTCCCATCAGATGCACTTGTGTGTATAATTTGCTCGAGACTGCTGTGAGAACCAACCCAATAACAATGGATTTACTCCTGGAGGGCTCCCCCACATCATGGCCCCATGTGTTAACTCCTGGCACTGCCTCCCCATAACTCATCATCTCTGCTTGTGTCTTTCAGAGAATGGCCCCTGCCTGGGGTTCAGGAAGCCCAAGCAGCCCTACCAGTGGCTGTCCTACAAGGAGGTGAGCTGGAGGTGACACCCACTGTGCATCCTCTTCCCCTGCCCAACACAAGGAGGGGTGTTGGGGTGCCTGCACGTTAGACCAGGAGGTGGCTCATGCACCGTGTGATGCTTCCTGGTGTTCTCACCCAGGCACATGCAGGTGTTGCATGGGTGTGTCAGCTTTCAGGGGCTAGCTCCATGCCATGAGCCTACTCCTGAAAGCAGCACTGGGGCACTCTGGAGCCATGGGGCATTGCTGCCCTCATCAACTGCTAGTCAGCTAATGATGGTTCATGATAACATAAAAATTGGACTTCTAGATAGGAAATACAAATTTGAGAGCCTCCCTGTAAGTCTTTGCTTAATTTGGTATTGTTTATATTCCTCTTTTTTTTAATGTATTTTTTCCTCTCCAAATTCCAGGTGGCTGAAAGAGCAGAAGCTCTGGGTTCAGGCCTTTTGCAGCAGGGCTGCAAGCCATCCACAAAGCAGTTCATTGGTGTCTTTGCTCAAAATCGTCCAGAGGTGAGATTTCATGTCCAACTTGATATTCAATTAATAATATTCCTGACCTGTCAGCTTGTTCTTGAGTTAATATCTGCTCTCATGGCCCCTTCTCACCTTTGTGTTTCCATGTTCTCCTGCAGTGGATCATCTCTGAGCTGGCTTGCTACACCTATTCCATGGTGGTGGTTCCCCTGTATGACACCTTAGGTCCTGGAGCCATTCGGTACATTGTCAACACAGGTAAAATCAAAACTGATGTGATCTTCTCAGTTTTGTTCCTCAGAATGGTTCATTTTCTGCTTCTAAAAGACAGATGATCATAGAATGATTTGTGTTGGAACGGACCTTAAAGCTCATCTGGTTCCAACTCCTCTTCATTGGCAGGGACACATTTCACTAGACCAGGTTGCTCCAAGCATCATCCAACCTGACCATGAACACTTCCAGAGATGGAGCATTGTGATTATACTTGTTGAGTGTCTTGAATTCACTTAGAGAGGCTCCTGAGGAGCTGTGTGTCCCTGTGATGCCTCTATTGCATTTTCCACATGCCCAGTTGTGCATAGCCATGGATAAGGGCTGCTCTGGATGTGAGAATTACTCCACGACCACCCACTCCCGTGGTGCTTGATTTTTTGCCTCCTAGATTTTTTAATTCATGTGGGGACCAATTTAATATTTTGAACTGAATCCCAGAATAATCGTATATGTCAGCTACAACTTTGCCATTGATTTAGGTTCGCTAAGATTGCATTTTTTTTCCACATTTTTCAAGAGAAGCATGTGTTGTATGCTGGGATTTCTGATGTAGCCTGGGGTGACTATCAGAATGGATATAGTGTTAGCTGTGAGACAGAGCCTTGCATTAAAAAAGATTAACTACAAACAGCTTGTTTGGCTGTTTTTCTTGCAGCTGACATTTCCACAGTCATTTGTGACAAACCTGAAAAAGCCAAGATACTCCTTGACCATGTGGAGAGGAGAGAAACACCAGGCCTGAGCTCTATCATCCTGATGGACCCATTTGAGAAGGAGCTGACAGAGAGAGGGAAGCGCTGTGGGGTTCGCATCCAGACCATGCAGGAGGTGGAGGTGAGCTTGCTCTCCCTCTCCTTTTACTATTTTTTGTAATATCTGTAAAAAGACAGTGCAATGTACAGGGCCTTGTGAATTGTGTGCCAGGTTCACTGTCTGGAGAGCACAAAAGAGCAGCTTGTGGCTGATAATACTGATGTGCAAGTGCTTGGTGCAGTTGCCTCTTGGTGTTATTCCTTGCTGATAGCAAAGCCAACATTTCAATTCTTTATCCTCAAATATGCTATCAGCTGCTATTTAAGCATGGGGAGGCGGTTGTTAGTGAGACACTGTCCTCCTACAATGTTACCAATAAGTAAAACTTTATAAAAGGAAGGCCTTGTAAAATCATGGCTCTGGCCTAATACTTTAGCTAAGTACTCTGTGGGAAAGAGACTCAGCTGAATTAGGAGTAGGAAAGCAAGTTTTATAACCACTGTGTGTTCACATTGTGGTGTATGGTGGTTGGTTGAATTATGTTTGTTATGCTTTAAAACTATGTAACTGATAATGGCTAACTGCTTAAAAAGGCCTGGTTTTTGCAATGAAGTGGCTTCCTTTGCACCTGCCCGGGGACTCTGCGTCACTACGGACCCTCACCACACTACATGTAAGCCTACAGCCTCACACTTGTTTGAAGCACCCTGGATGCAGCTCCACCAACCCAAACACTACCTGAAATCCAAGGAAGGCACTGCAGTTAGGGCAAGAAACTCAGGGTAATGAAGATGACCTCAGTGCCAGCTAGGAATTTGTCTGCTTTAGCTCACACTCTCCCTTAACAAGAGGGTTACACTGCAAGAATTAAAGTAGAAATCACTTTTGTTACTTTAATCTCTTCCAGGACTGTGGCCGTGAGAGTCGACATGTGCCTGTGGTGAGTGTTGGCGTGTTGCTTTTCCCACTTACAACTCCAGCAGAAGCTCATCTCGTTCCAACCCCTTGTTGTGGGCAGGGACACATTCCATGGGTGCTTAGTTGCTCCAATCTGGCCTTGAACATTTTTAGGAATGGGACAGCCACAGCTTCTCTGGGCAACCTGTGCCAGGGCTTCACCACCCCCACAGGGAACAATGTGCTGTATTTGCTTTATTCCCTCTACCTGGAACAATTAATTGAGATAGCTCATCCTGCTATGAACATGTTAATGGGACAATAATTAAATGCCATTGTTAAGCTACCCTAATTCCACTACCTTACCCTGGTGGCACTGGGGGAATGTCTCTGTACCCTTCTTCTGTATCCTTCACTTTCTGCTGGGGCTCCTAGAGTTCAGAAACACTACTAGGTAGTATTTATATCGGATATTTTGGGAAAATTGCTTTGATATTTTTTACTGGCTGCTCATATTCGTACAAAACTCTCAAAAGCAGCTTCTGATATTCAAGAAGTTTATTTAGTCATTCATGAACCAAAATAGTGCATGTATGGGGTGGTGCTGAGAATACGGAGATGCTGCAGGAAATGGGAACAATCAGCAGCTTTGGAATCTTGTCCCCTGTTGTGGAGTTCTTTCCAGAATTGATCTGGAAATCAATGAATTATCTCAACTTGTCCCACATGTCTACAGATATAGGTGGTGGCTTGGAAAATACTAACTGTGAGACAAACACTAAAGCATGCCCTTAGTGCAGCTGGAGCACAGCATAAAGGGAGGAACAGAGTCTGCATCAACTGAAGAAACCTGGTTATATATGCTGAGGGGAGTGATAGCTTTTTATGTCAGAGCAAAAACATAATTGGTTTGATCTTTAGGTTTCTACAGTGTCTCTACCACTGACATGTCTGCATTTGACTGATGTGATTTTCTTAATCTCCTTTTGTATTTCTAGCCTCCTCGACCAGAAGATCTGTCCATTGTCTGTTTTACAAGTGGCACTACAGGTAAAAGGCATTTTAATCTTGAAATGTTAGAATATCTTATGAACTTAATTACTAATCCCACCTCAATACAGGCAAACTTGCTGTTACACTGATATGGCAATGATATTTCTAGGCATTTTTAATGTTTATGTAGGTTTATATACTTCTGTAGATTGCAAATTAGTTGTAAAAATATTTTTCAGTTGAGTTTTCTGACATGCACTTTGCCAGGATGATTTTCCAGTTGTCTGAAGACACCCATGTGTCTGCTTCTCATTTTGCTGTGTAATTGTGAAGCGCTTGGTTGATCGGTATTTATCTTTTGCAAATGTTTTTTAAAAAAAAACCCAAAACCCTAAAATGTGGTTCCACAACTGTCCATTCTCTTATCCTATGCACATTGATGTCTCCAGCCTCACCAAGGTCTTTGTCACATCTGGCTCCTCTTCTTGTGTGTTGCTCATGACCCCAAGTGCTGGGGAGGTTTGGGATGAGCCTGGGCAGCCCGTGGTGCTGGTACTCATGTGCTGCTGGCCTCTCTTTCTTGGAGAGAGGAGCAGCATCATTTTCCTGCCTGTTCTTAGCAGAGGCAGTGCTTTCTCCTCTCTCCAGACCCTGGTCTTCTTCAGGACCAGGAATTTGCAGGAATTTCCTGTTCTTGAGAGCTCAGCCTCTGTAACATCTCCCTGAAAGCTGTACGGGCAGATGCACATGGCATCACTGCTTGGGAAGCTGCTTTTACACTTGCCTGTGGAGAAGGTCCATGCTCCAGGGACTGCTGCAGCAGCTCTTCCAGATCCACCTGTGCTCTTGGGATTGCCTGATGCTTGTTCCTACACCAAAGCATCCTCAGTTTGATCTCAGCAGAAGATGCTGGGAGCTGCTGGTGCTTCTCAGACTGCGGGTCAGGCTGAACACAAGGGAACACCTTCATCCTCCACCTCCCAGGAAAGACTTGTGCTTCAGACCAGGTAGGCAACTGCTTTATCAACTCCAAGTACAAGCTCAAGATGCATTAAAAGGGTTTGGGTATTTTACCTTCGTGCATGGTCCTTAGTTTTGAGATCTGCATTTCAGACTGCCCAGGGCAGAGCACTGAGGGAAAGGAGCCTGTGACTCTGCTCTGTTCCAACACTGAGAATTCCTAAACGGGAAAGAATGAACTCAGTGCTGGATTGGAACATCACAGCCACGTACAATGACTGCAAAGTGGCCGGGCACAAACGGGAGCAGTAGGAAACTGAAGGAGCCATGCCATGGCTACAGCAGGGCACATTGTGTGTGGATGTTCAAGTGCAGAGCAATTATTTTTTCAAGTCACGTTATTGTTGATATTTTTATTTCTAAATAAGAAATTCTGCATAGAGAAGGTTTCTTTTGATTTTCTTTTTTTATTTGTGGATGCAATCATGGGCCAGTTTCTGATTTTGTTCTTTTCTTAGAAACGTGCCCAGAGTTACAGAAATAGGACAACCAGGAAGTTCATTTCCCTTCTCCCATCCAAAGAGAGATTTCCAATTTTGCAAATCATCTCAAACTGAACCCTCTCATAACAATGCTTTGTGATGCATGAGCCCATCCTTTGTTGCTGCAGGACTTTGCATATCACTCTCTGCCTTTTCCAGAGGTTCCATCAACACTCCGGTCTGTTTTCTACATTGTGCATTGATGCACAAGTTTTATATACCCCATGTAATTTTTAATAATTAAATTTAAAATTTTCTTCCAAAGGATATGTTCTCTAGGGCTTTTCCAATTCCATATTTTTGTATGGTGTGAAAAAAAAAATCTCTGCTCTAGAATTTATCACCTGAAAATTGTAGAATTGGAAACAATTCTACAGTGAATTGAAAACAATTCTTCCTCAAGAGCAGACTTTAACAGTTGCTTTTCTTTGATAGGACCAGATGCCCCAATGCCTCCCCAGGGAGAAAAGAGAGGCTAAGGTTGCTGATCTTGGATGACAAGACCAACTTCCATGGTTGTGCCAAGAAGCCATTAGCACTTGGAACTGGGCCAAAGGCACATACATATCTCCAAACTGTCAGGACACAATTTTTCATGTTGGCTATTCCAGAGAAATCAACTGTCATTCCCTCAAGGATCCACTGGTAACCAGGTGGATAAAAATTGCTTCCCAGTGGTTTCTCCCAACCTGGCAGTGCATGTTCCTTTTTGCCAGAGCTCCCCAGGGCAGGAAAGTGCTTGTATCCCAGAACACTGATGGATCACATCATCAGATTAGTGCTGGAGCACTTTAAAGACCGATTTGGCAATGTGGAAAGGGTTTTTCTATTCTTTTAAAGGTTCTGCTATTGCTTACAAGAACTGTCAAACAAGCCTGGCACCAAGAGGAGGAATTGACATTCCTGGGCTATTAATGGATTGCAAGGTATCCATTCTGTAACAGGACATTCACTGGGTCTGTCTTTGTGAGGAAATTCAAAGAACAGGACTACAGAAATGGCATTGATTATTTAAATAGAAAAGCAGCATCCCTGCCAACCTTCTTCTCTCAAAGTGGTAATTCTGGGAAAGGGCTGATAGAAAGAGGAAGTATTTTGCTCGGTTAACTCTTAAAATTACTAAGGAAAGGTTAAAGTTTACAGGAGTTCCCGAACTCAAAAAGCTGAACCTGTCCCAAAACAGCATGGTTTGTTCTGGATTTCTCCTGATGGAGGCTCTCCTGGCTCCAACACTGCTGCTCTGCTTAGACACCATTATCACTGCAGTCTGTCCAGGACGTTGAGCCTGTGCGAGAAGGATGCCGAGGAAGGAGTCAGGATATTAACACTGCTTCCAGGCATGGCAGAGATACTGAATCTGCATTCAAGTCAGAGGTGGAGTGAGTAAATGAGTCAAACATCTGAGAAATCTCATAGAATCATGGAATAATTTGGCTTGGAAGAGACTTTTAAAGCAAGTCTAGTTCCAATTCCCAGCCACAGCAAGGGACACTTCCACCTAGACCGGTTTGCTCCAAGCCCCACCCAGCCTGGCACTGAACACTTGAAATCCTCCAAAAAAAAGTCTGAAGAATTTTGTCAAGGTGCAGGGACCAGATGTGTGCCAGAGTTTTGAGTTTTGAGTTTCCAAAATATAACTGAACCCATCCTCTCCACTGGTGCCTGAGCTGTGTGATTCTGCAGGAGCACATCTGCCTCTAGAACTGCAAGGGCTGAGCACATGGACACAGCTCGGTAACACAAGTGATTCTGCAGTCGTGGTGTGTATGTACAGCTGACACCTGTTCTTGGACTCTTCTTGGAGCCTGGATCCATGCGTGCACCCAGCTGTGAAAATAACCTGCCAGGCTGATTTGGCACCTGTGTGTGGCTGGCAAAGCTGTCAGCTTCACCTCTGAGCTTCGGACGAGATCAAACCAGCCTCCTGTGAACCAAGTTCATCTGCAAGTGTTTGAGACTGAATTACTCAAGGCACTTGGAACAGCAAATAGGGATATTCAGTATAATATATTGTGTCAAAAATATCCTGCTCTATTGCAATAAATGTATGCAACAGTTGCTGCTGCAGTTTGTGCCTGCCTTTAATTATTTGAGTGGTCAAGTAGGAGTGATGGTGGTGGTGCTGGCAGGGCAAAGGGCTCAGTGCTGAGTGTGCCCATGTCTGTGCCCATGCCCACACTGGAGGGCTGCTAGCAACACTGCCTTCAAACTGCTCTGAAATGAGAGGATTTTCTCTCATTTCAGTTTTGCTGAAACATATTCACAAAGCAACACAATTTTTTCCTAATCTGAGGAAGGCAGAATAAAATTCTGGCTGATTTAGGATTTTGTTACATTAGCTGCAGGAGCTTTGCCAGGCTGCTCGTGCCCACTGTACTGGGGACATACGAGGCACCTGCAGGTAAAGCTCCCCTGATCTGCCTTTGCACAGAGCAGCAGAAACCACGTGGCAGTTTTGTGATCAAATGAAAACAATCTGCTTAGAGTGTTGGAGAGAAAGAGGCTGGCCCCATAATCTTTATTTGAGCTGAGCTACACCTTCTTTTCACAAGTAAAGCCTTAGGGGGTGATGGAAAGGGACAGTGCTGTGACAGGAGGACGTGCAGAGCCCTCCGTGCCACTTTTTTGTGAACATGGAGGTTCCAGCCTGTGTAACTGCTGCTTAACAAACACTGTGTTTTGGTGTCCAAACAGATATGAAATGCAAGAGGTGTGCTATGGTCAGCTGAGAAAGGAGTGTAAAAAGGCAAATACTGATGGTGCTGAGGTGCTTGCTGGTGGTGGATGAAATGCAGGGGCAGTGCCCAGCTCTGGAACACAACACAGGGGCTTTGCTGGCTCCCTAATGGGTCTAGGGCTGTCTTCAAGACACCTCTGCTGCTGATACTATTCATGACTTCCCTTAATTGCAATCTTAAAGGGCCTTCTTGTATCCTAATTTTTACTTGCACTGCTCTCTGCGTTTCTCATGTTATCCAGACTACTGGCTAGGAGTATAACAGGCTTTTAAACAGTCTTTCTTGGTGTTCAAGATCATTCTTAGTCAAAATCTGGATGAAATAAATCCTCCCAGGAGAGGCTGGAACAGCCAGCCAAGTCTGATGGCTGTGCTTATTGAGTGGCTCCATCTGAGCACTCTCAGAAACTGCAGTTGGGCTATTTCTGCTGGAACCTATTTCCCAGTCTCCAAGAGAAATACTTCTGTTTGCAGTATCATTTTATTAAGTTTTGAGTATTGCAGTAAGTGGTTTTGGTGCATATTATTGCACAGAAATGATGGTGAAAATTACATTTGTCGTAAAATTTGAGAAGTGAACATAATATTTTAACCATTTCTTGGTGTTTTTTTCTGGTTGTTGTTTTTTTTTTTTTTGAGTTTTTGAAAGTTACCTTCAGGCTTATCTTTTAAACTCCCTCTCTGTTTCCTTTCAGGAAATCCCAAAGGTGCTATGCTGACCCATGGAAACGTGGTGGCGGATTTTTCAGGCTTTTTGAAAGTGACAGAGGTGATTACCCTGAGCTAGAAAACACTGCCATGTGCAGAGTGTGTGGGTTAAGCTGTGGCCCTGCACGGGCTGCAAGTACGCTTTTGCAGATAAAAGATGACATTTTTCCTGCTCAGAGGGCCAAGTCCATGGGAATGGAGCAAGGCTGAATCTACAGTACTGGAGGGCATTCAATCCTCTTTCCAGCCCTGGCTCCCAGGCTCTGTAGGGCACTGAGGGCTTCTGAGAAACAATGCTGACTTTTGTAAATCAATTCATTAACTCTTTTTGAAGAATTAGGAGAGCACACAAGCCCTGTGCAATTGCAACTGGTGCTTGAAGAGGAGTTCAAGCTCCTCTTGTGCTCTTTGTGTCCCATTGTGCCCAAAAATGTCGTCATTTATTTAAAACCTCTCTGCATACAAAGTGTGTGTATGTATATAAATATATATATATATATAGACAGATATGCATAAAAATATGCATGATTTTTTACAAGAATGGTTAATGGTTAATTTCATTGATATTCCAATATATCTCAGTTTTTGTTATACCTATTTCTAATAGAGCATAGCATAGTGCTGGCAAAGTGCCTTTATAACATGTTTCATACAACATGTAAACTCATGTTTAGAAACAATATAGGAAGCAGAATCAGTTTACCACAACATAGTAAGAATTTTATACACCCTATATAGAACAAATATAAATAATCTAATTTCTAGTAGTGAACAGGCAATTCTATAAAGTAGTTACATGCACATGGGATGGACAGTTGGTTACCTCATTCCCCTTACTAGTCCTGATGTTGAAATTACTGCAGTCTTATTACTTTAATCCTTGAATTCTCTGATATTTCCAGACCACTGGTGTAAAGAAACTCAGACATGTGATGTAAGAAATCCCACTGAACTCACATGTTCCAGTGTTTGCAGGACTGTGCCCCCACATGTGCAGGATGCAATGGCAGTGCTGCAGTGAGGGCTTCTCGGCACGGAGCTCTCTGTGGCCTCAGTGGCAGCAGGAGGGACAAAGGAAAGCTGAGGCGTGGAGAGGCCTGAGCTTCAAAGGGCAGGAATGTTTATTTTGGAAGAGCACTCATTTAGAGCTGAGGGAACTTGGCGTCTTCCAGGACTGGTCCATAAAAATGGATTTAGTGTTTGCTAATGGCTGTGGGACCCTGATTAATCTCAAAGGTATCAGATTGAGACCCAAGTCTGGTGTGATTGTAAATTTGATATCTTCAATCACCAGAGTGTTGCTGGCAGAGGGTAAAAGCTGATCCACAAGATCTGGGTAATGTCTGACCACAGTAATGAAATAGAGCAAAGTGTGAAACACTTGAAAGTAGTATAAATTGAAGAAATAACATGAGAAGTTCTGTGGGTTTATTGTTTACAAGTTCTTGTGGCAGTTTTGCTTAGCTCAGTGATTTTTACAAACCAAACATATTTTTAAGTGAGTCCAGAGTTTTATTATATGGTTGTTCTCAAATACTAAGAAGCTGTTTGCATTTTTACATTTAACTGGACAACTGTGCCAGCTGTGAAATGCTATTCAATGGCATCATTTTGGCCTGATTTAAAACCAGATTATTTTATCTGGGCCCTTACAGCAGTAATAAAAACAAAACAAAAAAAAAACCCTGGTTGATATTAAAGGTTTTGCATTACTGTGCTTGCAGAAAATGAAGCCAAATTGAAATAATGTATAAATAGATCTGCAGGCCCTAATGGCTTCATTCAGACTGACAGACACAATAAGATGAGAGGCTGAGATGGGATGCTGAGAACACTCACATGGTCAATGATGTTTGACTTTGGTAGGTGAGGGCTGGGAGGCCATACCCAAATCTGACCAGCCCAGTTTTAACTTCAATAAAATATCCCTTGAGGGATGAACTCCTGTGTCTGCCTCCACTGTATCCCAGGTCATGGGCTATTGATTCCTTCTGAGCAGTGGAGGTGCAAGTGGGTATGAACTGGTAATACTGTGAGCTGATAGATTTTTATACCCATTCTCCACTAACCCCTGTCCATGATTCAAATTATTGGGTAGTCAGCCTTTCAGTTTTTCTCAGACATAATATTACAGCAAGTTGTACCCTAGGAAGTGCAGGTAGAAAGGGCATTTTCTTTTGGAAAATGGGTTAGGTAAGGCTCTTGGGGTTAGGTAAGGCTCTTGTTTATTCCAGCCTTCAAGAGAGAGTTAAAAATTTTGGCAAAATCAAGACTTTGGCTACTTTTTTTTTTAATATTTTGTCCAACCTTCTCTTTCCCCTTCTGTGGGACAATCATAATGCCCTTAAAATCACACTTTAATCACTTAAAGTGATGAGAAACACTAACAGAAGTAATTAGGTTTTGAAGCCTAAGATGAAATCATTAGTTTTCCAATTCAAATCAATGATTAACCAAAGGAAAAGAAAAAAAAATCACTAATTTTGACTAGCAACACTGTGATTCTTGAATGGGCTGTATGCAGAGTGGGAAAGTGCTGCTCCTGCAGAGCCCTGCTGGTGTCCAGGAGGCTCCTGCAGGTTAGCACTGGGGTCCTGGGGCTCCTGCAGGTTAGCACTGGGGTCCTGGGGGCTCCTGCAGGTTAGCACTGGGATCCTGGGGCTCCTGCAGGTTAGCACTGGGGTCCTGCTGTCTGCACACAGCTGAGAGCACAGATCAGGGTCTCGGCACCTCCTGGTAGAAAGCAGTGAATAAAAATTGGATTCTCTGTCAGGGTGAGGCTCCATTCCCAGCGTGAGCTGCGTGGATTCAATCTGCCTTCTGCCCAGGAGAGCCCTCTCCATTGCCCTGTGTGTACATCTCCGTGCTCTGTACTCCTCCTGCTAACTGAGCTCCATGATGCTGTGGCTTTAACGCTTCCCTGTGTCCGCCGCTCCCTCCTCTCTTGACAATCTTTACCCTTTTGCTCCTCTGGTGCCATTTTTCTTTTTATTATTTTATGACTTTCTTGTTGTCTTCCTGTCAGTGTTTCTTTCCTTTCTGTCTCCCATGCCCTTCACCTGCAGAAAGTGATCTTTCCGAGACAGGACGATGTGCTCATCTCCTTCCTGCCTCTGGCTCACATGTTTGAAAGAGTTATACAGGTAAGAAACCTGCCTGAACTGACGAGGCCTCCTGGGGCTCCTTGTGTTTTCTTCCAGAGTCAGTGGTCTCCTACTTGTGAGGATGTACACATTTCCTATTTGCCTTTAGCACACATGTTTGAGAGAATGGTACAGGTAAGGTCACGGTGTCAGTGGAAAACATCTTTTTTCCACGCCAACAACAACAAAAAAATAAAATACTAAATAACCAGCAATATCTTGTAGCACTAAAAAGGCTTGTACTCCAGAAGTGCCACGTGCATAACACCCGAGCCATGGTCTCAGTGACATGGCTGTGAGTCCAGAGCAAGGCCAGGAGAGTTTTCCCAAGTTCTCCAGCTTAAACCTGGCTCAGGGATTGAAAAATAGCCCTTCAGCAATGAGCCAAACTCATTGCTCATTCAGCTCATGGCTACTGCTACCTGAGCAATTTGTGGGACAGCTTTTCAAAGCACTCTAGGATGAGGTGTCATGTGAGCCAAGATAATTTCATGCCATTTTCTACATCTGCTAAAATGATTTTATTGCATAAATAACACGATCTGCAAAAGAACCTGGCAGACACTGAAAAAGAGGAAACAGATCATGGTGTGAGACACGTGATCCTCCTGGCAGGGCAGCATGGGGTGGGCACGGACTGGAGCCTGTGTCCCCTTGGAATTATGGCAGATCCAAGCACTAGCTCTTGCCAGCCCACAGAACTGACTCCATGTCTCTTTGGGGGGAAAAAATGGTGATGATTTGTGCCTCAGTTGGTGAGTGAGTCAAGTCAGGTGAGACAGCCACATCAGGTGTCCGGGCCTGAGAAGCTGCAAACTTCAAATTGATCCAGTATGTGAAGATTGGATCTGGAGCCAGTTGCAGCTCTGTACGTTCTCAGGGAGGCCTGTTCCAGGCTGAAGGCATACTTTCTGAGTCAGACAAGCATCTGAATATAAACCTCCCACTTCTTCGTAACATCTGTGCCGGAAGTAATATAATTTTTCCCTGTTAAAAATCTCACAAATTGGAAGTAAAAGCCCATGAAAGATTTGGAGAATTAGAGCACAGCCTTTCTCCACTTGCAAGGCAAGTTGGTCAGTGTGCCAGCACTGTTCAGGCAAACAAGACCATGATTATTCAAAATTCATCTGATGCGGGAGCAGAAAGAAATTAGAAACACTGAAAATGCTTTCATTTCACAGAATGTTGCTGTATGGAAAGGGACAGCCTCCAAAGGATGTCTAGGTTTATCCTCCTGTCTGAAACAACTTATTAATATAAATATTTTTTTCAAAAGGGCTAAAAAGTAATTTTCAAAAACATTCTGAACAGCAAGCACTGCATCAGTGTCCCTAGTTTTAGCCAATATTACTCATTCCTGGAATTTACAGTTAAAATCATAGAGATACATTTTTTAAGGCTAAAAATTTCTAGTTGTTATTTTCAATTCCCAATGAGCACACTGGTTACATTTTCTTTTTTAAATTCATGTGCAGTGTAAAGCACACATTCAGCATTGTGATTTTCATTAAACCCACATCACATGTGGAAAATTCCTGTGGTTTCAGCTGATGGAGACAGTCTCTAACTGCCTGACAGAGCAGCGAGAGCAATTTAGTTAGTACTGCAGATTTTTAGGAGCAACACTAAAGACATGGATGTCTCTTAAGGAATTTTCAACTTATTTAGTTATCTGGGGAAGACAAGCCCACAAAAGGGAGCTGAAGTTTTCAGTCTGCTCAGGAAGGCTGGGCTAGGCTCTGGCATCACAGGCGCTTGTTGAAAATGCTTTCTCCTCCATGCCCTGTAAAACCGTGGGAGAAGTGCTGGTCCCCAAATGTTCTTCAGTGATAAAATGCCAGTTTGACCCAGTCTGTGGTGGCTCCTTGGCAGGGTTACTGGTTACCAGTAACCAGCTACCAGTTGGCTCACGGCCAGCAGCCCCTCTGCCCCATCCTGCATATTGACCTCCATTCTGATCTGAGGAAAACATCCTGCTGTGTTTTCAAGTACAAGGCTTCTGGATTTGTAGTTTCCATACAAGTCGAGCACCTTTTATGAAGTGGGCTTCTATTTCTGGGATACAGGATCAGGCACTGTACTGCTAACGTAGTTTATATTGTTGTATTTAAACAAAACTAAAGTATTAACATCTAAAAATTGGCTGCTGCTCTGTGTTTTATGATGTTTCTTACTTTGCATTTCTGTATTGACGATAGGTCCTCATGCTGTGAGCTGCTATGGGAGGGCTGGGCTTTAGGAAAGTTCTGATCCAGACTCTGACCAGAACTGGGACTTCTCCATCCCCATGTGCAGGGGATGAAGGGAAATCCCTTCTGAAAAATTTGATTCCTTGTTCTTTCAGAGCAAGTGGCAAATTTGGCAGATGCTGCATTGCCAGTACTGAAAAATGCCCAGAACTATCTGGATATTTCTATTCAGCACAAAACTTATTGTTACTTTATTGTATTTCCAAAGTCCCATTTTTGCCATATTGGAGAGTAGAAATCCAGAAAAGGTTCTTCCGTGCTTGGGAGGAATGCTTTGCTTTGGGAATTGAAAGCAAAGGGGTTACATGTGTTCCTCTTTCTCCCATCAGTCTGTAGTGTACTGCCACGGGGGGCGAATTGGCTTCTTCCAAGGAGACATTCGCCTCCTGTCCGACGATATGAAGGCACTGCGGCCAACAATCTTCCCCGTCGTGCCACGGCTGTTGAACAGAATGTATGACAAGGTGAGCTGGATTTTGATTTTACTCTTTCTGGAACAATGGAGTTTTTGTCCCTTTACTACTCATGTGGAAGAATTCCCTTAGTCATGGAGATTTCTCAAGCAGATGACACTATTTCTGCCTTGCTGCAGACACAGTCTCAGCCTGTGTAATGGATACAGCTCCTCCAGTGTGTAAGTCTGTATTATGACTTACACAGACTCCAGACACAGCTATCATGTGTGAATAAGAAATCCCTCTGTATTAGCCTCCTACCCTGTTCTCACTAAGCTTACCAGTGACGTTTCTAGAGATATGGGATTTTTTTCATCACAGAAACATTAGTCAAACCTGGCTGCACAAGGACCTTTTGTGCCCTTCAACCAGATTTGAAACTGAAATCTCTCATTCTGGTGGCAATGACAGCTGGAAATCAGAAATTTCTGAAAGCCTTTGAGGATTTAGGCAGTGTAAGTGTGACAGTGGCTTTTGGATTTAGAAATCTTTAAAACAAAGGTAAAGGCATTGCAAGGTATTTAAGACAGGCATGTCTGGTCATCATGTTAAATGTTTGACCAGCTGGGAATATTTATTCCTCAGAAGACTTATCTGCTAAAGACAAGCTTAAGCACAAGCTACTGATTTAATTTTTCCCAAAGGTCAGGGATTCTGTGCTTTATTAGAGTGACAGCCACTGGGAGTTTCTCATTTGTTGAGGTGGAGTTTGTGCTGGTGTCTGATTCAGCTCAAGTAAATGCAGCCCCCATCACAACATCAGCCACCACTGATACCTGTTCATGTTCCTCATTCCCTCTTGCTCAGGTTGCATGAACTTCACTGAACCCTGTCACAGAAATTATTAATAAGAGCAGCCCTGTCAATCTAGTTTAATCCCACACTACCATCCTGTCTTTTGACCCCAAGGAGCCACATGTACAATAGGGAATGGAGCGAAACACATCATTCCTTTTTCCCCTACTAACAAACCCAGTGCAGCCATGTTTACCTGGGCTGCAAATGTAACTGTACCCACCTGGCTGGGTGGGTGTCCTGGGGAGAGCAGGTGCTGATGTGCTCTCTCTTCTCTGTGACACCTCATCTGCCCTGCCGTGCTCCCGCAGATCTTCAGCCAGGCCGACACTTCCCTCAAGCGCTGGATCCTGGAATTTGCGGCGAGACGGAAAAAGGCTGAAGTTCGAAACGGCATCATTAGAAATGACAGTTTGTGGGATAAACTTTTCTTTAATAAAATACAGGTAAGTGATTCAAGAAGTGAGTCTGGAGCAAAAGAACTCTTGTTTCTTCTAGCAATGACTATTCTGACAAGGGAGTTTCAGACAGTAAGAAAAATTTCTTCATGGATAGGGTTGTCAAGCATTGGAACAGGCTGCCCAGGGCAGTGATGGAGTTACCACCCCTGAAAGTGTTAAAAAAGGGTGTGGATGTGGCACTTGAGGACATGGTTTAATGGTGAAGATGGTGCTGGTGCTGGGTTGATGGTGAGACTTGATGATCTTAGAAGTCTTTTCCAGCCTTAACGATTCTATGATTCTGTGATTCCTTAAAGTCAGTGTAGTCCACTTGCCTGATGATCAACTGTGGGCAGTCACTATTCACTAGTGAACAACAGACTGGAAAAGGGAACAGAAAAAGGGAACTGAGCACAGTTTGTTGCTCTGTGAAGTTTTGCCATATTTATTTTTACTTTTTTTTTGTTTTTGTTTTTAAACACCATGCAAAATGTCAAAATTTCAATTCTCTCAGGGATTACTTTCCAGAGGGAAATGGAGAAACAATTCAGGCTAAGATGACATTTGCCACAACCCTCTTCAGCAGCACCAAGAAATCACTAATTAATGGAATAGTGCCAAAAAATTTTGCAGCTCTCCAAGAGAAACTGTGCCCCTGCAGGGGCAGAAAGGTATCTAGGGACAACATTCAGGAAGGTGGTCATGAAAGAAAGAGTCACTGATAAAAGAGATGCTGCTCCAAAGTTTTCCGCAAAATCTCAAGTAGGATCGGATTTAGGGTTGAGTTTCAATTGGGCATATTCAAACCTGCTTTTCCTCCTAGCAAAGAATAAGTTTGTAAAGGAAAATGCACATTATGAATCATAGTTAGCAACCAAGAGGAAAGAAATCAGAATGCCCTTCTGTTTGCCACAATCGCAGTAAAAAAAAGAGATTAAATTGGCTTTAAACCAGTTTTTTTTGGCTCTGTACTTCTCCAGGAGGCTCTAATGACTTCATTTTTTAAATCGGATGACTTATCTGGAGACACGCCACTTTATTTTTAACTAAAGAAACTGACTGTACTTGTGGTCTGTGGATTAGTTGTCCTCAGGGTGCAAAGATAGCAGAGTTCACCCAGCCGGGAGCGAGCCAGGCTGCATATTGATGCAAGGGCTGGCGAGACGGGCAGACTCAGTCAGCAGTTGTTTGCTTTTGTGCTGGGTTTTCTTTTTTACTTCTAAAATAAAGAAAAGGAAATGAAGGGGGAGGAGAAAGAAGTAAAATGGGACATGGGAATTGATGTAATACCCTCCAGAAATATTTGAAGGTCATCTGCCTTAAAAAAGGGACAACATTATTTTAGAGGGCTCGGGAGGCAATTCAGTAAAACCGATGAGGTGTAAATAAGCAAAGAAGACTGGATGGGGGAAGAGCCTGTTTTTCCCAGCAGTTTCCAGAGCCAGGTCTGCAGCCTGCCCAAGCACAGCATTTGCAGGAGCCCAGGCTGAGCAGCTTGTCCTGCCAGGGACGTGGGCACTCCTGTCCCTGTACACTGAATGGGGTTTTATCCCTCTGGAAAGCTTCAGAGCTAGTTTGTATTTCCACACATGGCCGTATCACAGAACCACAGAATGGCTGGGTTTGAAGAGTCCTTTAAGATCATCTAATTCTGACCCCTTGCCATGGGCAGGAAATCCTACGCATCTATCCTAGAGAAAGCATTTTGTGCAAGCTCATGGTTTTGCCATCTGCAGTAGCTTCTGATGCTTTCTTTTGTTTCCTCCTGCCACCAAACAGGCAAGTCTCGGGGGCTGTGTCCGCATGATAGTGACAGGCGCTGCCCCTGCATCCCCGACCGTCCTGGGCTTCCTCCGCGCGGCCCTCGGATGCCAGGTGGGTTTGTGTGGCTGCTCAGGGAGGTTCATCCACTGCCAGCAAAAGAACACGTGGTATTTAAGAAAGGAGATGGGTTAGACCAGAACTCAGAACTGCATTAAGAACAGCTGTACCAGGATGGATCCAACAGCAGGGCTTGGCACAGCCATGGAGTCCTGGTACACTCAGAGCTCAGTGGGGTGAGAACAGCCCTGGGATGACAGTAACAGGCAAGAGATGTTTTCACTCTGGGTGTCCCCTAGGAAAACCCCATAGGCTCATCCCACCCACCTCTCAGCACCAAACTGAGTATGTGCAATTAAATGTGTTTGTGCAAGTGCTGGGAACTTCATTACACGAGTTTTATTCTACATATAAATGGAGAGATCTGATCTTCAGACATCAGTATAACCCACTTGAGATGTCCACTGCATTATTTCTCTGTGATAGGAAGCCCAGGGCTGGGCTGAAAGGTCTCATTTGAGAGCCTAGAATTAGTCAAGAGGAAAAAAAAGGCTGGATTTTCAAAATGTCCCATAAAAATACCTTTTTTCCCTCACTAATAAGTTCCTCTCATAGTGTAGCATATGTCTGGGCTCAAGGGCTAAGTCCTCAACTCATCTTCTCCCTATTGTCAACATCATAGAGCCATGGTGTTTCCTAGTTATGTAAGTGGAATTTTATACACAGTAGAAGCCAGGGACAGTGTCCCCGTGGCAAATGGGGACACATGGCAGCTGCAGGCTCAGCTCACAGGACTGTGCAACAGAGGGCAATGCCTGGGGTTTCAGTCTGTAGTAGCGAAATCTCTGATGATCTTTTAAAGATACCTGTCTCTTTGTCAGGTTTATGAAGGCTACGGCCAAACAGAATGCACAGCTGGATGCACCTTTACAACTCCAGGTGACTGGACATCAGGTAATTATTTTCTTCCACCCTTTGAAGAAATAAAAGAAATGCACATTCCTTTAGCAAATTATGGAGTATAACATCAAGGCCAGGTTGAATGGGGCTTGGAGAAACCAAATCTAGTGGAAGGTGTTCCTGCCCATGGCAGGGGGTTGGGATGAGATGAGTCCCTTCCAACCCAAACCACTCTGTGATATTTCAGAATAGGTTTTATACCCAAAGAGGAGGTGTCGGTATTTAGTTTTAATAGTGCAAAACCTTAATTAAGGAAATTATTTCTGCACACAGACACAGCTCCTGCAAGAACATCCAGTGTATCTACAACTATGCAAGTAACTAATGATAAAATGCTAATTATTGTTTATAGGAGAGATGACAAGTGACTTGATAACTTTGATTTCCAGGTCATGTAGGAGCCCCTTTGCCCTGTAACTTAATCAGATTGAAGGATGTGGAAGAACTGAATTATTTTGCTTCCAAAGGAGAAGGAGAGGTAGCAAATCACATTTTTATATCAAATTCTCACTAGTTAACACTGTATGAAGTAGTTTATAGAAGCATTTTACCTTTGTAGGGTGCATGGTTGCTGATGTGTTACACAGTCCAATCTGGAAAGGAAAATGGCAATTTAACAATAGAGCAGCAAAGAATTAATGAAAAAGGAGCTGTGGCAGTACTTCCAGCCTGATTCCTTGAACTGCTAAGACTGAATTAATTAGTTCAGCTAAGAAGAGCTAAATTGCTGTGATTTCTACATTGCTGTGATTTCTATACTACACAAAAATGAAGCTTATTGAAATAACTTTGTTATTTTTAACTGCAAATGGAATGCAAATCAACTTCAAACAAATCAGTTTTGCAAACTCCACTTCATATTTCCATTAGCTTGAAAAAAATCCATAGATAGTTTAATAACTCAATCTATTTTAGTTTCATGGAGCACAGTCATTAAAATATTTCAAATTTTGTGAGTTACTACTTAACTTGTATTTGTAGCAGAATAAGAAAATAATTCATCATCACCCCTGGTTGTTTTGCAGATCTGTGTGAAAGGACCCAATGTGTTTAAAGGTTACTTGAAAGATGAAGAGAGGACAGCTGAGGCGCTGGACCAGGAGGGCTGGCTTCACACTGGAGACATTGGAAAATGGTTACCTGTGCGTACTGGACACACAGAGAGTTCTTATGGCAATTGTATTATCCCACATAAATTTTCAAGGACTGAACTTAGGTTTCCAAGCAGGTCTATCTTTACAAAGGATAAAGTTTATATTGGGCAGAATAAGCTCGATATGGTAGTGAAGCATTTGAAAGCACAACAGGCAGTTGAAAGCTCTGTTAAAGACAGACTGCTTGCTGAGTTTCTGTGGTTAAATAACTTCTCTGGGAATTCTCACTTCTTTCTCCTAACAGAACGGGACCCTTAAAATTATTGATCGGAAAAAGCATATATTTAAACTTGCTCAGGGAGAATATATTGCACCGGAGAAGATAGAGAATATCTACATCCGCAGTGACCCTGTTGCTCAGATCTATGTCCATGGAGACAGCCTGCAGGTACAAACCAAGCTTTCAGAAAATCTTACTTTACTCTTGGTAGTTAGAAGACAGAGAGCTGGGCATGAACCATGGGAAAATGTGAGTAGGTCATGCCACATTGCCTCCCTCCTGCTTTGGAGCTGGCTGACAGCCAGGCAGGGACTGAACTGCTGGTGTGACCCTGAGCAGCTTAGAGAATGCTGTGGCCAAAGACCAAGCCTTTAAGTTGGCTTTGTTGTCACTCTTTGGGTCTCCAGTGCTGTCCTTTGCCACCATGCCCGTGGTAAGCCAGGCAAAGGCAAAGCCACTGCTGCCCCTCACACTGCCTGCCCATTCTGACCAACCTTGTTCTGTTAATTTGCACATTTATCACCCACCTACAGCTTTTGAAACCATGGCAATTCATCCTCTGCATTCAAGGCTTACAAGCATGAGCCTTCTCTCAGCATCAGAGTTTGCCTGGGACTTGCAGGGCCATGTGAGTTATTATTGTCCAAGAGGAACACAAACCCAAGTGAGAGTATTAAACTGCTGGTAAATGCACAGTCACAGACAACCTTTTATCTGAGAAAAAGGCACAGACATCAGAATGTACTTCATGACGATATGTTAGCAAATCAATGACATAATTAAACAAGAAGTGGTAAACATGCAGAAATTCAGCTGACTTGTGTATTCACTTCAGTGTAGAGCCTGGAATGTGGTTCAGCTTTTGTCTGCAACTCTCCTTCCCCTTTACCTACAGGCCTTCCTGGTGGGAATTGTGGTGCCTGATTCCGAAGTTATGCCAGGTTGGGCAAAGAAAAGAGGATTTGAAGGAACATATGCAGAACTCTGTACAAATAAGGTTTGTATCTGCAGTACAG
>VXBQ01001416.1:263690-285940 GCA_013400175.1 Phainopepla nitens
GTTTTTGGAGTTCAAGTTTTTTTTTTTTTTTTTGCTGTAGCATTATGTGTGCACAATACTGTGTCTAGGAATGACAATGTCAATGATAAGATTTATTTCCTTATTGAATATTCAGCAGGGTTGACCTGGATCCAGTGATATGTGTACTAACCTCTGCCAGCTCTAGTGTGGGAGGGCCAAGAGTCTGTTTTGCAGAGAACAACAGTACAGCAAGAGGAGAGGTTGTGTCTTCATAGATTTCTTAAATAAGACAACTAAACAAGACTTGTCACTGGTCTTCTCTGTGGTGACCAGCAATAGGACCAGGGGCAAGGGTCTGAAGTTGTGTCAGAGGAGGTTTAGGAAAAGATTTTCCCAGAGATGGTGGCCGGGTGCTGGAACAGGCTCCCAAGGGGACTGGTCACACCATCAAGTCTGACAGAGCTCAAGGAGCACTTGGACAACACTCTCAGGCACATGGAATGACTCTTGGGGCTGTTCTATGCAGGGCTGGGAGTTGGATTCTATGATCCTTCTGGGTCCCTTCCAGCTCAGGACACTCCATGATTCTGTAAAAAGGACCCCAGTCTTAAACACATGCTCTCTAATACTGAGGAAGTGCATTGGATCACAGTGAATAAGGATGCCACTGAACCATCCCACTGGTGTCTGGCAGATGGCTGAAGGACCGTAAATTTAACAGCTATGTCACATAGCTGGTTTGAAAATAGAACCTTACTTTTCATACCAAGGAGACACTTAACATCACCACACTTAAGTGTACTGTTTATAAACTACAATAGAATTTTACTAATTAGATATTAACTGTTAGTAAGGGACTTGAACTTAACTCAGAAACACTTTTTTTGGTGAACAGTGAGCATTAATTGCATGTAAGGTTGACTATGGTAGCTCATGAGGAATTTCTGTGTTTTAATGCAGGAACTGCAGCAAGCGATAATGGAAGACATGGTACGGTTAGGGAAGGAGAGTGGGCTTCACTCCTTTGAGCAGGTAAAATGGAACACATTCAGGGTGGTCAGACAGGCAATTTGTCTGGATAGAAGAGGGATTTGTCAGCATTTATGATGTTACTACAAATCTTTGTTGCAGCTGTACATGGTGTTTTTGGAAAGAGCTTTATTGCTGGCAAGTTCTACTTATTCCTTTGGAAAAATGTATTTGCTGTGATTCTGCTTCCCGCCCATGTTCAAAATTTGAATTAAATTAAGTGAAAGTTTTGGGTGCAGAGGTCAAAACCTAAATCGGGGACATGGATAATCTCCAGACTGACAACCAGAGGTCAACATAAACATCTGTAGGAGTCTGACTTTTCTGCCACTGAAAGCTCTGTTAGAAATTGGGTCACTAATTACTGCTCTTAAACCTGACCTTGAAATGCTGCTGGTTTCTTTATTTTCAGTCTGTGTACTAGTTCTTTCCTGCGTGTGTAAATATTTCTGCAATAGAGCTACAAACACTTCAGAAGGGGAGATCTGAAATCAACCATGGATTACATAGCATTAAAAACACAGAAAAATTATCCACCCCATTTTAAAATGTCAAATGCTTATTTCTGTTTAAAAAAATTAACATCTTAATCATTACATATAATTAGCAAGGGCCTTTTTGCTTTTGTTTAGACTGTTCTGGATGATAATTCTAATGAGTAATTCACTCAATTCTGAGTGGAGCAGAAGCATCATTAGACATAACCCTGTTATTCTTAATTTCTCAGTTACCTATGCAAATGAAATGATAGCAAAAAGAACTTCATTTAAAAGCAATTCAGTATAAAGCATAGTTTTTAATGCACATAATTGTGCTAATAAGTCTTGTTTGCCTCTGCCATGATCTTCACAGTATGAAATATCCTCAAGTAATCGATTCCACCAGCAGCTTTCAATTAATAAAGTATAAAGTAGTGAGGAAAGCCTTGTCATCTTTCTAAAAATATGAATAAAATAATAATAGAATAGAATAAAAAATAAACTACACAATTATCAAAATTAAAGAGCTTCAAAACTTTATCCCTATTGCAATATATAATCTTAAAACCAAATTTTGAGCCAGATACTGTGGCTGATGTTCGTGTGGGATGGGATCCCCTGTTTATGGGGATGCACTTTATCATCCCTGTCTGTGTCTGCAGCTTGGATCTCTGTCTTGGGAATGGCAAGTGTGGCTTCTATAACCATCAGCTTCCAGGGGCTGAAAGCTAGTGCAGCAAACGGGGGAGCATTAATAGCGTGAAGGATTTATGAAGGATGGCACGCTTCATGATTGCAGGGAAGATGAATCACATATCTAAGGAACAGAAAATGGATTTGCAGCCTATATCACTGCAGCTCCCCGTCAAACAAACTGCAAAGCAGTCTGGCTTGGGGAAATCACAAAAGCAGCAGATGGCTGGGGAATTTTGTCTTAAATGGGCGGACTCTGACCAGTCACGCAGCAGTTTTCTGCTTTCTCCCACACCAGCATGGGAAGGAAGAGCTCACTCCCATCTGTGCTGCCAGGCTCCCCACTATGCTCAGAGCCCCAAACAAGGGCAGCCTTGTGAAATGCCATTTGCACAGGCTAAAACATTTGTATCACTTTAATTAGCTAAAGATGATCATCATGTACACAATTTGTGCCTGCATAGCTTCATGATAATTTTGCAAGATTGAATCAGTGCTGTTTAATTTTGCCATGGGATTAAGTTGAGGTTTCCTAGCACAACTTCCTGCCCTTGCCCTCTCCCCCACTGCCTTTCAGCTGTGTGAAACTGCAGTGAGGATATCACACTGTCCCTTGTGCTCTGGCCTTGCTTTCATACAGAAAAGAAGTTTTCATGCTCATTTTCTTGGAGAGCTCCCTTCTGTGGGCAGGGGACGGAAATGCTGGGGACTCAGCAGAAGAGTGCCCTGGACTTGAGGCACCACTGGAGAGAAGCACAGCAAAAAAGTTAATGTTTATTCAGTGTGATGCCTGTAACCTTTGCTATAAATATATTCCTCTTTTATTTTAGGTCAAAGCCATTTATATTCACTCTGACATGTTCTCGGTGCAAAACGGTTTGTTGACACCAACATTAAAGGCTAAGAGACCAGAACTGAGAGATTACTTCAAAAAACAAATAGAAGAGCTGTATTCAAGCATCTCCATCTGAAATCACAGAAAGAATCTTCTGAGTAATGGACTTCATAGCAATATTAGAATAATACTCAAAAAGTACAGAGCCAGAACGACACTGCTGAAATGGATAAGCATCTGAATCTTACATTTGAGCCTTTCTTTTTTCTAGGATTTCATCACTAACCATATTTTCCTTTCTTTTTGCCATCAGGTGTGATACAATTTCTTTTTTACTCTAGTTACACAGTAAGGCATTACTAAAAGTTATGCTAAATTGACACAAAATATGCAGAAATTTCAATCTATGACCAAGTAAATTATGGAAGCATATCTTATAAATAACTACAAACATTTCTAATTAAAATAGGGAAAATTTCACTTATGTCTGTTGATGTTTGATTGTATATAACGTAATATATTAGAAACTAAAATCATAAATAATTCAATAATGTGGTCTACCTCAAATAATCAGTGATTGATGGTGAAAGTAAAAGTCTATTTTCTTTGATTTGGAACTTCAAGCTGGATATTGGTTTATATAGTAAGTGACAGTTTTTATATTTTTCAGGACATAAATGACATCGATTTGTTTTAATCATTGATGACTTAACAAGCAGAACAGAAATAGGAAGGAATTTCCCATTATTTGTACTTAATGGACCTATTAGTAAATTACATCTAATGTATTAATGTTACCTTGAAATTACAAGAACAGGGTAGGAAGCAATAGCACAGAATTCCCTCTATTTCCTTTTCCTCCAAACACAGTTTATCCATGGCATGCAGACTCTGCACTGGGGCTCCTGCAGTCCGGTGCACGCACGGACATCGAACTGCTCAATCTGGGAAGGTTGCAAAAGCATCGCTGGCTCTGTGGTGGCTTTAGGTGGGAGGGAGCTCACGATAATCCACATGCTCCCAGTCCCAAATTTATTACTTCACATGCTGCTAATACTGTGTAGTCCAGCTGGACTAACTCCCTTTCAGAAACAGCGCTAAAGAAATGGAGCACAAGGAAAGAGCTGTGATTCGGGATGGGGCTTAGCAAAATGGAAGGGTTTGGGAAAAGGCCGGCCTGAGGTGCAGCAGTGGAGGGCATCCTTTGTTTGGCCATGCAAGGGGAAGGAATACTGCCCCAAAAGAGTCGTGGGGATGGGCTCAAGGCTGTGTTAGCCATCGCTGTGCAAGGTGTCACCGTGTGGCAGAACAGTGGACGTGCTGGCAGAAAGGCCTGTTATGGGAACATCCTTATTGTCAGACATCTGGAAGCATCAAGTCCCATTGGCATCACTGCCAATGGCCTCTCTGGAATAACCAGCAAGTGGTCGGGATAAAACCTTAGATTTCTGTGGTCATCAGAAAGGGGATAAGTCTCACAAGGAGTAGGAAACAGACTCCAGAGCTCTCTCGGTACAAAACACGGTAAAAGGCAAAGTGAAAACTGTCATGTCAAGTTGCTTGAATACTTGGACTGTCGATGGCTTCTTTCTGCTAAACAGGGTTCTAAATATCTGTGTATTTTACTAGCTGATGTTTGTTGCACCAGTGCATACTAGCATGGAGCTGTGCCTGCTAGATCTTTGCTAGGACAGTGGAAGCACACTTATTTTCTCTCTTACAGTGGAATCCACTTTAGACTTTTTAAGTTAAAAGTTTAAATTTTTAATCTAAACAGTACCTTATTCTCTCTCCGAAGTTCTGTTGCATGCTTCCAAATGAAATAAATTGAATTAATAAATTAGTGTTATACGAAGACTGATTTATTGCAGTAATTTCAGAGTAAAATGATCCATAGGAAACCATAGCAGTAACATAATGACTCAAAGAATGTGGCAGTTTGATTTAGCAAATGTGCGTTTGTCTGAATCTCTTCATGCACCTGATTCCTCACTTGATTTCAGTGCAATGACTCATATTAGTCCAAAGCAAGTAAAGAAATATCTGAGATCTGATGGGATCACCATTTTTCACCAATGTATGCAGCAACAGCATCCCTGGGGAATTTGCATGCGCCACGTCAATGGAGAATAGGGATTATTGCATAAAATCTGGCTCTTTAGGGCAAGTCATAAAGGATTTTTTTCTCAGTGGAGTTTAGTTCATATCCTTTTTATATCAGCCAAAAGACAGTCATTACATACTTTAGTCATTACAACCTTCAAAGCAATGGAGAATTAAATTCAGTACAATTTCCTGTCTATTTTAATGCAAGTTTTAAAATAAAAAACCCCAAACCCTAGTCATCCAAGTAAGGAGAGAAAAGCTGTTTTTCACTGATATTTTTTTGCCATTTGAATTTAATTTACTTTTCTCCTAAGATGATTTCAGGCTTTTTGAGACAACTAATAAGTATAGAATATCCCAATATAAGTTTATTTACAGCTTAGATGGCTGTTATTTTTACATATATGATGCTGAATAATATATCTATGTTCTTCTTTTGGTATTCGATGCAAAATGTCAGATGTACTAGAACCAAATATATGAACACCAAAAGAAAAAAAAGATGCAGACTTGGCCACACTTTGATGATGCAAAATTTGAGTTGGTTTTTGTCACACCACAAGTGTGAATGCTTTCAGAACTTGTGAAAAATTATATAAATAAACTAAAAGCTCTCTTTTATATTTGTATAATCAGATTTTCCTCTGCAGGTCACTCTCTTGCCATAATCATAATGATGTTGTAAGAGATTAACACTTGAAAAGGAGACATACGTAAGGCATGAGCTAGGCTCAATCCTTCCTGCTTCTCTTCAAATTCCAGGAATATTTATTTGGTACTGAGCTTTCTTAAACTGAAACACTTCTTGTGACATCCAAGGAAAAATCCCCAGGGCTGTCCAATAACCAGTTGTTTGGTTTTTAGTTTTCTGGTTTTATTTTTTACCTTAAGGTAACAAATTACAAAATCAGTTTCTATTATGCATCTTAAAGAGTGGCGACTCTTTTTGCAGTCAGTTTTACAGTTGCAGTACTGCATGCTTTGACACGTTAAACATGGGAGGTTCTTCCTGGGCCTGATGCTATGCCCGTGGAATCACTGGAAGCCTGTCTTATATATAAAAAACCACAATAAAATATATTTTTCAGGAAGAGACTCTTCCTTAGTTATATATATTTTGTATGTTCTTTGCTTGATATATTGCACAGAGAAAAATCTGTTCTGCCAAAATGCACAAAGTGAGCAGAAACCAGACCAGAGTCTTTAACCCCATGTAGGGAGGAAATACATGGAATAAATCTGTCCTGAAAGGCACAATTGCAGGTTAAAATGCTTGATGCACATCAGGTGAGAGAGAGACTGTCAGTTTGTATTGATAAAATACCATTTGCAATCTGCCCTCACTGTTAATCACTATCTATCAGCAACAGTAAAGTCCAGTCTCATTTTTGCCATGAGTGACAAAATAATCTGACCTTAACCTCTGGAATGAAAAAATTAACTTAGATTTTTTTTTTTTAGTTTTACATGTGTTAAAAGCACAAACTGCTGATCTATATGTAAATAAATGCTACAAGATGAATGTAAAATGGGAAAGAATATACTTTTTTTGCATGGTAATAGGTCACTTAAAGACCTCTTGATGCCTTAGAAAAAAATGGAAAAAGCATTTTATTTAGAGGCAATTCTATTGGCATACTTTTTGTATCTTCAGTTCACTTTGGTTTTCTCTGGGGGGAAAAAATTCAGAATTAAATCATTCTTTCTTCTTGGAATTGATATTCTTCAGTATTTTGCACATTTGGTGGTTTTTATACTACCTTTGCACCTGTGAAACAATTGATGGTTTTCAGAGAAAAATCCGGATACCTATAGACCAGAAGTAAAAACGTTTTTGATCCCTTGAATTCTTCCAAAGAAAAATGTTTTCTGAGGCATCTGGAGTCCCTTTAAGCCCTTCATTTCAGCTTTTTGTTATGTATTTCAGCAAAGTAAAAGCAGCCAACAAATGAGGCATTTTGGTAAGTGTTGCCTATTGTATTTTCAACTGCAAGTGAAGGGGGGGTAAAATTTAACATATACATTTGTGTAAAAAAAAATCCTAACTTATTAAAAATTTTTCAGTTTTGGTATATTAGCATGTGTATCAAAGAGTTATCTATGGAAATTTTTGTAAAGAACTAAATTCTCACCATTCTTGAAATTGCTCATAAGATTTTCTCGTGGACTGACATACAATAAAAACTCTTTTATAAAATCTGTCGTTCCTCCAGCACTTTGTCCTCACCATTGCCATCGGTATGAAGTCATTCAGAACGTGTGCCTAAACTAAACGTGTTGTAAAAATAAGAAATTATGTAAAATAAAATAACGACCAAAAGCATATTGGGACATGAGATTGATTTTAGCAATCTCCTATGAAAACAAATGGTTGCAAAGTTCTCTGAAGATGCAGCAGTCTTTCTGTAATGGTTTCATTTTTTTTAATTTTAAATCAATATAACCAAATGTACATGCTTGTTTAATATCAATTGACAATTGGGAATGCATAGTATTTTTTCAGACTGTGTCTAAACCAATAAAGTTTCAAAGCATTCGGGCTCTATTCCGGGTTTTGTGTGCATTTGTATTTCCCTTCACTTGGAAATGCAGAAACGCTGGAGCGCCCAAAGCCAGGTGGGATGGGGCCTGGAAGAACCCGGTGCAGCAGAAGGCGCTCCTGCCATGGCAGGGGCTTGGAACAGGATTTTATCTGGGGTCCCTTCAACCCAAATCATTCCATGATTCTATATGCTCTATTTTGTCAGCGAACGAAGCAACGAGACTCCTCCACTCTACAAACTGAAGCTGAAACACGGGGCGGATCAGCACAGGGACTATCACACACACGATTTATTTAGTGCATTTTCACACACGAGTTTTCTCCACGTGAGGCGGCGGTGAGGCGCTGGCATGGGCTGCCCTGGCAGCGCCCCGGACGAGGCCCGGCTCCCCCGGCCCCAGTAAAGGAGCCCCGGCCCGGGAGAAGGAGCCCCGGTGAAAGAGCCCCGGCCCCGGTAAAGGAGCCCCGGCCCGGGAGAAGGAGCCCCAGTGAAAGAGCCCNGGGCCGCGGGCGGCGGCGGGGCCGCAGTTTCCATGGAGCGGGGCCGCGGAGCCGGGAGGGCACCGCGCAAAAAGCGCCGCGCGTCCCCTCTGCCGGAGGCGGCCGCTGTCCCGGGGAGCCGGGCCGGTGTCGCCCAGATGTGCCGGCGGCGCCTGTTCGGGAGCGCGGGGCCTCGCGGGCCCGAGCCCGGCTGTAAGCGCCTCTGCCGGGCGGCGGCGGGGCTTGGGGCGCTGGAGGCTGGGCCGGCACGGCCGGGAAAGGGTGAGGGAAAGAGGAGCCTGCGCTGTGCTGTGTCCGGGGTGTTCTCATGGGTAAAGATGCTGGGCAGCGTAATCGGCCACGGTTTTTGCCAGTAGCGTCCTTGGTGTCCCCCCAAAGGTTTGTTCCTCACACGTGTGCCCAGGGTCCTGTGTGAGGTTGGGAAATGGTTTCTTGTTTTCCATGACTCTCTCTTCGCTAGGAGAAAGCAGACTGCTCCTCTGGAAACAGCAGTGTTCTATTTTAGCTGCTAGTTAGCGGTAGGAAGGATTTTTCCTCCTGTAAAGTGTCTCCCCTCCATTTAATCGAGTTGGAAGGCTGCATCGAGAACTGGCAAGATAAAAAGCCTTGCTTACCTTTGAGGGAATATTTTAAGAATTGCTTGAAATCGTTACTCAAAAGGAGCTGCCTCATTGTTGAACGCAGTGCAGCAGATACCAAGCTAAGAATTTGCGACCTGGTGAGAAAAAAATGCAGTTCAAAGGAAAGGATGGGAGTCAAGTGAAGGCTGACAGAGTATGGGGAAGACCAGCGTGGGATGTCTTGATCTTGGGCTGATCTTGGTAATTTAAAAGTAAAGCTTTGCTGTTAGAGGGTACAGCAAACATTTGTTATTGCCTTGTTCCTGCTCTGCTGGCTCCTGCTCTTGCATGTGTTTAGTGCTCCTGTGCACAGGACTGGGTGCAACCAGCTGCCTGGAGGTGTTCCATATGCTTCAAAAAAAAGAAGGAAAAGGATGAGTCCTGTCCATATATCATCCTGTCCTGAATTCCTGGGAAGCTTCAGCCGAAGGGCTCTCTGTGGCCCTGGAGAAATGCAATGACTCACACCCAGTTTTTAGTGTGGGGATGGATGCTCCTTTGCAGTCATAAAAGTATAACTTTGGAAAGTTTGACTGTTCCTAGCTCTTGGATAATGAAAGCAAAGCACAAAGCTAAATTACTTATAAAATTAGTTTTAGGATAAGAAAATATGTCTCTGAAGTTTTCTGGTTGCTGATTAATTGTGTCGTTAATGCCATTTGGGATTATATACAGTGAGGACTAGTTTATGTAGAAATTCTCAATACTCCTCATAAATTCCATTTAAAACTGATTTTTACTCAAACTACTTTGAATCAAGGTAAAGTTTGTTTCCAAGGTGGTGGGGTTTTTCCTTTTAATCAACAGCTTTCTAAAACATGAGAAGTATTTTTTTAAGTCTGTTTTTCGTTTTGTCTTGTTATACTGCTGAAAAAAGCAAATTCAGATTTTACATTTTTTGTGATAATAGGGTCAAAAAGTTTTACGAGTGTAGAAGGTGGGAACAGCTAATGGCTCCCTTTTAGAAATGATAATCTAAATTCTAATGTTGAAATTATCATTATCATTACTGAGCTAAATATTTATTCTCTAGGCCGGAAGAAAAAGTTCGGTGGGAAAAACCTACCAAAGATTAAAGAAAACAGTGAATATACTGAAGAGAGCTCTTCATGCAACCAGAGGTCAGCTAGAACTCATTCAAATACACCATTGTCAAGACTTGCTAGTAAATTATATTGTTGTGCTTTGTGAGATGGCTCTTGGAGTGATGCAGCCTGAATTATCAGTGCACTGATGTTTGTCAGATTATTTATTGGCGCCCCGTAAAGACATTTTGGAGTTGTTGCTTTTGTCTAAAGCAGTGTAGCTCTGTGATTGAACTTGGTTCTGTTCTTCAACTGCAGCAATCGAGCAACTGTCAGAGAAACAACAGACTTTAAGATAAAAGAAATGGAACCAGAAGAAAGCAGTGTACCACTGCAGGTGAGGATGCTGTCTTGCTTTTTTATCTACTAGTGATGGAGGATAAATCAGAGAAATGTGACACATTAAATTCTTTTTCTATTCAGGTAAAGTTTCCTATGAGTTATGTCTGTGTGTGCCCAGATGTTTTTCAGGCTGACCTTGGTCCTGTATTTTGGATTACATTTTCTGTATCTTTGGCTGGAATAAAAGCTGGAGCTGCTGGTAGCATGAGAAAACATCAATACTAATTATCCTGGACAAGGCAAGGCTGTAGGAATTGTGTTGTGTGGAAGAGATCTCAGTAGGTTGTGATTCCAGAGAATGCTCACTTCTAGGTCAGGCACAGACCTTTGACAGGTCACTGATGCTTTTTCTTGTGTTATTAAAACTGGAACAAAGTGACTGGAGATGATGGTGCAGAAGTGTTACAGGACAGTTAATACTGCAGTGGCAGGAAACAGTCAGCCAGGTGTGTTTGAGCTGGAATCTGCTGCAGCAAAAGGCACAGGTGATACTGGTATAAAACTATTTTTCTTCAAAATGTTAGCTTTTCTTTAGAGTCTATCAATTATTTACATTTTCTACAAAATGCTTAGTTTTGTAGAATTTAGTGCCTACACATCATAGATGTTTGTATTTACAGAAATGGTGTAGGATTCTGAAAGTGAGGACCGGGTGTCTGAAAAAAAAAAACAAAATCACAAGACAGTGAAATTCATTACTCCACCTCTGTTGAACATAAGTTCAGTATGCCTTCAGCAGCAGTCTCATCCAGCAAAGATTGCAGGATCAAATGATGGGATATTCATCATGAATTTTAGAGCTATGAGACTGCAGATTTGTTAATGTGCATGAAAAACCCTGCTACAAATTACACTGTGAATAGCAGGCTTAAGTGGTGAAGTACTAGACAGTGAGTTTTCTCAGCATCTGCTCATACAGGATATTTAAATGCCTTTCTTTGTCTACATTCAGTTTTCTCAGGTTGTTTGTATTGGTCTTTTAATTTTAGGAATCCACAATCAACTTTGAAATTAAAGGAAGTTTGAAAAATGCTGAAGTGACTTCAAGTGAGTATAATGGCAGTACAGTATATTATTAAATATATTTTATATTGATATTAAACTAAATGTAAAATTCATGATACATTTTTTTTTCTATAAAAGCACTGGTCTTGTACTGTGCTGTTGTTGTACTGGTTCTGACTGTGTGTTACTAGAAAGTGAAGGTTTTGATACCACTGGCTGGACTTCTGCCTCTTACTGCAGCCTCTGGGTGGGCTCACATGAAATGGTTGTAGGCAGCACAGACAGACCCACAGCACCTGAGCCCAGCCTGTTGGAAACCACATGATCATGGTTTTATCACTGGCAGAACTAGTTGTGGACATGAGTTCTTCAGTTTTCTCAAACCTGCGTTTCTAAAAGCGTGTGACCTATTTAAGAATTACCCTACTAGAGGCTAAATTCTTCTGCAGGTATGTCTTGTGGGCCTTGGGTAAAGAATGTATCTTCTCTTGGCTTATTGTAGTGTATGGAAGTAAACAAAGGATGCCCTTTGTTTGCTTCTTTAACTGAATTATGACTCATTATAAGATACTGACGTGACAATATTTAGCTCATTACAGGAATGAAACTCAGATAAGGAAATCCCGATGATTTGTACAAGATGATAGTTTTTTTTTTTTTAGCCATCTTTTTTTTCTTTCTCTAGGTACAGAAATTACTCTTCCCACAGGTGTTTCCACGTTTCTCATAGAGTGTTTAGATGAAGATTCAGCTGCAGATTATAGCACTGCTAGTGACAGCCTGAATACTTATTCATCCCCTGAAATATTCAGAGATGATGATTCAGGTGAGACTTTTGGGTGACTTTTTTTAGTTTTATTTGATGTAGGAAATGTGGGGAGACTATCTACAATAGAAAGACTAGAGGCCTCCCTTGGTGTGACTCACCAGGTCAGGTCTTTGCTATAACCTGTGCTTAACATGAAATCTGTGTATCTGTCCTCTGATCTGGTGTGAATCAGATCCTTGTGTAATTTGAATCTTACTTTAAACCTAAAGTGTTCACTGTTGACACAAGCTGTTTATTGGGAATGACCCACAAATGTGTGTTCAGTCAAATTCCTTCCAAACTTTTCTGCAGCTGTTTAAGCCAAGACAGTTCTTTAATTTTGCATTTTAGTTCCTGTCCTGCAAATGTGATTGCTTTCAGTTTGGCCACAAATTTAATAACTTAATGAATTTCCACATACCAAATCCGCACTTATGTTTTTTATGTTCAGAAAGATGCAATTCTTACTCTGTGGACGTTGGCAAGTACAAGAACTCTACTCTCCTGGACTCCAGCAAAGCAGTGACCATAGATAAGATATCACAGATCTCAAATCTTTCATCAATATTAGGTAATTCTTTTCTACTATACTTCAGGATATAAACATAAACAAATTTCACTCTGGTAAACCTGCATAAATATACAGGAGGAACCTGTATAAAATATGTAATTATAATTTTATGTAAGGTCTGTCTGGAGAGCAGCTCCTTGCTAGTGGTCTGTGTTTGCTTCTAATATTGTGCTTTATAAGTTAGTTTGCACTAAAAAGTTGTCTGGTCTAAGCTGGCATAGCTTTTTCATTTAAAGTTTAGCTTTTGTATTTTGGGTTTTTTTTTAGATCCTGTACCAAAGGATTTTCCAGACCGAAGCATTAGAAGGTAATTGCTACAGCAGACTCTTTGATGCACCTAAATGTTCAGACTCCTCTCTTTTGAGAGATACTTAAAAGAAAGGCCAGTACAAATAAACCTCTGCTCCTGCAAACACTTCTGTGGAATTTCAGCTCCCTGTGTCCTCAGGACTTATGTCCCCTAACTTGGATATTGGTGGAATTTGAAATTGGTCAGGGAAGATTTTTGCTTTATAGACTTCTAGTTTGGCCTTGCAGCTGTAGGGAAGTCAGTGTAAGAGAACTCAATGAAGGATTTTATGGAAGGAGATGACATTTATTTACAAAATCTCTAAATAAGTTGTGTTTATGCAATTGCACTAATTCTGTCAGATTTCATTCAGTCACAGCAAGAGGGATGTGCTCAGGTGGTCTGACCAGGCTTGTCTGTGCAGTAGAGTGTGAAGGGTACCTGTTGTCAAGTCTTCATTAAGTCTGACATTCTGTGCCTGCCCAGAGAAAAATCAGGTTTTGGGCAGGTCTTTTATGTTCTTTAGGAAACATCAGCTTACATGGGAACTCCTTTGCTTTGGAATCCTGCTGACTTTATAATATAATCTTGGGCCAGGTTACTGCCTGTTGATAGTGTTTGTTTACTTAGAGTGCATCTCCAGGAAGTAGAATGGTGTCTGTGTGTCTGTGTCTGTCTGTCTGTGTGTCTCTGTGTGCTGTGCTGGCACCCTGTTGACACCCTTGTGTTGTTGGGTGCCAGGTTTTCTCTGACAAGTTGTCTGTGGTGAGGTTTTATCACAGAGAAGGGTCTTCTATACTTGGCCTTGTCACAGAGCTGCCTTCAGATTCTGATATAAAAACTTGAGGAACATGAATGTTTTTCTAGGAACAGTATCATTTCTTTTAACCTTTGTGTGCCTCCTTCCAGTCTTATATGCAGACATTTTCATTAATAACACATATCAATCTTAGTGTTACAGATCTCTACACAATTGATTTGGAATTTTCTTGTGAGCCTAATGTCCCCTGCATCCTCCTTAAATGTGTTCTGTCCTAGAATGCTGAAGTGCTAAGTATTTACTGAGTCTTCTGTGGGTCTTAAATTGCAGCAATCCTCAGGATAAGATGTATGACTTGATAAACTATCAAATAACTGTAAAGGGTGATTAAGCAACTCCTTAATATTTTTTAAAATAAGATTTATCCCTTTTTACTCAACGTATATTTTCCTAGGATTTTCTTATTAACAGGATTTTTAATGTTAACATTCATTCAGAATAATTGTTCTTTTATTTTTTTTCCTCTTCTAGAAAGAGACCATCAAATTGCTATTACAGCTCTTCAGCATTAAGCACTTCAGCTACACTGGCAGGTAAAATATGACCTGGAGCAGTTGTACTGGCTGTGAGAACAGAATATTCTACCCAAACTTAAATGATTGCACAGTATCTAAACCAGGCTTCTACTGTGTCATTCGTTTTCCAGCACAGACTAAACTCAGTTGTGTCTAGAAGGGAAAATGTAAGTTGCAAAATTGTCCCAGCAAATATGGCTTGGTTCTAATTAATGAGTTAGGAGAAGAAAACAAAAACAACCAACCAACTAAAGTCTCAGACCCTGGATTTTTCCATTTAATCACCCATGATGCTCAGTGAAAATTGACATTTCTTATTTACCTTACCCAGGAACACAACTGTTTGTGTCATGCTCTTTACTTGAGCTTATTTCATATCAGCTTCACAAATACACTGAGTCCCTGATGTAACTACAGTTTGGATCTGTGACTGATACAGTTCTGGCTGTGGCCCAGCTACCACATGATTTCTCCCTGCTTAATTTGGAGTGTAATGCCAGCAGAAGTTACCACTGGTAAAGACTGCTGTGATTATACAGGTCTCTGGTTCCACAGTATTTACCAGCTGTAAATAGCCAGGTGAACATAAGATTAATAAGCAGCCTTGTTTATGGAATGGGAGAAGAGTAAAGCATTCCTGATGGTGGGCAGAAGGAAACTAGGATTGTATTGGAGGGAAGAACTGTGTTTACATGGGTGGCTTTGGAATTATTCCTCTTTGAAAACAATCCTGTAAGACATGGGGTGGAGAGTAGCTGTCATCTTTGTCTCAAAGTTAATTAATGTGTTGGAAATCTGTCACAGGAAAAAAACTCTGTAAAATAACAGCTGCAAGAGAGAGAACTCCAGACCTAAAAGGTGATATGCGCTGTTCTTCACCGTTAGGACCGGAAAGCAAGGTGAAAGATCCTTAATAAATCAGCAAGGTTCTAACACAAATGATTTGCTCCTTGTATGGGTGGAAAACTCCACCTAGAGGAATAGCAGGTTCCTGCTACAGTTGTAAAGTGGTGTTTGCAGCCAGGGCAGAGTGGAGATGTAGCTTGGCTCTCCCTCACGATAGAGCAATAGTCATGGATGTCCCAGGCTCACTGTTTTTCAGACTGGCTGTGTCAGTGATAGTGAAATGGGCTGTGTAGAGGTTGACTATGACAGGGAGACTCTTTTTTTTTTTTTAGTGCTTACCAGCTATAGAGATTCGCTTTGTAACACAAAATGTAATCGTTTCACTATTTAGCATGATAATCAAACAGCTAAAGCCAAAAGGCTGGAGAAAAAAGAAAGTAGTTCTACTGTCTTAGAAGAAGGTTCATCATCGTTTAGGCAGCTTGATGTCCCAGAAAACACATCAGCCAGATCAAAGCAGTTGACAGCAGAAGTTCTGCCAGCCAAACCGACAGATGCTGTGGTGGTGAGTATTGCCATTGTGCCCCACTGATTAACACTGGCATGGAATGGAGGTGGGACTTGTGAATCCTGATTGAAGTTACAGTTAAATAGAAGTGGCAGGAAGTGCCACATCTGAATGTCTGTGCTGCAGTAAACTAATTATTTGTCTTAATTTTGGAGAACATAAAACCAGAAAAAAACTCTGAATTACAAGAATTCAGTATTTAAATCTGAAGAACTAGTAGTAATTCTAGATGGCGTTCTTAAAGTATTGTGTACTAGGAGAATACTGTAAGGGTAATAATAAACAGCAAAGACTTTGAAACTGATACTGAGTTCTTCTCTGTTTTTGTTTAGCAAATGACTTCCACCATGCTAATCATGAAGGACAATAAAGTCCTAAAAAATCCTGGTAATGCTCAGCCTCTAGAGCTAGATGTGAGTATCTATCTGATTTATTTTATTTTTTTTTTGAATGATTTAAACCAAAGAAATCATTCCTTGTGGCCCATTCCATTTCTGCCTATATATATGTTACACTGCAAATTGCATAACAAACTGATAAATTCTGCACAACTAAAAAAAACCCAAACAACCCAATCTAGGAATTTGTTTTGTATTTTTACAAATGTAATGTAAAACCAGCACTAGTATCCTTACTTGCACAAAGTCTTTAATTCAAAATGGATATATAAATGCCAGTTTCAATTCTTTGGCAGTACAGGTAGTACAGTACTGCCACTAATCTCTACACACTTGAGCTAGTGCATACTAGATTAATAAATAGAGAGCATCAGGGTCTTCCTGAATCCTTAACTACTTTTTATTTAAGCAATAGAATATCTTTTGTCTGAGCCAGCAAGCATTAGCCAATCTGTATTGTTGTCTGTTTTTTAACTGGGCAGTTATTCCTGTATATTTTGTGTAGCTCAGCTTGTCGCCGGTGTGTAAAGCCTCACGTGGGGAAGACCTGTTCCTGAATACCACAGGTTCATATGTAAATTCAGAAGAAATTGTTCCTGCATCTCTGAGCTCAGAAAAAGAAATTATTCATCAAAGACGAGAAGAAAAGAATATTTTAGAGGTTCTGATTTTACTGCACTTTTTAAATCCAGTTTTGTCATGCTAATTTCTACTGTACTGCATATTTAATCCTTACTGTATCAAAACTGCTAAAGAATATTTGAAGCTTTTTATCACCCTTCCCAATAGCATCTTGAGTGTACACAAGTAGTCTTAGATGTTTTCTAGTGACGTACCTTGAAATCTGCGTGTAATCTCTAATTTCCCTAGAAGAAAATTAAAAGAACCTTTCTTCAGTGGGAATAGCTGTGTGAATGAAATGTCATGAATCGTTTCAGCCTCTGTGTGACAGACAAGAAATCTGCTCCATCGTTAGACTGTCACCCGGCCCGAGGCCTTCCCGGCCGGTTCCAGCTCACAGGAGAGAGTTCTGCCTTCCCAAAGGAGTGCCTGAAGGTAAAGGAGCAGAGCTTTGGTTACTGTGCAGATGCTGACTGGTTAGTTGAATGTTTAAAAGTTGTCGGGCTTTTTTTAAAAGTCTGAATAGTTGGAAAAATTGCAAGGCTAAAAAGAGTGAAGGATGCAGAAAACTTCAACTCTCTGGCTTGATAGTGTTCTTGTGCAATAGTACTTTATTAAAATTGTACTCATGTTTTCTCCTCCAAGGATCTTTAATAGAAATGAATGCAGTCATAGGCTACTTCTGAATTAAGGCCTTACTATTATTCTGTGGTTTATCTCTAGGGTGAGTAAGCCTGAGTAGAACTTTGGTATTCACCACCACCTCTCAACCAAAGTAGTTCAAGTTATCAGTCATGTTTTCTTTTAAAAATTATCAAGTTTCTCATAAGGTTTCTGTTCTTTTCTCCTGAAACCCTTAACATAGGAAAAGCTCCTTTCTTCACTTCCTCAACTTTGTTAAACAAAAAAGAACTGTGAACAAAACTGTCTCCTCACTTAACACAGAGGTAAAAGCCCCTCCCTTTCCCATCTCTCATGAAGTTTCTTGGTGTACCACTGGATGGCACAAGTTTAAAGCAGTTCTGCAAGTTTCCTGCAAGTTGTGTGTCATTTATTCTGTTTTAATTCAATATAGAGATACTGCATAAGTGTGGCAGCTTTCAAAAATACTGAATACACAAAAATTTTCATTTGTGGTCTCTTAGGTCCAAATATCTTCCTACTTTATTACCAGTTATATGCAGCATTTAGAATGCAGGGAAGTGCTTGTAAGTGTGTGTGTATATATTAATTAATGACACTCATCCAATGCTTCTGTACAAAGAACTGGGATGCTAGCTCATGGCCAGGAAAATTGTGGTAATACAGAATACAGGTTGTACTTGGTAGGCAAGTGAATCAGAAATCAGCAAGTAGTGTTGTCAGATCAAAAGTTTGGTTTTTTTACTCATGGTCCTGTTATCAGGAATTAGACCCCACTCTGGGGGGGTGGTTTATGTTTTATGTTTTATTCTCTGCTCAAGGAGTCTTTCAGATGATGCTGGTTTTCATTAGGAATATACTCAAAACTATTGTTCTCTCCTCACTGGCAAATGAGACCTGCAAGATCCAGATTGTCCCAGACAAATGCTAGCATTGGATATATCTAGTGAACATCTGAACAGCTGGTCAGATCATTGAGCTTTCTCTTACACTTTACTGATAATTTTTTATTACTTTTTTTTCTCCCAGATACTATTACAAGTACCAAAAATTGGATCTACTGTAAGCAGAGATAAGATTTTTGGCTCTCAGCAGGAGTTAACAGAAGAAATGGCTGTCTTGCTGCTGTGGCAGAGTGGAAAAACAGAACACCTAACTAGTAAATAATGGTTGTATTTTTTTGTATGTATGTTTGAAATTTAGTATTATGTGTTTCAGAAAGCTAGTAAATACTCACATCCTTTATAGTAAATTATTTTGTACAGCAGCAAGATCCTGTTCTGGGCATTATTCTGTAAGGATTCCATAAAGATGATTCTTCAGTTTGTTTAGATTTTTTAAGTGTGGCTGAAGAACAGCAGACCACATTGCTTTAATAGAATTACTGTTGTCTCTCTCTCTCTGCCAAGATTTCTAGTTTTCTCTAGCAGCATTAGCATCTAAAGATGTGACCTCTGTTTCAATGTTAACATTGGCTGTGAAGGTAACTGCATGTCCTGGGAGTGGCTGTGAAAGGATTCATGTACTCTTGGGGACCCAAAGTCAATAGTATGCCACCATTAAGCTCCTTGAATGCTTAGGTCTGCAGAACTTTGGAGGTACAGGACTGTGTGTTGTGCTGTAATTTGATTTCTGAACATGAATACAGGTCATCTTCACCCCATCATCACTGTGAACTGGCTCTTAATGATCAGCACTGTCACCATTCTGGGCACATCCCCTGCCCAGCCACGGCCATCCCAGAGTCCTTCCTGTTTCATCTCAGGTATTTTGTAATATCACATCTCTCAGACATTGTTTCTTCTAGTGGATTCAGACTTATACAGAGAAAGTAAATGCCTTATATGAACACAGTGGTGGGAAAAACCCTTCTATAGCTGAACTGTTTGGAGAGATGGATATTGACATTCTGGATTTTCAGGTTATTGCTCACACTGTGTTCACACAAGTCAAGTTCCCAGTGCTTCCAGTTCAGGTTGTGGATTGTTAATTCATAAATGTTGTTCTTAATGTGCTGAATGTTTCAGAAAACACTGTCAAGAATACATTTTTTTTCCACTTGAATTCATTACACATTAAAGTAATTTGGACCCCTACAGTGTTCTCACTACAATATCCTTTACTCAGACTTTATCTGGACAAAAAGGAAGTTTTTCAATGTTTCAAAATGTTAGTATGGCTTTCAAAAGTCCGAGTTTGTTTCTCAGTGTTACCACCCTGGAAATAGTTGTGTATTTCCAAAAAGAGCATGATAAGGAGACATACAAAATCCACTCCCTGCAATCCATGTAGTTTGACTGCATATGAAAATACCTGTGAAAGTTCAAACCCTGATCTTTTCCCCATTGCTCTGGGGTAGAAGGAAGTGCAAATAATTGCTGCTGGAGTAGTCTGTGAACAAGTATTATATAAACATTCTAAATGGCTCAAGGTTAAAAATTATGCCATTAAGCTATTTTTCTTTTAAGCATTAGTAGAATGAGTTCTGCAAATAACTCCTTGGAGTCCTGTCACGTATGCTTTTAATTATCAATATCCTTGTTCTTGCAAATACTAAGTCATTAGTAATTATGCAAGAATCTATAGCCTGTAGGAAACAGAGGTGAGCTCCTTGATATAGCCTTAGAGCAAAATTGAAAGTTACATATTTAGTAAGTTGTGCTTCTGGTGATTATTCAAGTAAAGGATGGTCCAGAATAAAGATATGTTTATTGTAAGGGTATTCTGGAAGTCATAGGGAAAAACACTTATTTTGCCCCAGGCCATTTGGTAGTGTTTTACAAAGAAACTTAATACTGGCAAACTGATTGGAAAGTACAGAGAGAGGAAAAGATGGTCAGTATCTGGGGTTTGCTTTTGTTTTTCTTGATGTGATGAGGCTGTATAGGAGGACAGAAATATCATGAACCACGATCTCTTGTCCTTCCCTTCAGTTATGAAAGCACTGCTTCTTATCATCTTTTGTCTGACTCTTGGAGAAAGTGTAATTAATTACCAGGCTAACTCTTTGCCCCAGGGAAGGAAATTCATTTTGAGGCTGCAACAATCTATACTCTTGTTCTGCTGTTCTCAGAGGAAAGGCATTTTCCCATAGTTTGGTTTTCAGCTGAAAAATTACTATGTAAAATTTCATTCAGAGTGGAAACTGGCTCTTCCATGTTGGTAGATAAAGGTTATGGGTCATGGCCATTTAATGGGTAGGACAGAGGAGGTTATTTGTGCAGTGATTCAGGAGAAGAATCTGTTCAGTGTCACCAGGGCTGCTCTGTTACATCCCAGACGTGATGAAGTCTTAATGGCTTGAATGGAATTGCTTCCAGCGAGCCAGTCCATGCAAGAACTCTGATAATCCTTTATCACCAGGAATTGTGCATGGCAGATGCATGTTGAGTAAATGTATTATACATAAATCTGTAAGAGGTTTTTCTTTAACACTGTTCAGTTATTCTTGTTATCTGAAGTGCACTTCTAGGAGACTTTGACTCCAAGTACTCAGAGATGGTGTGGGAGATGTTTCTTGTACTGGAGCACTACAAGGCTACATGTACACGCCAGTGGAGGGTAAAGCCTTAGATGCAAATGGTTCTGGTTTGGTTCATAATCTTTAGACACAGCAGAGAGATGTCTGGGGCCCAAATCAGAATATGCTGAATGTACACAAAAGTTCACTTATATTTAAAGGGGCTCCATCAGCTGGAATTGTAATGCACTTGAGCTTAGCTAAATCTTCATTGCTCTAAGTTGTGAAATTACTGAAAGCTGAGTTACATATCCCGGCCAAGATTCTATAATTTTGTTTTGTTCCCTGAGTACTTTTTATCTTTGAGACTGTATTTGAGACTCCTGAAGCCAGGAGGCTTCCACAAGGTGAAAGGATGTAAAGATTGGTCATGTATAAATCTGTGGCAAGCATGTGTGTCTTCTGTACAGAACAAGGGGGGAAAGATGCATCTAAACATTAGTTCCTGTTTTGTGTTAGAATTGTCTACAACTCCTGGTAGCTGGAAAACCAAGTTCCTACAGATGGGTGATGATGAAGAATCATTATGTAGATACGTTACACATGTGCTAAATTATGCCTTAAAAATAATCTGCTTAATTTAATCTTACATCATACATTGTTTTAGCTTAATTCCATTTTCCAGGGAAAGAAGATGAGTCAGTCAATTTTGTGAGTCCTTAATTAAACTTCCTAGCAGGGCTGTATCTGAACCATGAGACATTGAAGGGTACTGTTAGCTGTTACCAGGGTTTCTATTTCACTTAAGTATTACTAATAGAGTTTTGTAAAAAGACATACATCCTTTTGATTTTACAAAACCTATTACACTTTTTAAAATTTGTTTTGGAGTCAGTTGCTGGGCATGATGTCCTAAATACTCTTTTGTGGATGGATGTTGTATCTGTAATGATGGCTTCCTCTGCCATCAGCTACGCGCGTTCCACCTTCCCTGTAGGTTTTGACTCCAGTGCATGTGAGCTGAGCCGTTCTGCTACAGCTGTGGGAAAACGCTTCGTGTACCTGGAAGCAGAGCGGGCAGGAGCTGGATTTGCGAGGTTCAGGGTAAAAGACGTCACCTTTCTCTAATGCACCCCTGCGTGCCGGGTCCCGAAGGCGCTGGGTACAGCCACGAGAAGGATCTGATGCCTCGAGCGTGACCTCCTCTCGCCTTCCTGGGGCTCCTGCCTTTAACTTCCGTCCGAAGAAGGAAAACACAACAGCGGNCCCGCCGGGACCGGGGCTTTTCCCGCACACGCTGCGGCCGCAGGAGAGGCCGAGGCGGCTGAAAGGGAGGAACTCCGCACTGCCCCCAAAGCCGGCGCTCCCCGCGGGGTCTCCGCGCTTCTCGTGGGACCGCCCCACGGGGCCGCCCCGCCCGCCGGCCGGCCCCCGCTCCCTCCGTCCCTCCCCTCGCTCCCTCCTCCCCTCCTGGCAGCGCCGGGGGACTAATTTCTGTCATATGACTGTGACAC
>VXBQ01001416.1:286344-305668 GCA_013400175.1 Phainopepla nitens
CGGGAGCCCCCCGGGACCGCCACGTCGGGGCCGCTGCGGTGCCTCCCTCGGCTGGCTCCCCGCCGGGGCCGCCGCTCCCAGCGCCGGGCCGTGCCTCGCCCCCAGCCCGCGGCTGCCTCCCCTTCCCCGGCGTGTGTGAGGCCCCGCTCCCCGCGGGCCCCTCCGGGGATGCTGCGGGCCGGGGGAGGGCGACGGGCGGGCAGGTCCCCAGGCAGCAGCCTCGGGAACGAGGAGAAAACCTGAAGTTTTGGCCAAGAGAGGAGGGGGGCTTCTAGTGAAATTCGTCATGCTGTGACCGCAGCAGCCCTGGATCGGCCGGGCTCAGCGCGGAGAGCAGGGCAGGGGCCCCCGGCAGCCCGAGGGGCCGGTGCCTGTGGGGGCACAGCGACAGGCTGCGTTCGGGGGCTGGTTTGCTTGGAAACAGGTAGCTTTTGTGCTGTTCCACGTGAATAATGGTCAGGCTCGAAAGCGATGCCGTGTCTGCGTCCTGGCAAAGAGAGAACCTGCAATATCGTTTTAAAGTGTGGTTTGCCACCTGGAAGCAAATAGAATCTGCTCATTAGTAAGAGTTACGCGCTTCTTGAAGCACTTCTAACAGTGTGGTGAAGCTCTCCTCCCACCCGCTGCCTTGAAATTTGCTGCCTACAAATGTTCAGCCCTTGGCTTGCTCTGTAAAGGAACATCTCTGACTGATGGGCTTAATTTTCTGTAGTGGGATACCCCTTTTAGCTGCAGTATTTAGCAGTTTAGATGGATAATAGCATATCTGCAGTAATCCAAGTGCAAGGGTTTTCAAAAAATATTGATTGGACTATATAAGTCTTCAAGGAGTCAAGACATGCTCCTGGACCTTACCTGGAGCTCACACAACTTTTGAAGGCGCTGATCCGTAACAGTTTTCACACCTCTCTGATATTCACTATGGAGTGAATCCTTTTTTTAAATGATCTTTTCTAAGAAACAAAATGTTTTAATGATGTAGATGTCATCTCATTTTCCAAATCATCTTAATACTGGACCAGAGCCCTTGGTGGAGAAGAGAAGGGATACTAGGACTGCTCTGTATAATTGTCCTGCCTTTTGCCTTGCCTTAGTGATGGGTTTTTCTAGAGACTGGTGGTTCATGCAACAGCTGCAGTGCAGACCTGGGGCAGAAATATGGGAATCACAGCCGTGTTGAAAGGACGAGAGCGAGTACTTGGCAAGGTCTGTGCTTTCCTCATCACCTGTATCATTCTGTGCCAAACCGGGTCTGAAATTTATAGTGCTGTTTCACATTATGATATGAACTGTCAACTGGTAACTGGTGAATTTGCAGTTGGGTTTTTTTTTTGGTGGACCCCCAGGTACAATTTGCAGGGAGAGGCTGATGAGGCTCTGGTGAAGGTGGGAGATCCAGCTCTGATGTAGGAGAGCCAAGTAGTATTTTTGAAGATTAATGCACGTGCTCTCTAGGCATAATGCCTAATGGCTTCTTTCATTTTCCAAATGGGGCTAAGTTTGTAGCTAAAATCACAACTTGTCAGGATTATCAATTCCTGGTGAATCTTTCAGATAATACACAAAATAAGGACTGTTATTTATGACGGCTGAGTCTTTGGAGACTGGAAACAAGCACTTTAGAGTTTAGACTGTTTCTGGTTCCAGTGAACCTGAATGCAACAGCCTCATCAGTTCCATTGGGGCAAGGTGATGTTTTATGGATGCATACATTGTATCTGTTTACAGTCTAAATAATAGAGCATTTCCCAGATATTCTGAGCACTGTTATTTCTGTCTGTCTTCACTTTGAAAACTCAGGTCTCTTATTGAGGAGACTGTGTAGAACAACCATAAAAATGCCTAAATTCTCTTACTATATTTTGTGAATAATATGTACTTGGAGGGAAGAGCCCAGTTACTCTGGCAATGACGTTAGTATAGCAGAACATTTAAGAATGATTTTGCCACTAATTTTTTTTACTGTGAATATATTTTGCATTTCCATCAGGCTTATTGTGAAAATTCACGTGTTCTATTTATCTGACCTTACACTGCTTCAAAAATAAAACAGCACTTTTCAGGGGAAACACGTTGTTTAGTTGTTGGTTTGTTTGTGGTGGGTTTTAAATTTTTTTTTCTTGTTTTGTTTTCTGCCAAAAATCTCTTTCTGTGCTGTGGGTGTGTGAAATTTTATGAGCCTAAGACTAGCTAGACTCTGTAAAACCCTTCAGGACTAGGTGCTGGAGAAGTTAAGAGGTTTAATAATGGGAACACTAAGTTAGAAACTGTAAAATATTTGCTGAGGTGCCAGTTTGCCATTTATATAATTTCTAAAATATATATATATGCAGTTTATTTTAGAGAAGAAACTTTAGGAAATCATAGTAGATCCACTACTTGTTAGTTTTTTAGCTCTTCCATTTAATCCAGGGCAATTGGCAGACTTGGCCCTTAGACTGAAATCTCTTGCTACAGCTTGACATTCACACAGTGAGCAAGAATATTCAAATTTTAGTGGTTAAATCTGTTTACAAGAAACACAGAAACACCTGCAAGTATTCTAGGAGGGAAGAGTCAAGCCCTTATATTCCAAGATGTAGAGTACCTGCTGTCTACTGCAAATAATACTCACGTGAGTGGATTTTCCCTGAGGGTAACTCTTACTATAAATAGGATCTCTTGGCCATATTGTAGCATCTGGCACAGGCTGCTGCTGGTGACAGGAGAGCTCAGCCCAGGCTCGGGCTGTTACAGTTATTAGGAAAATAAAATTTCAGGTAAGCAGTTTCCTAGAATTTTAGAATCAAAGTATTCGTGTTGTAAAAATACATAAAGATATTCACACGAGCTGTAAGCTGTATGTGTCTAGAATGGAAATACACTTTAAAATAGTACAAAAGTGAACCCTGTTCCAGTGAGATGGAAATAATCTTACAAAAACTTCCTTAAATTAAGCAGAAGCAACCATGCATTTCTGCTCTATATTATATGGGCACACAAAACATTCCACTGCACTTTTACGTTACTGACTGGTACAGATAGTGATTTTCAGCTGCTGTGTCTTTCCTGGCTTTCCAGGGATCCACTTCAGCCCTCTGAAGAAAAAGGAAGCTGGTAAGTCACTGAAAACTCAACCAGCTTTTTGTTCTTCAGAATGGGCTCAGTAGATTGAGCCCGAAGCTCAGTAATTACCAGGAGGGCTGAGGTTTATATCCTTGTCAGGATGTGTGGGCAGTATTTCCAATGGTAAATACAGCTGCAAGGACTGCAGCAGAGTTTCTGCAGGAGAGTGTGGGGATCCTGATTGGACTTGGAGCACTATTAGCATGTGGCAGAGGGAGAGGGATTGTCTTTTAACAGACCTACAGGACTTGTACGTTCTGGGGCTCTCTGTAGGAGGGAAACTCAGTGGGGATTTTTTCCATCTTACGTATAAAGTTCAAATACTTGTTCCCTTCTGTCTCTAGACATCCTGCCTACCTAGCTGGAGGATAGAGGGATTATTAATCAGGAGTTCATTTTACACTACAGCTCAATAAAAGCTTCAGTGTCTCTTTTTTTATTTTAATCTAAGGAACTCTAAAGAACCATCTCACCCCGAGGGGCATTCCACTGATGTTTGCAAACTCTGTTTTGCTCTTGTTAAAGCACCTGTTGTAGAGGTACAGCTGTGTGGTAATTGTTCAAGCTTGACAGAACCCCTTCCAGTTTCAAGTCTTACCAATGGTGTGGGGTGTCTTAGGGCACATTCTTCTTTTAGGGCTTTGCTTTGGTTATCTAGATATTTTTGAGAACGACTGCTGTTTTTCAAACAAACAGGAATAAATAATTTTAAATGTTCTTTATGATGGAGAAAGCCATTTTTGGTTGTCCTGGACATGTGCTTTCTTGGGGTCTTCTAGTAATATGTGCTGCTCCTTTAGTGAGAGAATAGTTTGCCAGGTTCCTGAGATAGGAAAGGCCTCAGACTGACTGCAAAGTAGTATTTCCTGAAATCTGTCTAGGCAAGCATTCCCCATCAGCCCAGACTCTTTCTGTTCTCTATGGCAGTGACTTTAAATGGTATCCTGAGATTTGTTTCCTTTCACATAATTTTTGGCAGTGGCATTCATCAAGGGAATTACAATAAACCTCGAGTTGTAAATGGGTAGCTTGATACAAAGATGCTTCATGAGCCAGTTCTTCTGCAGAGCTATTGTTCTTGCACAGTAAAAATGGTATGTGCTCTCTTACGAAGGCATAATTGCTTCTTGAACCAGAGGCTAATTTCTTGAAATAAAGTGTAAGAAAGTCAGAGACATTTAATGTGTAGTCAGAGACTACTACAGCTTTTTAAACTGGAGGCTGGAGTAAGGTGAAGAAGGAACATGAAAGTTGTCTTTACATTGGTATTTCCAGTCAAAAGTTTTACCCACAGAACTTTTTTCTCAGGAGCAGGTAGCTTTGTGTACAGCTTGGCTGAGCCCAGGAAAGCTGATCTCCTGCCAAAATGTGTCAGTTCTTGGGAGCAACGCAGCCAGCAAATTCCTGATCCTGATAGTTCTGCACAAGGCTTTTTAAAGTAGTTCCTCAGCAGTGCATCAGGCCAGCCTGACCAAAGCCTGTTATTAATGAAACAGCATGTTTTGATGTTTGTTCATTTCTGGCATTCTGCAAGGTTTTTTGTCAATATTTGTAAAACTCCTGGAATTTCACCACCTCAAAGTCTGTCTTCCAAAAGAGCATTAGCTGGACCTCATTTTGTAATAGGTCCAGCTTTTTATCTTTTCCAGTTATCTGATGAATTTAAAAAGCTTTTGTGACATAATTTTAAGACTACTCAAATTCTTAAACATCTGAAGTGTTACAGTGCTGTAATTAAGCTAATTTCTGCCCTTTATTCTCCTTTTAAGTTTTGCTTTTTTATAAAAATCCATCTCTTCTGTAATCTCTGGAAGAGTATGGTTTTGGCTTTTTGGTTGCATTCATTAGCTTGAGTGCACCAAGTTTTAATAAATACTTCACTTTGATTTATGCACAGTGTTCTCTATGCTATGATGACTTTGGCTTGTGTTTTGAAATATATTGCTGTTCTCTAAAGTACATTTTTTGCCAAAATCTGTTTTGCATTTCCTGTCACACACGTTTTTATGTACCTTCCAGTGCTTAAAGTCAGTTTTCATCTTGGAAATAGAGACATACAAGTGACAAGATTCCACTGAGCACCTCTGGAGCTTGGAGATAGTTTTGACTATTTCTTCTGAAAGGGCCACTCTCCAAGCAAGCCCTTCTTGCCACCATTCAGTAGATCTCCCAAGTGCTTCTCCAGGTAGGAACTTGGTGCTCCTAAAACACCCAGCATGTCCTTGAAAATTAGGTGCTAGCTCTGAATAAAGCAATGCTGCAAGCTGGGTCTGTACAGTGACTGAAGGAGCTGATAGTCAGAGGGTTGGCAGTCCATCCAGTGATTATTTACTTATCACCAGATCTGAAGGAATTAACTTGGTTTGATATTCTCAGCATGCTAGGTGCTGCATATGAGTGCAGACAATGATGAAATAATTTGAAAACCGTTGGGGTGCTTGCGTCTGCCTGGCTTTGTGCCTTGGAAAGTTTTTCCCTGCCCTGGTGGGACCTCTGCCTAGCCCTTGCTTCACCTTGGCTTCTGCCCGTCACCAGAGGAGCAGGGAACATGAAGAGTGGAGTGAAAAAGCCCTCTGCTTATTTCTCCTCTCGTTTTTTAGAAGGAGGTAAAGCTCATTACAAAATGAGCTAACAGGTGAAGGGTCACCCTTAAAGCCTTTCCTGCTGGCATATCCTGTGGTGGCTGGGATCTCGTGGTGACTTGAGAATTTGGCATCACGAGGCTGCCCTGCCCGTCGTGGCCATCACGAGGTCGGGGCCGTCAGTGCGCTCTCGGCTTCCTCCCAGCCTGCGGCGTCGCTTCCTCCCTGTGGGATGGCCAGGGCTGTCTGGGGATAGCTGCAGCCTCCTGCCTCACTGAGCAGCCCTTGGAACAGTCACTTTCTTGCTCCCCCTCCGTGTGTTTCAGCTCCTTCCTCTAAGTTAGAAGTTTTTTTAGGAGAGGTTGGAGTGAGTGAATCCTGTACATATAGATACACTCAAGTGGAAATGCTTCACACTTGGGTTACACTGGCAAGTGTTGTCAGAAGGTGTATCTACAAACCCTTGGGTTCTGCTTCTTCCCTCTCCTACTGCAGGTGAGATCATGAGGCATGAGTATGTACCAGGAGCATGGGGTGTATGTACCTGCTTGTGCACTGCGATCTCTCTCCTTTTCTGAAACAGTTCCATTTGTTTTCAGGTGACTGAGGGTGTGTTTACATGTCTCTTGTTACAGACCTTGCTGATTTGAGATGATCAGCTCATCTGGTTGAGTGGTAGATTGTCCTTGTGTTTTCAAAGGGTTTTTTCCCTTGCTCTGTGTATGCTTCGAGTTAGCTTATGCTCATGGTGACAGCTTGGAAGAATCCAAGCTTCTGTTCTGGAATAAACTGGACCAGTGTGACTTGGAGCCTGAAACTCGTGTTGTAATTTTGGCTGGATGCTGTAGGTGACCGCTTTAGCAGTGTGTTTTACAAGTGAAAAGGAGCGCATGTGGTGGTTTCATGCTCAGTGGTTGCGTTCCCTCCCAGTGCTACATCTGGAGCTGGACGTCTGCAGCATCACATGTGTGTGAGTAACGTTAGGAAAAATGCAAAGCTCAGTTGCAGCAGCGAATCCACAGTGTGGTTGTGCTGGGTTCCAGAATCAGCCAAGAGCAGAATTTGTCTCTGAGGGCTTGAAAAATTTTGCATTTGTGGCGTTAGATAGAGAGCCTTAATCTGTAAAATATCTGCTGGTGGGAAGAAGTTCTGCCCATTAAAAACAGGAAATAATTTTATTAATCAGTAATTGGTTTGCTAATGCACCAACTGCTCCACCTTACAGTGAGTAGTAGCAGAATTCATATATGGGAAATATTCAAATATGGGAAATATATTTGCACAAAATTTGTGTGATTCTGTTGTGCCTAAGAAATGTGACCATAAACACTACATTTAATCATTAATTTCTAACAATACCTGCCCAAATATGTTCTGCTTCATAGGCATGTGAGTGGTTATTATGTAGTCTTTATATTGAAAAGGATTTATTTATTTTTACAACAATGCATGGTTAACAATGCTGCTTAGTGCTCAACTGAAGCTTTTACTTGAGTTGATTCTGCATATTTGCGTAAACAATCTTTTTCTGCTCTGAAACGGATAGCTTCTGGAGATGATATTATTCAGAACACAATATGTTGCAGAAAAACTTGTTCAAACTTGTGAATTGCAGCATGAAATACTCCATGAACTACATGTAGAGTATTCACAGTACGTATGTGAGATGCGTCTGCAAGTAACATGTGCTTGTAATAAAGTTTTTTGTCTTTTCTAATTTCATAGCTCTTATCAAGCAATTAAACCTTTGGACTTAAACAATATGGCTGTATGTAAAACTTCTTATATTTAACAGTCTTGTCCGATGCTTTTGTGTTGATGATCTGGGTATCTTCCAGCTCCTGTATATTATCTGTCTTTGGAACTCTGGCCTTGCAAGAGCCCATTTTGTACAGCGGGGGATTCTGCAGTGCTGCCAGTGTTCCTGGCTGTAGGTACCCCCTGCCCACGTCACCAGCCCAGCAGTGCCCTGTGGTTGGCTGTACCCAGGTGCTGACAGCAGTGGGCTTCAGGCATGGGAGTGATCTGTCACACACCACTGATCCTGCTCTATTTCTTCAGGATCATTCCACAACATCCTCAGTAATTATTTTGGTCAAAAAGGAGTCAAATATGTCACAGAAACAATCCCATTTCCTTTACTCTGGGCACTGACCATGCCCTGCACATTCATGGTGCTTCATGCCACTCCAGATCTGTGTGCCTCACTCTCAGTGCCTTCAAATGTTTCTTTCCCTTGCACCAGCTAAAATGTCAGCAAAACATAAAATTTGTAATAGTACCAGAAACCTTCTACTCTTTCAGTTTGTGTGATATAGAGCTGGGAAGAAACGGGAGCCAAATTACAGTTCTCTTCCATCTGTTTTAGTTGATAAATGAAGAAACTTCGAATGCAGTTCAGCCTTGACTGTAGATTCTGGCCTTGTGCCTGTTTAAGCCAGAGCAGTATCTTCCCTCCAGTTCCTGTGTTCATTTCCCACTCAAAGAGAGAGAAGGTAAATTGTTTGAGCGTTGCCCAAAGGAACTGTTATTTTGCTATATGCCTTCTTATTTTGTTTTATTTTAGCCTCAGGAGCTATCGCAATGGTGTCTCACGCAGTGAGTGCTTGGCCTCGCACTCTCCTCAGTAATTTCTAAACCTTTTGGTTGATTTCTGTTGTGTCTGGTGGAGAATGTGAGAACAGAAGTTTGAGTGAGCTGAGTTTCTCTAACTTCAGTGAAAATGCTGTGGGTGCTGTTGGGTGTCTCCTGCCCTTTAGTGCCTGTGAAGCTCTGAGTTGGCTGTGCTTTGTCCCTTTGTCCATTCCTGTTTCCAGTGCCTGTGTCCCTGGGGACACAGACTATGGGCATGTTGGAGGAAGACAGTAGTCGTGTGGTCCATAGCTTGCCCTGCTTAGTTTGCAGGGAACAGCTGTAGTGTGACCTCAAGAAAGGCCAGTCATGGACTACTATGAATACCAGAATATCAAACCCTCTGTTAGCGAAATGATTCTGCTTTCTGACGAGTATTAAAGCACACACTGTCTGCTGCATACCCACGTTTCTTGTCTCGTGCATATCCAAGGTTAAAATCAGGCCTCCAAAGCCTGTGTGCTCAGCACTTAGTTTGTCATGTTTGTGGGTAATTATGGAAGACTTCAGTCGGGCAGAAGGAAGCACATCACGTGTGAGCAGTTCAGTGGGAAATGAATGAGATTCTTGATGAGTATTTTTGCACTCTCCCTGCGCTGCCCCCATGAAGCCTTACCTAGAAAATGTTCTTCCCATTTGGAGAGTTGGCTGAATGGTTTGTTTCCTCCTTTTCATGAAACGTGATATCAGGAATTTGTAGTGAAAAACTGTGCAAGTTCAGGTGTTAATGAAGAATGGTTGCAGATGATAAGCTGTGTGGTTGGGTGTGCAGGGAACAGGCTGTGGCACTTGGCAGGAGCGTGTGCTCCTTCTCTGAAGCTTGTTCTAGTTGAATGACATTATCTGAACATCTGAGAAGCTGTTAGGGAAGAAGTCTGCCAGAATTTTCTTGTTCTTACAGGAAAAATAACAGTATTACCCCTTAAGACAGAGTTAAAGAAATGCCTCAAATGTCAGGACAGTGAATTGGCTTACAGTGCTAACTGTATTTCTATTTAAAGGCAGCCCAAACTCTGACATAGAACTTAAATAGTCAGACAGAAAAAAGTGGTTGGTTTTTTTCAGTACTTAAACGTATTTCAGCTGCTGTGAGTTACTGGAAATTACTCTACTTGCTCAGTAGAAAAGGAAATTGTTCTACTGACAGCATGGAGTACTGAGAAGCTGTGAAAATGAGCATGATGGTTCCTTAACTGGGTATATTTATTGGTCATACAAGAGATACTAATCATAAACTGCTGACCTCTTTTTTTTTTTCCAAAACAGACATAATAAAAAAGTGTAGAAGTGAAAAAACAACCAAACAACAAAAAAACCAAAACAAACCAACCAAAAAAAACTAAAACAAAACCACTTTAACTTCTTTTGAGACAAACAGAATTTTATCTTTGTATAAAGAAAAATGTGTCATCAGATTTTCTTTTTCAATTGAAGAATGCTCAGAAACTGCTCGGCAGTGTATGTTTGCGTGTTGTGTGAGGCTTTTTCTCATATTGGGGTCAGGAAGTAACACACCAGGTATTATGGGTTTTTGTTTGTTTGTTTGGGATTTTGTTGGGTTTTTCCCCACCTGGGTTTAGTATATACTCATTTAAACACTGGTGTCTTCTACAGTAGCCAGCAGGACAAATCAGCTGAGTTGCACTCTGGAGGTGACATTAGTCTATGCCCACACTGGAGAAAAAACCCATGCAAGATAATGTAAGATTCAGTGATGGCAATTGTTCTCATCTGTATGGATAGAGGAGACAGAGGAGAAGAAAATATAGAGGGAATGGGGGGGTTGACAAGAAATTGTTTTTTATATAAAAATTAAAATAAAGAGGAACTTAAACATTAAGGCAAATACCAAGTGGCCCAGTTCTGTGAAGTCCTCAGCATCCTCACTGAGGTTAAAGACTTTCAGTGCCAAAGCCTAAGCTTTGCTGAAGTATATTCATGCTGGAAGAAAAGAGATCACAAGAGCAGGAGAGACCTCACTGTTAGATCTGTGTCATGTACGTATGTATTAGTCTGTGTCAGACAAAATACATGTATCTGTATATTTGAAAATACACCCAGGTATGTTTTGCTGTCATGCTCTGAGTGTGTGAGCACCTGTCTCCACTCACAGTAATCAGGATACCACAAAACAGAAACCTGCCTGCCTTGCTCAGCTGCTGTCTGTGAGAGAAGGACTTTGGTGTTTCCCCCAGCAGCGACACAGGTAAATTCATACCTGTGTGCACTGTGTAGACAGGCCTAAATTGCTGTAGTATAACACTGGGCAGGCTCCTTTGCTTCTTAGATCAGAGCCATGATGGCAAGATTTTTGTGATTTTAGGAGCTCGTGGATGCTGTATGTATAAGCATTTTGGAGTTGCCCTGTGTTCAGAGGGTTACAAAGGTCCGTGTGCAGGTGTAGTTGGAAGCAGGCGGATGATGCTGCTGTGATTGCATACGTGCATTTCACAGGATATAATGGTTTTGTTGGCATTGTGGTATTCGGTCAAAGGCTGGACGTGATGCTCTTGGAGGACTTTTCCAACCTTGGTGATTCCTCGACTCATTTTGCTTGGGATTTTTTGTTCCTTGTAGTGTTCTCTCTGACTGTCACTGTCCTTGTTTGGTGCTCTGCTTTGGGAACTTGTATTTACAGACATGCACTCACACACAGAAGAAGAAGAGCATTAAAGCCCATCTTGCTTTCTCTTCTATTCTTCTGCTCTCTTCTTAGTGTTGTCCTGCCTGAGGCCTGCAATGCTGCCTCTCCTCTCTGAAGGATTTCCCTGGGTGCTGTGCTGTCCCTTCCTCCTCCTGCCACAAACAGTGGGGTGCATCCTGTTTGGGGTTCCTGTTGTGTCACATCAAGTGATGTGCATGAGCAGGAGAAGGGGAAAGGGAAACAAAAAGCAAAGGGAGCAATTACTTTGCCAACAACTCCTTTAGAAAGACCACCAAAAAACAACCCAACAAAATGAAACCAATCCAAAATTCCCTGGTGGCATTGACAGCCATTGCTGTCCAGCACATGAGCCTTTCTTTCCTCTTGATGCAGTGGAATAAATAGCTTTGTGTGTTGCTGTGGCTGGTTTACAGCATGTTACCTGCAGCACTAGGCTTCTTGGTGTTCTACATTTTAAGGATGCTCATGTGGACAGACTGAAATCTGGCTGTGGCTGGGAGTGTCTGGAATTATGTTTGCATCAATTCCTTTACTACCAGCAAAGAGGGATTTATTGAACATACACCAAATATACATGTATATCTTGATTAAGTGCAGCCTCTCCCAGTAGAACAACGTAGGTTTTATCAAGCGATTCTGTTGATTCTGTCAGGCTGGTTTGGACTGTGTGTTCCAGCTCAGTTCTGTGATAAGGAAGGTGTGTGTTTGGAGTGAGTTTCAGTGCTGATACCAGGGAGGGCATGTTGAACTGAACCTGCAGTTTTCTTTATCAAAGATTTTAGCAGTAAGAAAAGCTCTGGGGCATGTAAGGGCTATGTTCAGCTGATGCTCGAAGCTGCCCTATGTCTGTCATGTGGGGTTCTCAGTAATACTTGACTGGTTCAGTCTTTCTGCTGTGGAAAATCCCTCTAGATGGATAGTTGTGTTGAAGAGTTTGGGCAATGGCCAGTCCTACACTGTATTTTCTATTCCTACATTCTTGGAAACCCAAAACCATGAGCATGTAGTGAGACTTAGAAAACTGAAGGGGATGGCAGAAAGCCTGAGGTACAGAGCTCCCTGTGGTAGTGAGGAAAGCACAATGGAGCAAACCCAGTAAAGCACGTTATTAAGCTTGGTTTAAAGGCTGAGCAGGCCTTAGCTGATAGCTAAATGCATTTTTACATGTTCTGCTTTGGGGAACCAAAGCATTTAGGACCTCACAATTAAGGCACGTTTGCTTAAATGTGCCAGGCTGCTCCAATATTCTGATACTCTGTATTTTTTTTCCAATATTAATGAAGTTGTGGCTTGTTCAAGCATCTGATTTTTATTTGTCCTCATGTCCTTATGAGTTACATAAAAGTAAAGTCGACCAATGTCTTTAGTGTCTGCTCTATATAAATCTACCTGAAATAGTTTCAGGTCACCTTTACATGCTTAATTTGGAAAACAGTTGAGCAGCATGACTCTTGCCTTGGAGAATTAAGCAGTCTAGACTCCTCACAGTAGTCTTGGGGCTCTTGCAATATCTGCACAAATCAAGAATCCCTTCTGCAACTTAAGTAGGGGCCTGTTTGACTCGTAGAGCCAGTAAGGGAGGGATGTTCAGTGCATGGGTTGGAGCCTAGTTAGAGAAGTCTTCCCTCCTGAAAAGCAGCTGTAGGATAGATCCAGTCCATCTAGATATTCATTAGTGTTATTTGGTAGGTCTGTGAAATCATTCCTAATTGTTTCTGGTTCAGAGCCTGGCAGTAGTCTTGAAATGCAGTGTACTTTATGGTTAGGGGTTTTGAGGGTTATCTAAAGGGATGGGTTAAAGTCTTCTGGGCAGCAGGTAACCATTCTGTGTGCAGAAGGATTGCAGAATTGGGCCACATCAGACATTTGAAGGTGTTGGAGGGTGCTTAGATGGCAAGTGACCAACACTGGTGTCAGGCAGTTGTTGATTCATGGGGAGTATCTATCATTAGGACTTGTGGGATGTTGATATTAATGAGCATCACGTACGGATAAGCAACCTGGGATTTCATTCCATAGATAAGAATTTGTTATACTTGCTTGTATAATCATCCTCTGTCTTTAGTTTGCAGTTGTTCCTGTGTAACTGAGATGGGGCTTTGGTGAAAGCTGATGGGGGCAATAAGACTGAGTCAGCACTGTGCTTAGGCATATGCTCTAGGTCTCTAAGTAGTTTGGCTGCTCCCAGTGAACCCACTGATGTGCTTAGCACTAGGCATGTGTTTAAAATAAGTTGTAAAATCTACGTGAGTGAGGAGGGTGAGACTACAAGCACATTAAAATCAAAGGTTTAGGAGGTTGTGTTCTTCAGGAAAAAAGCTTTTGGCATTTAATGCATTTCAGTGACATACTGAGCTTAAATGTCACCTTCATTGGAAAAATGATCATCATCTATTAATTTTATGTGACTTGTCTTGATAAATGACCTGGTAACATAGCAAGCTGAAGTTCACTGTAGTCCTCTACAACCCCAGGCTTTGGGCTGAGAGCAGCATCTTGGGATTATCCCTGCATCAAACCTTGTTTGAACTGGGTACATATAAATAATTGTCTGCCAGCTTTTCCTATTACAAACATACACAGTTTGTGAAATTGCTTTACCATGTCCTGAAAATTTCTTTGATATTTTTAAAGCCTGTTGCTATGGAAACCAGACCCCATAACAGAAAAGCTTTTTGGTGCTAAGGAGGCCAAGAAATTCACTTAACAACAGGAATAAAGCCACGGAAAAATAGCTTGTATTCTTTTTCCAAAAGCAAACAAACAAACCCCAGAAGAAAGCCTGATATCCTGAAGCAGCTTGGACCTGGATTACCAGATGGAAGGGGACACTCTGCTCTCAGGGCTTCAGAGCCTGGCCAGGGAGCTCACCCTGTGGACACTTGCACTGGTCCTGGCTCTTACAGGAGAGAATAATCAGGGAATTCACAAGCATCTTTCTCTGAAATAATTCATATGTCTTTTTTTACTGGTTTTTTTTCAATATGGAAAGGTTGAAATGATGTGATGGATTGGTTTATGGGCAAGAAAACACAAGTTTTGCTTCTCAGAACTGGATGTCCCCTTTGTGCTTTGCTAATACAGAAACTGGCAGAACAGGCATTACTTTGACGTTGGGGCTTGCAGCCCTGTTTCCTTGTGTCTCATGACTGAGTGAATCAACACCTAATTAAACAGTCACATGAGGGACAGAGTAAAATGCTGTTCAGGCACTGATCCCTGTGAATCTTTGGAGAATAACTACTTACCTCTGTCTTCTTCCTTTTCCAAGGAACCCTGAACAGCTGCAGCTCTGCCTTTTTTTAGTTTTTGGGGTTTTTTTCCCAGAGAAAAGAATAGCACATAGACCTTGGCTAAAGCAATGCAGTCTATGCAGATAAATGAGATCTGGGGTAGGGGGGAAGGAAGACCAGGGAGTTCTCAGCATAATCTTGCAGAATTGGAATGATTTGAGTTTGTGCTGGGGATGACTTAGCTGAAAGCCTGAAAGTATAGTCCTTGTGTGTTTGACATTCCTGGAAATTGAACTGAGGATGTGAACGTTGGGCAAGGAAGTTGGGAGTGATCTGTGGGCTTTCTTGGTATTTTTAATATTAGCTGTAATTTTACCACTTGCAGCTCATTATGAAGGTCCATAACAATTGCTTTCCATCTCTGAGTAACAAATACTTGTGTGGAGATTTATTAGGCTCTCAATTATCACTCGGTCACAAGTGCAGCCACCTTAATCAATTACAGGAGCGTGGCCTACAGCCAAGGAATGCTCCAAGCCCCTTGCTGCCTTGCCTGCACCGAATGACTTTCACCACCAAGGCCATATTTTTTCCCCTTATAAAACTCACAAAGCAAGTGCTACAGGATGTTTTAATCAGCATAAGCAGATGTCTCCCTGCACCTGACGCAGCAGAGGCTCCAGGTCGCGCAGGGCTGTGCAGCAGGGCTCTGCAGCCACAGGTTTGGTGGCTGTCATGTGCTGGCACTGGAGGTACCAGTGGTTTGGGCACTCCATGGAGTGACATTTCCAGGCTGGAGGTATCCTTGCTGCCAGGCCAAGGGGTTTCAAGGAAAAAGCAGGCTCTGGGCAGATGCTTTGGCAGAGACACATTATCTCCGGGCAGCCTGTCCACAGCATCACCCACCCTGGTACAGCTCATAGGTTAAAAAGCATGACATTAAAAAATTGTAGCTGTTTACATTCTTGTCTTTTAGCCTTTAAACATGTATTTATTTTTAGATGTATCTGTCTGATTTTAAAAAAAAGCTTATTTAAATATGTTTGCTTGGTGTGAGGAGCAGCTGACGTGTCAGGCATAGCTAGAGCACACCGGCAGTTCAGTTATGCACCTTGCAGCTTTTCTTTTAACGTCTCCTGAAGTAATATATTGAAAATCTCAGTATTCAGTGGTGCAAAAAGAATAAAACTGCCATAGTCCTTATGTTTTCTGGAAAGTGCTAGAAAATAAAAGCCTTAAAGACACTCTAAGCTGAAGATAAATACAGGGAATTCAATATTTGTCTATTAAAAGGATGAAAATGTTAGGAGTATTCAGCCAAAGTACTCTTATGCCATCAGGAATCTTTCAAGAGTTTATTATTATTATTATTAAGATTAGGGTTAATAACAATAGTGGAGCCTTAGTGAGTCCTCTAAGATATCTTCATTTTCATGACAAGAGAGGTTCTTGCAGTCAACCTTGACTCTCATTTGTCTTTTGTCTTCATCAGTATTCACAGTTTCCAAAATAAAATGCATCAATTCACCATTAAGTTCTCTAAGCAAACTCTGCAGTTGATAAATCTGAGCTTGTGAGCTTGATTTTGTTCTGTCAAGTTAGTTTTGTGTGTGGATTGAAGGATTGTCGAACCTATCGCGACATCTCCAGAACTACAGAGCATAAAGGAGGGAACACAGACTGCCCCCCACAACCCTCCTCTGCTGCATTACATAATTCTGAGTGATTTTAGGAGAGTCTTTATTTCCAACAACTATGCTATTTCCAACTATATTCATCAAAAGCAATTTGTACTGGAACTTTCTTCTCCCTGACTTTTCATTAAACACACACAATACTGAGCCATTTATGCTTTATTTTTAATAGCTACAGCAGAAGAGTCTGCTCTGCGCACCCGAGTGTGCACAATAAAATAACTGTTTGGCAGGGGGAAAATGCCCTGTTGTCTTGCAGTACCAGCTGGTATTATGGAGGTTTGTTCGGTGTCTTATAGTGGATTGTGATTGGAAATGCGATACAAAACGAACTCCAATGTTTCAGTAGCCTAACCATGCATCTGAGTTTTACTTTGGTAGTTATTTTTTTTTTTCAGCATTTTTATCATGAGATGAAAAATTACAACAGTGGGTAGTAAATCTGCTGAGGTCTCCACGTTCTTAAAAGAGAGATAATTGTTTGGTGTCCTGCCTGCCAAGAATGCTCATAGGCAGGTTTGCAGTTGCTGACGCTCCTTTACAAGGCTGGTAGACACAGTTTATTCCAGTCATGAGACCTTGTGCTGGTAGTGAGAATCCTGTGTATGGAGAGTTTATAAACTTGTTTTTTTTTTTTTTTTTTAATCTCGTATCAAGAGCACTTTTTTCAGCATTTAACAGTCTGGTTTCCTTTAAAAAATAGAGGGCCCAGGTTTTGAAGCTCCTGAGGGCTGTTTGCAGTGATCTTTCTCATTGTTTGGGCTCTTGCTGGCCTTTGGCTGGGTTTATGTTTGTGTGTGCAGGTTTGTGTATGTGCTCCAGGTATATATGGAAGGTTCATGCTTTAACATCTCCACTCTTCCTCCTTAGCAGTGAGGAATTTTTTTTTTATTTTTTTTTTTTAGGGATGCAAAAATGCATAGAAAGCATATTTTTGTAGAAGTCTAGCTCAGTGGTAATCCTACTAAGGCAAGTATTTTGTAGAGAAATGGTATCCAAGAATTTCTCGTCAGATTCCAAATAAAATCCTAATTGTTTTTTTCTCTTTTCGTCTAGTGTGGCTTCCAGCTCGTACCTTTGTGCATTACTAAGCAATAAACATTTCTTGGCTCACTCACTGGCTTTTTGCTGTGTGTGTTTACAATGTGTGAAGGAAGCCTTCCTTCACAAGAAAGACTGAAAAAACTTGTTAGGACAGTGAAGACCAAAAATTAATAATTTCATTACTCTTTAGCCTGTGGTTGGACCAAACTCAGTTGTCTGCTTGGTTTAAAATCAGATGATTTATACCCGAAAGGTGCACATGAGCCTTTGCAGTAGTTTCAAGTTTTTTCAGAAGTGCCTTTGGATAGAGTGAAGAAAGTGATTATTTTTGGTGCTGTTTGGTTTTGAAGGTTGTTTTGGCTTCTGTGTGTTGAAGAACGTGCCCCAGCCCCAGTCGGCCGTGGGGGTCTGCAGAGGGTCCATTGGGCTCTGGGCTGCTGGGTGGGGTTGAACACCATCACCCTCATTTTTCCCACCTGCAGCTGGGTGGATGTGCGTAGATACTAAAATATCTCACTGGCAGGTGATGGGCTATGGCAGGAGATTTTGATAACTTTATTTTTTTGAGCCTGGATGTTTTTCTGAAGCAGGGTAATATTACCAGCTTTGTTTTTCAAGCTCAAATTTTAGACACAAAAAAAGGAAAGCCTTCACCCTTTCAAAGAGAGGCCTGGATATACACCTAGAGAAGAGGATGGTGCATATTTCAGGTTAAAGACACTAGTGTTTTCTTGGATATGGGAGTGGTGACAGTATGTATAAACAAACATTGAATATCTGAATTCCTTCTTCAAGCAATAAATATTCACTGATCTGGCTAAAGCACTGTTTACTCTCTGTACAATTTGAGTCTCTCTATTTGCAGAGAAATTCCTTCCAATATTTTTCCTAGTCAGTTTTTGGATGGAGGCTGGGTCAGCTTTCAAAGCACTTCTTTTAATATGCATCAGGTTACCCTGATGTAAAATGGAAACCTTAGACGTTACTCCTGTAAATAAATGTTTACATAATACATGGCACTTCTCAGCATTGCATGTCTAAGAAAAAAGGTCACTTTTGACATCAGTAACCTTTAGAGAGTGGTGCCTTTGCCACACAGGTAAAGGAAGTTACTGTGCACTGCACATTCCTTCACTAGATCAAGAAGGTAGGTAGGAGTGGTCAGATGTTTCTGCTTTTATCTCCTAAAGCTTAGCATTTTAAACTTTAAAGGCAAGATTTGGACTTAATGCATGGGTCCTGTCATCAGCACATGCCCAGTTTGGCTCATGTGAGTAGTTCCGTTGAATTCCCTGGCACTAGTCATATATGAAAAGTCAAGTCTGTGATGTATGTGTTTGTGGCATCAGGGCCTCAATTCTTCTTTTCTAAATGAGAAACTTCCTCATTTAAAGCAAGGTAACAGAAGACAGTGGTTTTATCTCTCTCTCTTTAGTTTTGCTGCTTTTGTGTCAAAACACTTGTCCAGCACCAAACGTAAAAATATCACCATCCTATAAAACAGCAACAAAGCCATTGTGGTGGCAAGAGATTAAGAATTTCTCCCTGAACTTAACCCATGAGATATGTAGCAGAATAGGGAGCTTCGTGTTCTACTTTGGAATCCATTCCAGAGGGCAAGCAACATCCGACTTCTTGGGATTGTATGGTCTTGGAACCAAAGCCACGAACAGGTGCACCAGCTTACCCAGTCTGTGATACAGGGGAGCCATCGATGGCATTGGGTTGTGGGATGCAGTGGAACAGGAGATCCTGATGATAAATCTATTTTTGCTGCTTATGTATTTAAAATACTGGCAAAACTTGTAGGCTTTCAGAGACTGGGGAAAAAAAGATAAAGTAGGAACTATGATGCTGTAGCCTTCTGCCATCATGTATTAGTTGAGTTTTATCTGAAGATCATGCAGAATTAATAGTATGAGTGATTAGCCCCACCCATGCCTGTGACAAGACTAGATGGCTTTTAATGTGCATTTTTGAATGCCCAATTCCTTCTTCACTTCCCTGTCCGTCTGTCTGTCTCATTCCTCTCCCACAGTTTAGAGATAAAAGTTTGTTAAATAGTTCTCTGCTATTAAATGTTTGTTAAAACGCACTTGGCTGTTGTGATGGCTGGGTACCCTTCCTAGCATGACCCGGGTTACCGCCAGAGCACAATCAGAAAACCTTGTTTACAGCCACCCGGCTTGGTCGGGTTCTCTTCTCTTCGAGAGCATTATGTACCGTATTTAATTTTTTCCCGTCTATGGCCATCCAATTGTCTTGCCTGTCCCCGCTTCTTCCCGTGTGATATTAATGAGCACACAGTGCTGAGCAGACAGTGCGCTCTTTGTTCGCGCCGGGGAGGGGAGCGGGGCCGGGGGGATGCGG
>VXBQ01001416.1:305685-336603 GCA_013400175.1 Phainopepla nitens
CGTGCCTCGCCGCCGTGCCTCGCCGCCCCGCTCCTCGCCCAGCGGGCTGAATTGCCGGGGCCGCGGCTCGGAGGTGCCGGGCGGCGGCCGCGGGTGCCCGCGGGCCCGGTCATGAGGCGGAGCCGGGGGCGCGGTGGCGGACGGCAGGCGCATGGACGGCACTGACGGGTCCGGGCCGGCGCTGCCAGGGCAGCGCTTGGCTTCCCCGTGAGGTACACGGCTCTTCTCCGCAGCAAAGCCTGGAGCAGACGAAGGAGCGGAGAAGACGAGCGCTCTTTCTCGAGCAGAAATCCCGGGCTGTGCAGAACTGTGGGGCAGGATTTGGGTTATGAAACTCCGGGGCAGCGCAAACGCAGCCCGGTGCAAACCCCGACACCGCCGTCCTTAAGGTGGTTTCTGTGCTCCTGTTGCTAGGATTAAGGCTTTTGCATTGCAGCATGGAGAGTCTTTTGTTTGAGTTAAATTCAGACCTCTTGATATGTCACCTGACAGTCTTGTGGTTTTGGATGAATATGGCTCATTGCTATTATTAACCTGAGTTGGCAGCCAGGCACAACAGGAGTTTATAGGGATTTTCAAAAGTGGAACTGCTCGGGGGACAAGATGCTTCCCAGGTATGGTCACTGCACAGTTCTTGAGATAATTTTAATTATTTGAAAGCTTATTATTTTCCCTGTGATAAAAATACTTCATTTCCAGCTATGTGAATATTCTAGAGATTTATTTCTTTATGATTCTTACTATAATTTTATGCTAAAGGGCACAATTTTTTTTTGCCTGAATTGATTCTATCTTGTAACTTTGCAAAGGGAAGTGCAGTCTGCTTGAATAATGTAATTTTGTTCAGTGCTAGTGAATTTTAACTGAAAGGAGCAGTGTCTCATTTGTGTGTGGTTTTAATTAAAACATATTTCAAGAGAGCGTGAAACTTGTGTGTGTATGTGCAAATATTTGCATGCATAGATGTACCTAAATCAGCTAAAACCTGAACAAGTACTTTTTGAAATGACATAAGTAGTCCCAAAAATATTTTATTAAATTATTAATAGTGATTGTAAATTCTGCAAGGCGCATGAATTGCAAAGTTATTCACCATACTACACAGCTTTAACACAAGCTTCCCACCAATTTATTTTCAGTATAACACTCCAGATTATGATTACTGTGTTGACTAGGCTGCACCTAACCTGTCAATGTTACGTCTTTTTGCTTGTGGAAAAGCAGCTGGCTCATGTGTTAGACTTTGGAGTATAAATTAGGTGTCTTAATGAGAGTCAAGTGACTCTCATTAGAAGGGAGAAAAAAATGAAAACAAACTAAAGTCAGCTTCGTATACAGATAAAGAATTGAACAGAGCCAAGGAGCTTGGCAGCCAGTTGAAGTTCAGGTCCAAGTTTGTTACACCTGTGAAATGCTTGGCTGACGCACTTTGTTCCTGGTGTACAATATGTACTTAGTATAAGCAGCACAAGTTTCCTGGAGCTCAAGAGGTGCATCTATTCCAGGTGAGGATTGCTAAGCTGGTCAGTAATGACACCGACTTAGAGGCGGAGCAGGGAGCTGACCTCCACAGCGCTGCAGTGCCTGTGGACGTGTCACCCTCTTTCAGGAGATGAAAAGCAGGGGGCTTGGATTTCTTTTTTTGTATTTTAAAGAAACATTATTTCCATGGGATAAACCTGCAACGTGTCACCGCTGCAAGCAGTCAAGGGTGGTTGTCCCTGAGATGATTCACCATCTGTCTATTCTTCCGTGCTACTCAGAACCCAGGTCCTGTGACTTCTGTGAAACCCCAGCTGAGGTCACGGTGGCAGAGGGCAGAGTCACTCGGGGCTGGGTGAGCTCCTTCGCAATCCACCCTGGCGGGCTCCCTCCCTGCCCTGGCCGAGGCACGATGCTGCTTCTCTGTGCAGAATCAGCAAGTGCTCACCACCACAGTCACACAGCCCTGACATGACCTCAGCTCTTGTAAAGACAAATATCTTGCAAAATTTTTTCTAAGTATAGGCCCCATGGTTTCTCTGCTTTAGAGAACTTTCTTCCTCCTTGCAGCTTTATGGTTGTGTTGTGTCACCAGCACTTAAACGGAATCTCTCTCTTAAAATGACAGCTTTGCAAATCAGCCATGCAGCCTGGATCATCCTTGTCTTGTGAATCCTAAGAAAGTTCTGTTGTATTTCAGGTGTATTTCTTTGTTAAAGAAATAAATAACCTGCCCATGCCTGTAAGAGAAGATGATCTTCTAAAGCTGCAAGCATCATTAACACACATTACAGTTCTGTTTTCATTGCCTCCAAATTAGTTGTGATCTTTCAGAAGGGTCTCTGCAGCTGTTTTGTGCAATAATGGTCAAATAATAAGTGAATTACTGAAATGCAGTAGGATGGTATTGAAGTACGTACGAAAGCCTCCCCATTAATCCTGTATACTCAGCTTCTGTTGTATCTTCTCAAAGCCAGAAGAAAAAAGAATTATTAACGGATAACAGAAATCTGCAGAGACATTTGGGCAGAAGGGAGTTCCTGGTTGGAAAAGGCATCTCGGGGCTGAGAGGAGTGTGATAGGATGGTTGGAGTAGGCAAGGACCATTTTCCCCCTGGACTTGATCACTCTTCCCTGTACTAAAGCAACGGCAGGATCCTTTATACTGGGCTGTACAGGTGCAGGTGCGTGTGCTTTGATGTGGATGTCCATCTCCATGCAGTGTGGAGGTAATCTGAATTCCCAGTGCACGCAGTGGAGCAGTCTCCTGTTACAATCTTAGCTCTTCATGACAGATGCAGCCTCTGTCAAAGGCTTGTGTAGAAGTTGGCTGGGTCTGAGCACTGCAACAAGGACAATACCTGGAGAATCATCTGCAGGTGCTGGAGATAAGCTCTGGAGTCCCTGTGCCTCTGTCCTGATGCTCATCTAGCAGGAGGGAAGGAGGAGGTTTCCTTCTGCCAGAGGGGAGCACGGGGCAAGGTGGGCCCGTCTGCTCTGCCGGGCTGTTCCTGTCACCCTTTGAAAAGGTGCTAACATGAAAACCATGCAGAACAGATAAGCTGGCATAAACTATAAATATCATTTGCGTAGATGCATTTAAAAATAGTTCCAAGTGATTCATCACCAGGCAATTTTTATAACTATGGGTAACATGATGTAGGAAAACAATAGATTGGCTGATACTTTCAAGTTACTTTTTACATGTTTAGTCCTATTCTGGTTTTGAGCAACTTTACTTTTTAGAAAATTCTTTTCCAGTTCCTACTTGCTTAATATCTTGATAATTTTGCTTCAGTTGCTTTTCTTTAAGATTTCTAAAGTATCTGTTTTTATTAAGAAGTAACCAGATACTATCTAAGCCATGTTAATGTAAACAGTTTTAAAAGTAAAGTCTCAGCCAGAAGGGAAAATAATACTAAGCTAAACCTTTAATGTAGTGAAGAAGTGTTGTTCATTTTCTAGGTGGGAATGAGGAGGAAGGAATGTACTGGGATTCAGTTGCAGGGGGAAATTCTGCATTTTAATTGTTGGAGTGGTGATGAAGGATTTCTGTGTCTGTTGTGTCATCTATTAAAACTTGCACAGAGTGAAATAATATCAATTTACAGCCATTCAGTTCTTGCTGAGAAATGTTGATGGTGATAATAAACTCCAGGAACACAAGAAAATACATCCTCAGAGAGCAGTTGGAATTCTGGATTGCCATGAATCTCTATAGTAGAGGTGTCAGGAAGCATGGAATGGATTTGTAAATGTGAAATACGGGTATTATTCCTGGTGATTGAAGGTAAAAAAGGCAGAAAAGCAGAAAGGACAAAAAAGGGGAAGAGCTGGGCAACAATAGGGTTTAAGTGTGAATATGCATTAAAATACCATTTTTCAGATCTTGATCTCATTGTTGCTAGTTTCTAATAATTCTGTCATTACTCATATGAAATTTTCCCTTTTTCTCTCAAATAATTCCTTTTCTTTTGCCCTCTGTACTTGCATGAGTGCCTGTTCAGGGGCATTGGATCAGATGCCCTCCAGAAGACCCTTCCAACCTCCACCAGTCTGTCATGGTGTGAGAGCTGGGTTTTGTTGGTTTTGTTTCTGAAACATCCCATACAGCATTTACACGACAACAGATTTCTAGTCCATATAGGTATTTTTGAACATCTCATTCTAGAGGAATCCCCATTTGTGTAGGGGAGATGTCCACAGGAGCAGTGTCCTGCTCAGAAGGAAGTTGTTTATCACCAGTTTTTCTCTTGCTCCATGCCCAAACTCACAGCACTGTGTGGCAAAGTCACAAACACTTCTACTGGTGAAAGGTATTTGAGGTTTTCTTGGTGGGGGTTTTTTTGGAGTCTTCTTGTCCTGGGTTAATTTTGGGATTTTTCTTTAAATCTAAACAGTTTCAAGGAAAGATCAAAGAATGGCAGAGAGGTCATGCAGGAAAAAGTCCTCATTAAGAAATTGTCATTTCCAGAGCAGTGTGGGAAATGGAGACTCACCTTTCATTAACATTGCTAGAACATTTGATTCTATGTCTCCTGGTTTTTCCTGTAGAAATCTCAAGAAAACATCAGTTAAATGTCAAAGTTAGTTTCCATTTATAAACAGAACTAATTATATTCAGAAGATCTAGGTCAGTTTTCATCTGCCTGAAGAGGAGTGCTGGAGTGCTGCCCTGTTATATTTGTTTTGAGAATGCCTCTTGCATGCAGGAATTTTATGTTTCTGGGGATAATCTATTCAGATATCAAGCTTAACGGTATTTTAAATCTGCTAACAACAAAAGCAAAGCTCTGTGTCCTGCTTCCCCCTCGCTGGTGGGGGTGAGTTGGAGGTGCCAGGCTGCCTTCTGTTTACTGTCTGTCTGAATGAACTTTCCCCCAGCTCTCTGAAAGGCTCTTCTGGTTTGGGAAGTGGCCTGCTATTGCCAGGGAATGTTTTTGCAAGGCTGAAATGTGCTTAAGGATGCTATTATGTAACAGAGATAGTGCTTCTTTGGAATTATCACAAATTATGATGGATAATAGCTACTAAATGCTTGACTAGAGAAAGTTAAAATGTCATGTGAAGAAGCTGAGAAGTAAACAAGCTCTTGTTACCTTCATCAAATATGTTTCTGAATACAGCAAGTTTTATATTTAGCTTTCTCTCCTCTTAGTGTGTAATCTGCTCTTGGAGCTTTTTATAAGTAGACTTTCCTAAGATCTGGAACAGCTATTACCTTCTTTGCCAGTAATTTCAGAGTCAAATATCAAAAATACTAGGTAATGGAAGACACGCTTTTGTCTGAGTGTGAAGGAAATTCAAACGCGTTGCAAGGGTGGAGCAAGCAATAGCACCCTTTTGGCAAGCAATTCATTGTTATTGTCACACAGCTTCTTTATAGGAACCACAGTGGCCTATCTGGAAAAAATGTTCATTTCTGGACTTCCACTGATTTCACTTTAATATATGGAGGCTGTTCCTCCAGGAAGCCAGTTTATCCAGTGGTCCTCCTCACTCCTGGCCAAAGTCATGCTCTTACCAGTTCCCATCCCCAGCTCTAGTGCCTTTTGTGCCTCTCAGTTGGTAACACCCCAGGCTGGTGGCAAACTAGGGATTTTGTTTTCTTACATTTTCTGAAATGCAAGGTGGGATTAATTAGGAGAGCCTCCAGTAAATGTAAGCTTGGCTATGAGTTTGTCACTGTGCTTGGGTTTTGGTACAGAATTTGCTCAGTTTGGTGTCTGCTCTTTGTGTGAGCATTTTGTGCTGCAGGTAACGCTTGGCTTTAGGTGCCCAAATGAGAGGGTGTGTGGCTGTTTGCCCCCAAATCTAGACATGAAGTTACTTCAGCTCAAGTTGCTCAAGGTTTTCTTTCTTGTAATGAGTTGATTTGGACATTTGTTGCACACCGTCTTCTCTGCAGCTTCCGTTTTTCTCTCTTGTTGCTAAATGGTGGGGATGGGCAGATTAGGAAATAGATTCCATCTCATGAGAGTGTGTAACTGTATGTATGATGCTTAGTTTCACCTCATTTGGACTACACGAGGTGTAAAACTTGTATACCTATACTGAGCAGCCTTAAAAATTTCTGATAGGTGTTGATGGCTTTGGTGATCAAATGGATTTTCAGCTGTTGCAGGACTTGTTGGTCACATAAAATGTGGATGCATTGCAGGAAACCCTTATGGTGCTGAGTTAGAGGAGAGGAAAATTTGTTGTTATCTTGGAGTCTAACATGCCGGGTTTTACCCATGGTATGGGTGTCTTTTTGCTGAAATACATGTACAGCTTCTTGCAAATTGGGAATTTTCATTCCTGATAACAATAATAATATTAATAATCCTTCATTAATGGCTTGTTCCAGTGCCTTGTTTCTGGCTTCTTGAGGTTCATGCTAACACTACTTGCCTAAAAGCCAAGAATAAGGAAGACAGAATTTCACTTGATCTAGGAAATGGCTTGTAAACTAGCTGAAAGATGATTCCTGGTGGTTTCATGGATCCAGCGGGTATCTTGTTTCTTATCTTCCAAGAATTGAGATGGTGTCAGTGAAAATGGATTCCCAAGCCAATGGATGACGATGCCTGCTGGGCTTTAAAGTGATGGCTGGCTTTTTAAAAATGGAAATTTAAATTAGTGACTACAAAGCACTCTGAAAGGGAAGATTATGGAATGGCTTCTAAGCCTGATCCCTGCAAGTTCTGCCTTTGAGATCTCCTCTGGAGTAGTGGCACTGGGGGAGGTTCTGAGGCTTCAGGAAAGCTCCTTCCCTTGGAAACCAGTTTGGGAATAGGTGTTACAGGACTGCTTTGTGTGGGTTGCTGACCATGCCTTTCAGTCACAGTGGCTTATGTGGAGAGAACCAGGTGGTTCTCCCAAACCACCCTGTGATCAGTCATCTTGAGGGCTTTTTGTGTCTTTAAACACAAAAGCTAAGTTCTATGACATTGGTTTTAGATAGCTAGAACTTGAAGAAAACACATCACAGGAGAGAGCAGGAGATCTATTAATGCTGCACACATCATTTTGTGCAGTTGTAGAGGATTGGTGCAGTTTACAGCAGTGTAATTTGGCACACGTAGGGAAAAGAAAAGAAAACAAAGGGCGTAACTTTGGCTACAGGATCAAAGGGTTTGATGAAATGGCATTGAATTTGCTTGACTCTTATGTTTTAATCAAGTTGTATATGCAGATAATGTAGAAAGAGCAGTGTAATAAAGAGTTGTGGTAATTGATCCTTCTGCTCTTTTCTTTTTTAATTAAAGCTGGCCTTTGCCGGAGTTTGACCCAAGCCAGATCCGACTGATCGTGTATCAGGACTGTGAAAGAAGAGGACGGAATGTCTTATTTGATTCCAGTGCTAAAAGAAAAACAGAGGATGTTTCAGTGTCGGTGAGTATTTTGCTAATTTACATGTTTATAGTTGTACTTTTTCAAATGGCCAAATGGATAAATTGCATGTGTTCTGTGTTATTCACATTGACATTTAAACGTTGGTTTAAATGCAGGGCTATATTTAAATGCCTGTTAAGTTGCAAATTATTCAGGCTTCAGTGGTTTCACTCTTACCAGCTTTAAATACTATGGTGATCTCTTTATTCTGGGATTTATCTACTTTCTGCTCTTTCAGTGAGAAGGATTTCTTCCCGGGGCTGCAGCAAGCAATGCTGGAGGTTGAAGCAGGGCATGAACTGGGATTTGCTGATCTGGTTTTGTGCCGTGGTGGGGTCTGGATTCTTAATCAGAAGGTCCCCCCAGCCCCGTGTCCTCTTGTTTCCCATTTGCTTAACTTCTGCCAATTGTTGTTTGTATGCTTTGCTGACAGTTTTTTCACACAAAGTTACTTGAAAACTCTGTTTTTCCTTTTGGCATGATTTGTATGGTAATCTATTAATTGAAACTGTAATGGATGCGGTCAGATGAGGATACTTTCTACTAAGGGCTCTGGCCAGAAGATTAATTTCTGGCCACAGTGCTACTGAAAGTGGTGGTGTGAGGCTGGACAGTTTATTTTGCTGCTTTGAACTTCCTTTTCACCATTTCTAAAAACATTCTTGAACCATTTTAAGCTCTGCAAGCAGAAAGCATGGTGTGAATTGAAATTATTGATTCCAGCTGCTTTTACCTATAGGAATTATGGAGCTCCTTCTGTAAGCAGGAGTACACAAAATAACACCTTATCCCCAAACCCTGGTTTTCCTGTTGAGTGCTGGAGTACAACAAAAAGATATTTCATCCAGCTTTCCAAACTCTTCCAGCCTGTTGCTAGCTTGTTGGTCTCAATATCCAAACCTCTGGAGTCTGTGTCTTACCCAGGCACAAACTTCCAGGCTTCTGCATTGTATAGTTCAGTGCTTTTATAGTCATGAATCAAGATCTCAATTTCCTAGTTTTTATAGAGAATTTGTGAAATAAAGCAAATTTCACAAATGTTAAAATAATGCATCTTTCTTTTTTAATTTAAACTTGTTAGAATGGTTCTGTTAGTTCCTGTTCTTCCTGATATTCTTGCCAGGAAAACAGGTTTTTAAGGACAGAAGATCTTTAGAAGTGGTTTATTGGAATGAATTTCTGGCTGCACTTATCACTATTAATTAATAAAAATAACTTACAGTATAAATCCTCTTGCCAGATATAAATTAATTTCTTGGAAATCTAAAACCTTTTTAAGATAGATGTGTACTTGCATGCTGAACTTGCAAACTTCACTGTTTTGGGTTACTTCAGAAACTTTACGTCATTGACTGTGGCATCTCAACAGCAACAGGATAAATGACTGATAATGGAGCTGATATAGTTCTGTATTAATCTTTCCTTTTTCTTTGCTAAAGGGGAGGGAAACAGCTCTAGTCACCATCTTCACATGAGACTAGTGGAGGAAAACTGTTTCCAGGGCATTTGAAACACCCAGAAGTCATCTCTTGGAACTTGATACGTTTATTTTTCATAGTGTTAGGATTCTTTGAAAGCGGATATTTTGAAACATTTCCTTGCCATATACCCGCGTTCTTCAGCATTCAGATAACGTCATGTCAGGCAAAACTTCTCTCATAAAACAAAACTTTGCAGGCAAAAACATGCAGGAGAGTCTTCAACTTGGCTTGATGTGAGCTCAGTATGGGCTTGTGTGGTTAGCAGAATGTACTGGCCATTTCCAAGGAATTGCACTGTTCATTTCTCTCGCTCTTTATCATGATTTTCTTTAGCAAAGACACACCCTGCCTATACAAAGCCAGATCTTGGCTCTAAGCACATTCCAAGGCACTCTTGCCCTTTTGCAGCCAGCCATGTGTGGGCTGGGCACTCTCCCTTTTGAAAGGGTATCTGTTCAGCACCCCACAAAAAGCAAGGCTTTCTGCATCTCTTCCCCCTCACCCCCCATTTCCTAACGTGACTTATACCTCTTGATCTACAAATAACACTGGGGACACATCTGCAAGAGTGCTTGACAGTGGCCAGATTGTTCTGCTTCAAGTCAAATCCATCTAACACAGAGAATCAAGAGGGTTTCACTTTGCTTTGTGGTGCTGTGCTCTTCAGTTCCTATTTTCTGTTGTTCATGGGACACGAAAGCAATTACAATGTAAGAGTTGTATGTCTGCAGCAAGGTGAGATGTATTTTGGTCTGTTTTACATATACAATCCCTACATATGTCAAAAGTTGTGTGTAGTGGGCCAAAGTTGAATGTGGCTCAGGCATTTGAATTCTGTAAGCAAAGGTCATAAAATTTAAGGAGCATCAGAGAAAACCTTTGTAGACACAGATGTTTCAAGAAATAAAACCGTAAGCTCTGTCTTTTAGATCAGTGAAAACTGCTGAGTTTGTGCTCACACCAAGCTGGGCTTTCATTAGTAAAGCATTACTAGGTTCATCTTACCTGTGAGGGAAATGTGGCTATAACACAAATAAGGACCTTGTGTTTTTATTGGATATTAAATCAGCCTCTTCATGTCTTCAGTAAAGGTAAATATTAAGTAGACAAGAATTTGGGGAGGATTTTGCGTGGTGGGACACTGAGGGCAGTCAAGAGCTTGCGGTGTGACCATTACAATATTTTAATTGCTCAGGAGAAGTCATGACTCAGGAGAAGTCATGACTCCCCCAGTGTTGCTAGAGTTAACTTGGCGAGGGAAGCTGAGCAGCAGTCTGGTGAGGAGGGCTGGCAGCTCTTCCCTGCACCAGGAATGTTGGCCCAAGGCTGTGCCAGGCGGAGATCCGCCTCAGGCAGCTGTGGGCGCTGCGTGTGGGAGGCAGAGAGATCCCCTTTGTGAGTCCTATACCTTTTTTGGTGCTAAGCAGGAGAGGTCCTTCCCCAGTTTCCAGGGGATGGGCTGTTGATCAGCTGGGCTCTGGAAGCAGAGGGGAAAGGCTGCTGTCTCCTGAGCATCACAGAATGGCGTGTCTGAGTTCTGCCAGGGTATCCCAGAAAGAGAGTGGCTGCCCCTTCCGGCCCTGTGGCACTAGGTCATGAGCAAATGCATCAGAACAGGCATTTGCACATTGAATGTACCAGGGCAGTGTGTGGTATGAGGAAGAGGCATTACTGATGACTTTACTGAACAGCCTCTGTCCCCAGACAAGCATCCACATCCGTTGAATATTTGAGTATCAAAGAACTTCTATGGGCAAGCTTGTGGGTTTGAGCCACTGTCTCTTCTAGAGAGTTGTTTTTTCCTTCCTCATAGCAGTAAGTATCTAATTTCTAATGAGACTCTGTTACTTGATGTGCAGGTGATAGTGTTACAAGCTATGATTGGTTTCTGCTGTTAAGACTCTTTTCTGTGCTGGTCTGCTCCTTTTGCTCTGACACCTCCTCTCCTGCTCTCTGCTCCCGGGTGCCACCAGCCCTGCTCTCCTCCCTGTGCCGTGGGCTGCACTGAGTTCCTGAGCCAGGAGCTGTGTGTGAGCACAGGTGTGCTCCTCAAAAAGCTGTGGTACCAGGCCTCCTTTGAATTTCAAATAAGCACAACAAGCAGCTCCTTTTCCTCCTTAAGGTGCAGCAGCCAGGTGGCCCTGCCAGTGCTGGGTTGTCAGCCTCGGCTCTGCCTTTCCCTGTGCTTGGCTTCCCAACCTTGACACTGCATCCATACTCAGCTCACATTAAGGCTGGCTCGTGTTTTACTGTGTGGTGCAGGAATTATGTCCCCTTAACTGCCAGTGTGCAAAGGCCAGCTGAAGTATGAGGAGTCTGCCTCCAAGGGCTGGTAATTGATTGGGATAAGGATGCTACAGGAATGGTGCCACCAGGGAGGAGTGGGGAGTGAAGTAAAGGAGAAGCTAAGAAGGGGAACCTTGGATCATGGCTTCCCTTGGAACAAGCAAAACGAGTTCAGAGACAGGGATTAATTGTGTCATTTTAATGCTCATTTTCCTTTTTGTGTTGTCCAGTGGGGCAACAAGACAGTGGCTAACACTGGGGATCTGGTTGGAGAGAGGTGCTGATGTGACATGTAAGAGCTAAATGATTTCCTAAGTTTAGAGATCAGCCCGAGGAAGGTTTAAAGTACAGGTAGGAAGGAGGGGTTTCAAGGGACCATGAGGAAGAGAAGGGAGGAAAAAAAGGAAGGACCCAAACTACACTGTGCTGATCAGAGATCTAGAGTTTGGGCATGTGGCAGGAAACAGGGAAAGACAAGGAATCAGAGAAGGGCAGTGACTTTTTGCCATGACCCAGAGGCAGAAGAAAGTTTTCAGAAATAGCGTTTATTTTGGTTTTCTGAAGAAATGAGAGACCTGAGATGCAGAATTTGAGAAATAGAGGTGCGATAGTGAACTTCAGTTTGGACAATGGAAAGTTCACTTCTTCCACTAGTTGTCTTTGTCTTTGAATCATTTCACTAAAAGGTCATATGATACTTGATCTCCTTCAGCAGCAATTTCTTTTACTCTGAATGTCATATTTATCCCAAAGTCGAGAAATGGCATGCTGTTTGAAACAAGCCAGGATTAGCCACGTGTTCTAATATACTTCAGCACTGGATAAATGTTGAACAGCAAATTGCTTTAAGGGATTAGTAATTGGATAGTGGGCCTTTTGCTTTTAGGTGAGTTGTGTGAAATGGAGACTCTGGCTCTCAGGACAGGTTTCCAGTGAGTGGAGTGGAGCAGATGGATAAAGCTGTAAGCACAGAGATCAAGTCCTACCTTCTTAGCTCTACTTATTCTCTCTAAACAGACATGGAAAAATACTAGTGGAGTAGGGGAGCACAGGGTTGTCTTGACTTCTTTCACTGACTTCTGAGTGACAGAGGAACTTGACAACTCCAGAAATAAAGGGAGATTGCAGCACTTGGCAGCAGCATTTTAAGAAAGATACCTGGATTTTTACATGAACACTTGAAGGGGAGGAATGAGTGCCTGTTCAGGTTATTCTCATGTCTTAGGTGGATACATACATTTCATACAGACCAATTCATATTAATACAGCAAAATAGTTAATTTATCTGTTTTGAATTTTTTTTTTTTTTCTGGAAAGCCTGTTTTGCAAATGAGGAACAGAGCTCTTGAAGAGTAGCAACCTTGCTTGGAAATAGAGATTTCTCTATCAGTGCCAACGCAGTGGTATTTGAGCACCTGCTGTTGCAGAGAGGTAAAAAAGAGTAAAGCATACGATGACATTTCTCTTCCCTTCTGTCACTCTCTCACAGCTCTAACACACCTGCACAGAGTCTGATTTAGTTCAACACACCAGGCTCCTTTCAACTTTTTTGTTATCCCCAAAGCAAAACCTGCCCAGCAGAAATTCTTATTCACAGCACTGGGCATGTTTTTCCCACTTGCTGAGGACAATAGAGACTTTGTGTCAAAGAGTTAAAAGTCTTTGCTGACTGGTGTGGAGAACAGACCCCTGAAGAGGAACTGAGGAAGAAAACTCCTTTGTACCCTGTACCCTATAAGGACTTTTTACTCTAAGATTTCTTCAGAACTACTTGATAGGTCTCCAAGACTTTCAGCAAACGATGACCTCCAGTGTCAGAACTGGGACTGCCAGAAGTCTTTGGAGCTGGGTGGTATCTGCATTGAGCTGGCAGGGAGAGAACAGAGTGTGACCCCAGCAGGGAGAGCAGTGTGGCAGCCAGGAGCAGAGCTGCATCCTTCCAGCAGATGTTCTGCTCTCCAGCAAAAATGGGCATTTCAGAGCACTCCAGCACCACCCTGCCCAATGATCAGATTTGATGCAACTGCTTCTAACTGGGAAGAAATTTCACAGCTCTGAAACATTCTCTTGTACAGTTCTTAAATAATTAGGTTACTTCTTTATTTTTGGAAACCTGGCTTGAATGTCTTTGGACTGTTATGTGGGAATGCAAGTAATCCCACTCCTTTGATGCATAATATCTTGAGATTTGTAGCATCTAAAATTTCATTGACATTTGGAGTTAGAAATTGCAGAGGAGAGGGTTACTGCAAGTACTTGGTTTCACTGTCCAACAAGTTCATCTTAAACAAATGCTAAGATTGTGAAAGAGCAAACACCAAGATTCTTCAGTGATCTGTATTTTAGGAGGGATTTACTGCTCACAAGGTTCTGAAAAGTGGGAGCTGAAAGATTCTGACCTCATTTAAAGACTCCTTGCAGGAGTTTTGGTTCATTAAACTCCACTGCAAAGACCAAACAGCCATTCTCCTGGTTTGCTATTTAAATTAGGCAACTATTACTTCAAGTTACCCGACCACTCAGTGGATCTGGGAAAAGCTGCTGTGCAGAAAAATGCAGTGAAAATGAGAAGAAATTATGTAAAAGTAATTCATTTGCAAATTCAGCCTATTCTTTTTAATGCACAGAATTTTATTTTCTTCTTTATTTTCTTTTTGTAAAGTCAGTAAATGCATTTCTGCAGTCTCAAGGAAGCTTAGTTATAATTGTAACATTTTAGAAGGAACTTTCAAAATCTGATGGAAAATGCAAGCTGAAATGTGGTTTGCCTGCAAAAGCTGCTGTAACCCTGTGGATTGTATGTGGTTTTATCACATGATGCTTGCCTAGCCTAGGACATTGTTGTTTGTGTCAGAGATAAAATGCAATTCTGGTTCACGAGCTCCTACTGAAGTCATATGATGATCATTCACATGTTCCAGCCATTGTGCACTGTGCTCAAGCCACAGATCCTCAGTAGCCATTAGCAAATCTACATATTGCAGGATTTCAACGAACTCTCCACTGTGTTGAAAGGAGAGGACACTGCTGTGTGTCAGGAAAGCACAGGGCTGGGTGAAAGTGAACACTTCCCTCCTCTCTGCCACAGAATTACTAATTTCTCTGCACATTTTTCCTTGAGGCTTTCTGTGGCAGCAGCTCTTTAAGGGAGCAGCAGTGAAGGCTGCCACGTGGGGCTTTGTAATCCTGGCCATTTTCTGCTGCTTTGCTAAACCTCACCCACAGGGCCAAATTTAAGTCACCTGTGCCTAAAAAAGTAACCTGGACAACCTGGGACAGAGGCATGGGACTCCCATCCCTCCACAGTAGTAAGGCCAGTCATCTTTTTGTACAGCTATTGCTGATTATTGAGCAGTCATGGAGTTACTGATGTGTGCCTTGGCTATTTCACACTTTTCTTTATGACTTTTCCTTAAAGGCTGAGACATGGTCATATTTTTGGATGAAGAGGAGGCTTGTGGCAGGGAGCTGTGAGTCCAGAGGTGAAGCTGTGACATATAACAGCACTTCTGTGTCCCCATCTGTCCCTTAAACCTTGCTTTCAGCAGGGTTTGCTTCCAGCTTGCTCTTACTGGTTTGGTGATTGTGTAGGAAATGGTAATTAAGGAAGTCTTAGGGCAGAGTTTGTGTGGAATTTTGAGCAGTGTAGACTATTTCTGTCTGCCAGTGCTGCCCACCAGCAGATGTAAATAATGCCAACCTTACGTGGGTGTGCTGAAGTGTAACGAGTGTGTGAAAAATACGTTGAGATCTTTAGGTGAAGAGGGTTGGCAATGCCAGTGCTGGTGTAAACTGCATTAACTTGGTGGATGCTGATTCTGCTCGGGTGCTGGGATTCTCAAGGGGTATCACAAATGTTTCTAAATAGTGAATGAAACATAGTGAAGCATCTCCCATGCCAGTGATAGATAATTCTCTGTGGGTAGAGTGGACACAGATCCTGTCCATCCTGTACATCAGTTCCAGCTCCATCTGAGCAACCTTTAAACTCTCTGCTGTGCTTTCTGTCTGAGTCTCTGTCAAAATTTTACCTTTTGGATTGATTCTCCATAATTTTGTGAATCTTTTCTGGCTTCTCTGTAACACTGTGTTTTTCAGCTTTGTCCATTTTCAGCCTCACAATGCCCTCATACAGAAAACGTAAGGAATGTGTCACCTCTGTGCTGCTCTTGAGAAAGACTAGAGGTTTAGACACAGGTAGGGAGAGATCTGTGAAAAACAGGGTCTTTTCTCTCCACTTGCCCTTGTAACATGAATCTCCTGAATTTTGTGTTATTCTTGCTTGATAATTAATGGCAAGCAGCTCCTGTCTGCTGCTTACACTCCTGTGTCATCTCCACTCTGGAAGCCACAGGGAGTAAGGTGGGCATTGCCATCCTTCCTCTAAATGCTCTGGTACCATCCTCTCTCCTAATCCTGGGTCTAAAACAGTCTTTGGACATCCAGGCTGCAGGAGATATGTCCTATTACCTGTTTCCTGGGGCATAAGCCTTTCAGCTGTTAAATATCTTACTTAAACAGGGAAGTACAAAGATGCTAACAGTGAGTTCAGGTCATGGGTCTTAGAGTGTCACATGTGTTTTTATTTCAGAAACTCTGTAGTGATGCTCAAGTGAGAGTTTTTGGGAAATGTTGCCAACTAAAGCCTGGAGGAGACAGCTCTTCTTCCTTGGATAGTTCAATCAATTCATCCTCCTCGTTCTCTGATCCAAAAGAGCAATGCCCAAAATACCAGGTGAGTCTCTTTTTTTTTTTTTCTTTTCATAACACATGTCAAATGCTAACAGCAGGTGAGGTACGAGTGTTTTAAAATACTTGAAGTGAGAGACTGGCAGTGGAGAGCAGTTTTCAGTCCAAGACCTTGGTTATGACTCAGGAATGTTTGACACTGTAGCTTTGGGTATTATCAAGTCTAAAACCAACCAGCTGATTCTCTTGGGATGTGTCTTGAATGGCAGTGATTTCTCCAGGGCATTTGTTCCATTTGTTGACCCAGGTGATAACACTCGTTTGGTGTGATCAGACTAGGCACAAATATCTTGGTGTAGATGAAGTAGTTTATTTTACTGTCAAATGCCAGGGAAATAACAGAGACACACATTGTCTGTAGGGATAGTCTATGTAACAGCTTTATAAGGGATTCAGTGCACTTGAATTCCATTTTATATAAGAGATTTTGGCCATGAAAATAGCTAGAGTCATCTGACACAGATATATTTTTGTCATCTCTCCTTCCACGGATCACAAGTGTTTTATATTAAGCCACCCTAAAATAGAACTAAGCCCTTTTCACTCTTTGTAATGAAGTAATTGTGTGTTTAAGGGAAGCTGCTATCTCCACAACCTGCTCTGGAGTACAATACTACTGATGTCTTAATCTCCCATAGATAGAAATGAAGAACCTTCCAGTGCTGACTTTCCTACTGTCACGTTAACTCCTGCTATATTTGGCAACCTGTATATTCTTGTTTTCTCTTTCTCATCACACTCTTTTCCACAGCTTGGGTAAGGTGGCTGAAGATCTGTTTTCCGTTCCTCCCTTCCTGGCAGGGCATTTAACTGCGGTTATGAAAGGAAGAGACGTTTCTGTCAGCAGCTCCCTTCCAGCACAAAGCAACCTCCTCTGTCTACTGTGTGCCCAAGAAAAACCATGCCCCCCACTACCCAGAAACTGTGTCTCCTCCAGAGCAGGCTCTGTGCAAACAATGCTCAATGTTACTAAAGAAAATAAATTGTTGTGTTTGGGCATGAGCGTGAGTTTTAAAGCTGTGGAAAGTTTTCCCTCTGCAGTCCCCATTTCCTCATGTGCATCACTCCCAGAATCTTACTGAGCTGAACTGGAATCACAATGGCCGTGTGACTGTGCCACACACTTTCAGCTGAAGTTGGTCTTCCACAGCATATTTATTGTAAACTATCCACTGCATCCACCAGACTCCTTCCAGGCTTCCCCAGCAAGTGAGCAGAGAGACAAAAGTACAAGAATTCTTTAATGTGCAATAAAATTTAGTATGGGTTTGCAGAAGGGCCAGAGAAGTTTGTCCAGACTTCACTCAGCATGGCATTTCCTATGTTCTAACTGCTGTGTCTGTAACCTCAGAGGTTACTTATTGGATTTGCAGTATTTATGAGTTCTCTTGTTTGTTTGTTTTTTATAAGGCTGTAAAATGAAAGTTCAAATAATACAATACTATGGGATTTTTAAAATACTGCTTTGTGTACTTGTTTAAATACACTTTGATTATATATAAGCAGCTTTAATTGCAAGGCAAAATACAGAGGTTTTGTTCCAGGCTTCCATATTTGTAATTATATCCCATATTTAACATTTATTTCTTTATTGCATTTTTAATTTACAGATATACTTTGTTATTGACAAGACAATATGTACAGTAAGGGGAGTACTAAAAGCTGTAAATATGTTTAGAAATTTAATTTCCAAATCCTGCAAATGTTACTACCTCTAATATGCTAATGTGCAGTCACAAACAGTTGTGGGTATTTTATGATCAGTTTTTATGGGAGCTCTAAACTGTGACCTGAGGAGTTGGTTTGTGTCCAGGCTGTCAGTGCCGCTGGTTGTGCCCTTTTTTGCCAGATGCTCCTTGGCTACTTTTTGTTTGAGTTTTTAATATTTAACCCCTTTCCCCAGTTGGTTGCACTCTGCTTTGGTCTTGAGTGACCTGTATTTTACAGCATTAGAGGCCCGAAGAGTTGAGCTGTAACAGTGTTTCCATACTAATGCATTAAATTTGTGTCTTTGGTTATGCATGGTAAAATTATTGTTATTAAGTGTAGATGAAATGCCAGACTCAACAGGCCATGAGCTCATCTTATCACACTCTTTGCCTTCAGCAGGCCTTGTCTGTCTTTCAGAGGAAAGGGAAACCTCTATAATTAAATTTGAAAGCAGTTGATTTTCACTTTATTTTGGTTATCTGACAAATAAAATCAATACTTTATCTTAAAGTATTTTTACTGAGCTTTAGAATTTTTCACAACAGCAGAAAGTTGAAATCAAAACCCACCATCAAGGGCTTGACATTTAATCAGAATTGTGTCCTTCATTTGGAGATCTGCAACAGATTGGAAAACACAATCATAGCATGAGGCTGTAGTAATTTGCACTGTTCTTAAGTCAAGATTTTGTGATGCTGGCAAACCTGTTATTTCCTGGAGTCATTAACATCTATGCTGAGATTTCCTTGGAGCTGTTGGGTCATACTGACTGGTTTTAAATTCTAGTTTTTCCAGTACTGCCTGCAGTGCACCTGAGCAGTGGGATGTCCTGGGAGGCAGAGATAGAAGTTTCACTAAGGCCCAGCTAATGATCAGCTTTTGCCCTGTCATTGAACACTTACAAACCTTGGAGTTGTGCCCTCATTTTTACAGCTGTGGTTTCTGCTTTCAGTCATCCCCTTTCCTTGCAGGGGTAGATTTCGGAGGTTAAAAGTATCATCAGCTTAATTGAGAGTGCTTGAAAAATGGAGAAGTGTTGTAAGTGTGTTGCCTTTTGGCTGAGGAGCATTTCCTTGTTCTGCCCTTGTTCAGTGGGCTGGTGTGAGCAGAAACAGGGAGTGGGATGTTCACAGCTATTCTTGCTCCCAGGAGGTCTGTGGTGGAAACACCCTGTCCTTGGTTGTGCTCCAGGCTCGCTGTCTGACACTGGCACAGATTGCCCAGAGAACTGGAACTGTGGCTGCCCTACCCCAGGAGATGTTCAAGGCCAGGCTGGACTGGGCTTGGAGCAACCTGGGATAGTGGAAGGTGTCCCTGCCCATGGCAGGGGGTGGAACTGGATGAGCTTCAAAGTCCCTTCCAGCCCAAACTATTCTGTGATTCAGTATTTCAGTCCTGTGTAGAATACATGGTTAGTCAGGATACTGGTTGTTCAGAGCTTGGATAAGGAATATGGAGATGCACTGAGCACTTTCCAGCTGGGCTGTTTCTGTGAGTGGTTGAAGGGATCTTTTAGAAGGATTGCTCCAGGGAATGGAGTAATTACATGCTATCACACACCTTGAAGGAAACGTTGCTCTTTTGCACAGTGCCAAACTTCCTCACCTGAGAACTGGCTGAGCTCTGTTAGTGAGTGATCACCACATTTTAAATTATTCAGGGCAAGGCACAAGTGGAGACCCAGCACTAATACTCTGCTGGCCTAGAGGTGAAACAGCCCTGGACAAAGGGACAGTAATCACAGTCATTAAAAATACACAAATAAGAAGTCTGTCAGCAGAGCAGTTGTCTCCAGTTGATTGCCCTGAGTAATTTTTTAATTTTAGGGTTTTGTTTGCAGAATTTGCCCGAGCCTATGATGCAGCACAGTGACATTGCTCTTTGGTATTTAGCCTGTGTGCCTTACAGCAAGCTCCTGCCACCAGAGAAGAAGGAATTGCACCACTTTAGCTTGGCATCATGATGCTGCAGCGCTTTGCTGGTGCCATCACACAAGCACCAGGGAGAGATTCATCCCATATAAAATATAATTCATGGATAACTTATGAATCAGTCTTTGTCAAGTCAACATTGGTCCAATTTGGCTCTGTTGCACAGTCTCACATCTCCAGTGAACTGGTGATTCTTCTTGTCAAGCAGAAACAAGGTTTAGGCTTAATTTAGTCAGGTGTGTTAACATATTCTTAAAAGTTTAGTCCCCTGGCTCAGTGCTGTTGGAATCTTCTTCTCTCACCTAGGTGGTTTTGGTTTGTTCCATCGTTTTAGTGGCTGAGCTCACAGCCAGTGTGAAGATCACTTTCTCCATTAGCATTATCTTGATTAAGCTGTTCTACTTAGCATGTTCAGCAGTGTTCCAGCAAGATATTTCGTGTATTTATATTTTAAATGAGGAATATTTTCTCTCTTGTATGTTGCCTTAGTAGAAGTGTGTCTCTAAAATACTTGAAACCAAATGTTGGTGGGTTTGTTTTTTGCAGGGTTCTCGGTGCTCCTCAGATGCCAACATGCTTGGAGAAATGATGTTTGGCTCTGTGGCCATGAGCTACAAGGGCTCCACATTGAAAATCCATCAGATCCGGTAAGATTAACTTCTTGTTGCAGGTGTTCTCAGAAGACTCACTCCTCGGTGCTGATAAATAATGAGTTGCATGGCACAAGTGCCGAATAAAAGGGATTTTTGTGTTTGCTTTAAAGTCAGTCGGATGTAATTTTTGAAATAAAAGGCTGTTGTGTTAAGGTCAATAAAATCTTGAGGGCTCTGAAATGGAAGGCAAAGCCTTGGCACTGTTTCTGACTGACATCTTCCCTCCTGCTCCCCAGCTCCCCTCCCCAGCTGATGCTCAGCAAGGTGTTCACAGCTCGCACGGGAAGCAGCATCTACGGCAGTCTGAACACGTGAGTCCACTCCACTTTGTAGCAGATGAATGTAAGAACACTCAGGACTTTCTTTGGACCCTCCAGATTCTTTCTCTAAAAAAATAACTCCTTGCCACATCCTGTCGGTGGTGTCCTCACCTTTCCCTTTCCCTCGTGGTTGTCTTCACCTCAGTTGGCTCTAAGGGAATGAAGGAACCATTCCTTCACGCTGATATGGTGAAGCTTGATATTGTAGGGTACAAAATTACCTACCTGCAACGTGGGGGATCCAGTCCAAGATGAAGGAAAAGGTGTTACAAAAATATCTGGCTTCAGAGGGTTCTGTGTTTAGTTTTCTGTTATTAAGTGACCCACTTGAGGACATGGCTTAGGCTATGAAAGCTTTTTCTAATGGAAGCCTGTGTTCTTACCTTGTCTGTTCCATTTTGGCTATAATGAACTAGCTCTCTATTCTACTGAAATGCAAATCACTGGTTTTGTTATATGTTTTATTTTTGTTATAGGTTGCAAGACAGTCTTGAGTTCATTAATCAAGACAGCAATACATTAAAGCCTGACCACAGCACAATTATGAATGGACTTCTTGGGAATATAGGTAATTGCAAACAGATATTATTTGCTGATATCTTTAATTGAGTAATCATAGATTCTAGAATATGCAAATCTTTTAAATGGAATCAAATTTTAAAAAGCTAAAGATGTAACAGCAAATTAATGCTGATGGAGCTTGGAAGAGAATAAATTGGACTGTTCAGAGAATGAGCAGTCATTCAGTATACACAGCTGCACATGTGTACATAAAATACATAATAGAAATATTTATATATACTTAAGTTCAAATACAGAAAATGTTGGAAAATAACATTCTGTAGAAATTCCTGAAGAGCGTATGTGTGATCAGGCAGGACTGATTCTGCCTGGCTCAGTTCCTGGTTTTATTTCCATTAATAATTCCCATTCTGCTGTGTACTCTGCCCACCTGAGCACGGGGAGCCGCGTGTCCTGTCCGAGTCTCGGTTAACCTTGCGCAGCTGCGCTGCAGCTTTGGATCAGATTAGACAGAATATCTTTGTGTTCTCTCCTCTGGCTGACCATGGGAGCTAAGCAGTCTTGAGAAACCATCTGGCATCCTCAGTTCTCAGCTTCCCTGGAGGAGCTGTGGGTGGAGGCTCCATGAACGTTAGATAACAAAGGTCTTGGCTTTTCCTCTTGGGAACAGTTGAGCTGATAAGACTGGACTTCAGTGCTTGGTTGTCCAGTGTAGCAGCCTGATCCATGGCTCTAGAGCACGTCCTCCCTTTCCCTTCATTTTTATTGTTGACTTTCCAAGCGAATGTCTGTTGTAGGTGGAATAAGGGGCTTATTTTCACAATTGCTTTCCAGGACATTACTGTATGCAAAATATGCTTTTATAAGGTTGGAAGTAAGAGTATATTTGATGACTGTGTTACTTTTAAATGGGTTTCTAACTTGGATGTGGTCTTAGGGGTTTTTACTGCTTTCCTTCACATTTACTTTGGTAAGACTGTGTCCAAGCATGGGCTTAAATGCTTCTCAAGCTCATGAGCTGTATATATGTCATTAAAATAATTTGCAGTAGTCCATTTGTAAGGGAAACCAATTAAGTTTGTAAGAACCTATTATCTCTTAAAGGCTTCCTGAATTTACTAAGTCAGTAAAGTTTAAAAAATGGCATTTTTCTTAATATTCAGTATTCCTTTCAGACTTCAATTATGATTTTCTCAGTGAATGAGGTGCCTGATCTAAGAGAGAGGAGAACACCTTCATCTACTGTTAGGGTTTGCCGTGGTCTGTGCCTGGCAGGAGTTTGCTGTATTTTAGAGTGATCTAAACTGCAAGTTCCAGTTCAGATAATGCAGCTCTTAGGCACGGAGTGATTCAGGTGTAGCCAGTGCCACCTGTTCACCTGTGTCCAGCTGTGAGGTGACTCTGGTGACTGCCCCAAGAGCTGAGCAGGAGATGTGGGCACCTCGGAGCAAGGGTGTGTGGCAAGAGGCACAAGGTTGCAGCAAGAAGAGGATGCTGAAGTTTTCTTTGTGATTGAGCTGCACAAGTTTTCAACAGTGTTTGTTTACAGTTCCCGTTTGAGCACAGAGGGAACCCTGGGTAAAGCAGGGAGAGGAGTTAATCTGTAACTGCAGCATTTCTAACAATGGTGCTCAGCAGCAGACTGCTCCTGACTCACCTGTGACAGGAGGAGGGTCTGTGTGTTTTGGCTGGGAGCTATTTACAAGGTGCTTTTTTTCAGATGTGCTGGTTAAAAAAAAAAATCAAAGCTGCCCTGGTCATGTGTTCCCTTTAATGGCTGGAGGCCTAGGAGAATGGAAGGGAGCTTTGAGGTGCAGCCTTTGTGTTTTGTATAATCAGAAAACTTTGAGTGAGGGTTGGCATCAAATTTAGGGGAGAAACTGGCAATTAAGTCTTTAAAAATACTTTTGTGTTTTTTCTGGCTCCTTGTACAGTAAATACACGGTTTCCCTGGTATATCTATAATCCAGTATTACTTTTAAAATGAACTACTGAGACTGCTAACATTTTCTATGTGATCATGTCACTCAACTTATGTACTGACTATTCTCAGAACTACTTCAGCCTGTAATTTTCTGTTGGTTCTACTAAGATGAATTCTTGCCTTCTTTCTCCCCTTCCTCATTCTCTTCAGAAGCAGTGTTCCCAGCCACCCCATCAGTGTGGATGTTAAAATAAGCATTATACTCTGTGATGAATCTCCTGTTTGTGGTCAAGTTAGGCTTTGAGCCTGCATAAATTAATCATTTTTCAACCTTAAAATCAAAAAAAAGCCCTTTTGAAAAACCCCATCCTTGTATGGGAGACAGTGGAAAGCTGGGTCTGTTATTTTAATCTGTAAATACTGTATAGCCCAGCTGTGAGACTCATCCTCGCGTGAGCGTTCTGGTAAAGCTGCAGAGCTCTTCTCCTGCCTGTGTTACTCTGCATTTATGTTGGCTCAAACCTTCTCCCTGCCCTGGCCCCCTCCCTATGGACTGTTCTGCTTTACTAACCTCATTCTCTGATGTGTATTTTACGTTTTGCCGTGTAGGTCTTTCCCAGCTTTGCAGCCCCAGGCGGGCATTCTCAGAGCAAGGTCCGCTCCGCCTCATCCGGAGCGCCTCTTTCTTTGCAGGTTTGCTGTGTGCTGTGTGCTGTGCTGTGGGGCTAGTCTAGCTGGGGTGACAGACTGTGTGGATTTGTAGTTTAGCCCTGAAAATAAGATCTCATATTTAAAAAAAAATTAAAAATGGGCAGTGATGTTTGCTCCCTTACCTTTCTGGATACGTTCCTTAAATCCCCTGAGGACAGCAGGCATTTAATAGTCCTCTTTGGGACTGTCTGCGTTGTTTTGTTTTGGAAACATAAATATTTAAATATGGAATTAATATTTATGGGGATAATATTTCACAATGATGTCAAGCTATTTTGATCTGGATTGGTTTCAACAAAACTATAAAAATTAGAGCTAAATTAGATTAATTCAAAATGGACATTTCTTGCTTTTAGTGGCTGGGTCTTATTTCCATGGCTAAGTAGCTTTATTTCACACACATATTTGTAAAATATATCACATTTAAAGACTATTGAGCCTGACATACCTTTGATCTTGTCTATATGCAGACTATGAATCTGGACAGCTTACAGCTTAGTTGAACAACCAATGCACTGCTCACAACTTGAAAGTATCAATTTCTTCAAGACAGCATTCAAAATTCTTTTAAAAATACGTATATAATACCTGAGAAAGCTGGTATGGGAATGAAGTTGTGTTTGTTTCGAGTTTTGTGGGTTTTTGCCTATACACTGAGTACTGCAAATGTGCCCAATATCATCTTGGTACAATAAAATTTTATTGAAAATTATCTGTGGAAAGAAACAAAGTCCTAGTTTTAGTCTGCACTAAAATAAGTGTATGGACTTCAGAAAAACACATACAGGCTTCTCAGGTAAGGGTTTTGGTTTGTTCAGCTAAGCAGCCTTTCTTGGTGATGGCCTTGTGCAGTGCTGTTGATCTGAATTAATGAGCATGTTTTTGTTTCATTAATTACATGGAGATCTGCAAACAAGAAAGGAACTGTACATCCCCCTGCTAATTGGTATTCCTTGTTTTACAGTTCATAGCAACCCTATGGATATGCCTGGGAGGGAGCAGAATGAGGACAGAGACAGCGGTATAGCAAGATCTGGTAATGACAGTTCCACGTGTTAACCCTGTAAACTCTAAAATATTCAGTAATATTTGTTGTGGGATCTCTGCACATCATGAAGTAGTGCTGAAATGGGATTGTTCTGGTTTGCTCTGTGTGACATTAATGACACCTCTCTGTACATGTCCAGATGGTGCAGGTATTAAGGGTGTGTAGTGGGCACCTCACAGTAACCTGACAGCTGTGTCTTTTATTAAAGCAAGCTGCAAATAAGCAAGGCAGATTAAATATTGAAATGAGCTTGCAGCATTTCTAAACAGTACTTTCTGTCATCTCCTTTCCAAATCCAGGAGGCCAAATTGGATGGGATTTGGTCTAGTGAAAAGTGTCCCTGCCCATGGCAGGGTATGGAGTGAGATGAGCTTTCAGATCCCATCCAACCCAAATAAATCTGTGATTCTGTGTTCCTGTGATGGTAATGTTGAAACACTAATTTGCCTCAACAACACCCCTTTCCTCCCTCCGAATTCAGGGTGTTGGACACTTGGGTTAGGATTGTAAAGGCTGTTAAAGGATGTGATCAACATTACTCCTTTCCACAAGGAATTTATTTCCTGATACTCAGGTTGCTGAGCAAGGTGCATCCTGTGCATTGGCTATTATGTAAATCAGCAGGACTGTCCCACCCTTGTTGTGCTTGTATGGCTTGTTAATGTCATTATAAACTGGTTATTTTTATATTAGAAACATAGATAAGCAAAAGAGAAGGCACTTGAGAAGCAACGCCAGTATATCTTGAGGGACTTTGTTTAGTTGCTGGTGTTACATTCCAAATCCTCTTTCTTCTGGAGAGGTTTTTATTCCTCTGTTTCTTGCAGCATCTCTTAGCAGCCTGCTCATCACTCCGTTTCCATCTCCGGGCTCCTCGTTTAACAAGAGCTGTGCCAGCAGCTACCAGCGGCGTTGGCGTCGCAGCCAGACGACCAGCTTGGAGAACGGGGTCTTCCCTCGATGGTGAGCTGGGGCTCCAAATGCTGCCCACACACCACTGTCAGCTTCATTCTGCTCTTGCACATGTGCATCTGCTCTAGCCGATGCTTTTGGTGGGGTATTTACAGAGGTGGAAGTCAGGCTGATCTTTTTTTACTCTGTTTTCCTCATGGCATTTGTTTTTTTTTAACTAACTGGAAAGCCTTCTGCAACATGTAAATCTGTAGGCTGTGTTTTTGAGGATAAGAAGCCCTAAAATCCTACTCAAAACACAAATTCTTGGCAGGGATAGGAGAGAACTAAAATACCATATTCTGATCCTTCAAATACTCTGAATCTGGTTCAAGACTTTTGTGATTGCAGAATCAATTAATAGTTGTTTGTAAAAAATCACAAATGAGTTTTTATCAAAGATGATGATTTGACAACACATGCAAGCAGAAGGTGTTTGTTGAAGTTAAATGTTCAAGAACTGAATTACACAGGAAACCAAGGTACAACTTTAAGCAGTGGATTAAATTAACTTTCCCTTTTGTTCATGCTCCAAGGTCCATGGATGAAAGCTTCAACTTGTCAGATGACAGCTCTGGTCAAAACCCAGGAATTGTTAGGAAGAAAAAGATAGCAATTGGGGTTATTTTTTCACTCTCAAGAGATGAAGATGAAAACAACAAATTTAACGAATTCTTTTTTTCACACTTCCCTCTTTTTGAGAGTCACATGAACAAACTGAAGAGTGCAATAGAGCAGGTAAACACAGTTGCTTTGGCTTCTTTGCACTTGTGTGCTGTAGGTTCTCCCAGTCCTGTCAGATTAATTTCTAACTCCTGCTGCTAGTTACAAAAGTGGGATCAACTTGATGTTGGGTGTGGGAATTGCATCACTGTCAAGTTTTAACCCCTTTTATGCCTTGAATGGTGAAAAGTACAAAAGAGGCAGAAGCTGCAAATGTGCCTCACCTGTATTCCCTCAGATGGGAAAGCTGGCACTTGGAGCGTCACTTTATCTCTTAAAAGAATTATTTGCATGATCAGTTGAATGAAAGATAAAGTCAACCACATGACTTGGTTTTCCATTTTCCATGCTTGTGTAGCTCTGTTTTACTTATCTGTTTAATGATTGTTTTCAAGGCCATGAAAATGAGTCGGAGATCAGCTGATGCCAGCCAGCGGAGTTTGGCGTATAACAGAATTGTGGATGCCCTAAATGAGTTCAGGTGAGCCGTAGGTTTCCTGTCTTTTTCTGTCTCTCTTCAAAAGGACTTGAGCCTGTTTTAGAAGGATCTTCTTAGTGCAGGATAAATAACTTAAAATGTCTAGGCTTCTGCAGAAGATAATACAGCAAAGGACTGGTGATACCAAGCCATTTTAATGTGTCTGAGTTTTTGGATTTTTCCAAGTGTGTGTCCATCAGTCCTGTGTGAACAGGACACAGATGTTCAAGGTTTTCTGTGCTTTAGGTGATAAGGAAGCTCCCAGTGACCTCTTAAATGGTCTTTTGTGATGTGTCAGGAGGGGGAAAAGCATCGCAAAGCCCTGTTAGGGAAATCCTCCTCTGGTGTCTATTGTCCTGATGTGTGAGCAAAGCTCACCCCTCTCTAAGCTGTGCTTTAAAAGTGTTTCAGAAAAACAGCTAGGAAGAGGGAGAGCTGTCTTTTCCCACAGTAAAGTGCAGTGCTGTAATCTCTGGCTGTTGGTACCTGCAGAGCCTCTCTGTTCAACAGTTATTATACAAAGTAACGCAGATAAGCACATCCCTGGCATTTAGCTGTATTTTCTTTCCATAGTCGAAGTCATGGGGAGGGAGTTAAGATGAAATACGTCTGTTTTCAGTGATTCATCTCCTCTCAGATGGGAGTGGCAGGGTGCTTCCTTTTACAACCACTGTAGAGCTACTTTTTAGGACATTATTGAAGACAGTGCTCTGATGTTATAAAAAGAAATTTCTGACATCAGGATGTATTTTACTGGACAGAGAAGGATCCTGAAGGCTCACTTATTTTTCTACAATTCCACTTCCTACCTGAATGCCATGGATTAGGTGGCGCTGCAGGATGAAGGCACAGTGTATTTTAAATTTTTTCAGAAGCTCACCTCCAGGCAGTCACAAGGAAAGGCAGAGGATATGTCCTGTCAGGACAGAAGGCAGAAAGAGGGAGCATGTGGTCTGTAGTGAGAGGTGGATGGGATAAGCTGTGCCAAGAGAGGGAGCAGAGGGAGCTCATGACTGCTGGGAGCTGCTGATCCTGCCCAGGGGCCTGAGACAAGTTCAGCAACTCGGAGCAGCCACGATGATTCCTCCACTCCCACAGCTCTGCTCTGCCTCTCCTCCCTGGTGTCTCCCTGAGCCATTCCTATGCCTTCCCACCCTTTGTTAACACCAGCTCCCCAGCTGTTTTCCAAACCTTCCCCCCAAAACATTCCCTCTCAAGATACACTCAATGAACTTTGCCCGTTCTCCTTTGTCCTTCCAAGTTAAACAGTTCCAGAGGGCTGGGGAGGGGCACCTATCCCAAGTCAAAAGTAGGAAAAAAACCCCCTGAAAACACAGGCCAAATCCCCTGTGCTGGCTTTTCCTCCTGGAGGGATGCTCAGCAGTGCTGAGCTGGGATGGGGTGAGGAAAGCTGCTGTGGTCAGGCTGAGGAGGAAAGCACTGTCCCAGGGGACATGGGCAGATTGGCACTCACTGCACTGCAGGAGCTGGGATCATTCCCATGACATGGCCATTGCATAACCAGCACTTGGAGCATGTAACCACCAGTTTTATGCAGAGGTTTCCATGGTGATATAAATATTGCTCTTTAATAGTGTAATGAAGTAAATTAAATCCAGTTTAATTTCATAGAAATGAATTTCCTGGGGCAGCAGCCTTTGACAATTTTGGGTTTTGTTAGGGCTTTTTAAGGGATTGTATTCAGAGGTGGACAACAGCTGGTGCCCCCAGTCTGGGCAGGGTCCTTGAGCCCCTGTGACATGCAAGAGCATGTGTCATTCTCATTTCTGTGACATTCAAGACCCCCTTGCTTTTCAAAGCAATGCAGGATGTGTCTGGTAAGAAGAGAGAAGTATATTTAAATACCAAAGGCTGGATGCAAAGATGCTTTGGCACAGGTTCAGCAAACCCATTTAGGACACTATTATCTCTTTAGGTGTCTGCTTTCCCACTGAAGTCACGGGGAAGTCAGGAGACAAGTCCTTTGGTGAACCTGAGACTTGGGTTGATTCCTGTCCTCTTAGCAAATTGTGCTGGAGGGAAGAAGGGTGCTGACTTCAGTGGGTTGGTGATTCTAAAATGTGATCCTGTTGCTGGTTTAACACATTGCAGTCTGGTTGGTTTTAAGGAATATTTTTTTGTTTTTCTTTAAACTCCACAGATTTTCAGAGGTGCTCAAGAGTAGCTAATGTGTACTTGTCTGGTGATCAGCATAACCTCAGCTCAGTGGGCATCAGGGATGTGCTGCCCTGCTGATCAGGGAAGGGGCTGTAGCTGTCGGTCACTCCGCTGCCTGCGAAAAGGGAGCTGGGTCAGCGGGCATTTACCTGTTGGAAGTGAAGGGGAAGAAGAGAAGGCAGCAAAACAGAGCCTTCCTTTGCTCTTTTTGTCTTATCTGAGGAAAAACAAAACTGCCTTCTGTCGAAGGCCCAGGCGGCTTCTGGAAGTGGAGGCTGTTGATAAATTTGCCATTAGTTTGGTGCCCAGCTCCTGGCCTACCTTTGCATCATTAGTCACTTTACAGCAATTTTTAATTTTCTAAAGCACTGATGGGTTTAGCTATTAACACTTGACTTAGAGGCTTAGAACTCTCTATGGATGTCAGCTGTGCAGACACATGACTTACAAAATAAGCTACTGTACTTGCATAAACATTTTGGCTCCCCTGGTCCCTGAGGCCAACGCAGCACATTGATAACACAGATTATACATCTGACTAATACCTGTGTGGCACAAACACAGGCTGGCAAAGAAACCCTGATCGCAGGGCCTGGGGAAACACCTCTCTGCTCTCTGGCAGACAGATTTGATCCTATTTTCTGCCAGTAATTTTTAAGCAGCTTATGCTGCTGTGAACTGAGTGGTGTGTTGTGCTCAGTGGTGCCAGCATGGGCACTGAGCTGTGGGGGAGCCCCGCTCCTGCATTTCCTGCAGTAGGGATTGCCTTTGTTTTGTTGTTATTTTTTAAGGAAAAGTCATCTTTGGAAGGAAGGAACAAATGCATGTGAATTAAGCTTTATAAACCACTGATTATTTTCTTTCTTTGCCATTATGTTGTGTCTCCTAAATAGCAGAGCAGCTCTGGGGGCACAGTGCTGAGAGTCAGTGTGTTTTCCTTGGGGAGGGAGGGGGCTGCAGCAGGGTGCTTTCATCCATGAGGAGCTGTCTGGCTTGTTTGTTTTGTACAGCACCAGGGAAAGATGTCTTGGATTGGCACTGAAAATAGGTATTGAAATCGAGGCCAAAGGCCAGGGTGGTTTGGGGGTGTATGTGGGAGAGGGTGAAGCAGGAGGCAGCTATGCCGTGGTGTCTGTGGGAGCAGGGCTGCTCACCTTGGTGCCATCTGTGCCCCCAGGGCAGGCAGACCCCTGAGGAATTGGGGTGGGGCTGGCTCGGGGCTTCCTTTTTGCTTGGCCAGGCTGGGCTTCGCTGGCTCTCAAACCCTGTGAGATGTGAAGGTGTTTCCTGAGAGGCTCCTCTGGCCCCTGTGCTTGATGCTGCATTGCTGGGGCCAAGGTGCCTGGAAGCTCTGGGCTGGAGTTCAGCCTCCCAGAGGCGTTTCCAAAAATAAACCAATTTGAATGTACTGGAACCCTCAAAAGAGCAGAGTCTCTCATTAACTGAGCTTTCCCTCACATGCTGGTGCGTGTGTGAGGGGAGGGAAGGGAGGGGGTACTGCTGCAGAGGCCAAGAGGAGAGGGGCCAATAGCATTTTTAATGATTGTTATTTTTAAAATCCAGTTAACTTCCCTGTAGTGTTTGAGAAGGGTTTCTTTGTGTTGGTTTTTTGTTTTGTTTTCATTTCTGCCCTTTGCTGTGTGGCGGCAGAGCGCTTCCCTGGGTGTTTGAGGAGCTGGGAAGCAGTTAATCCTTGCCCTTGGTCTCCGTGCCATTGCTGCCTTCGCTGGCGTGGAGGGTTCCCTGCACTGCAGTCACATGCCTGCTGGCCACGGGCCAGGGCAATCTGATCTGGCTCGGAGGAAACACTATCAGCTGCAGATGCAGCCAGGGTTACCAGAATAGTAAATAACGAATCACAAGACTCGGGCTATCTTTTCAACGAAAACAAGTA